>OY756140.1:2431425-3013352 GCA_963576785.1 Chlorophyllum brunneum | reverse complement strand
GGGGGGCATCATTGTTGCTGCGCGTACAAGAACCTATAAAAGATTTTATGAGTTACTATCTCATTGACGAGTAAAGTGGACACGGACCGAGAGATCCCATAAACACACTGGGGCCATCAATGTTCTGATTAGGTCCTGGCTGGACCAAGCTCGTCGAGGGACTGACGGTTAGAAGTGCTACACGATCGTGTAGTAAGAGAGTCGGGGCCAGGAATGCAAAGAGCGAGAGGATCGTTGCGGTCAAAGCCAGCACTGGAGCTAGGTACAGGGTGATGCCTTTTGAGATTCCAGCAATCATTGTGAGATAACAGGTCGTTCAAACGAGCGAGGGTTCAAGTCGTTAGTTGAAGAAGCACGGCTGGCGGCCTCGAAGAAATATATGAAGGAAAGTGGAGATGGCTGGACGCAGTCGAGCTGAAGATGTATAGTTCATGGCTCTCCAGACTTTATAGGGACAGGACAAGCTACTCATTTGTCAGAGGCCCGCTTGGAAGAACAAAGACAGGGTTGGGTTACATAAACCCGTCATTGTTCTTCTACGCTTTATCAACAATTGCCCAGGGACGGTTTCCCAGCCGGTGTTGTGTGGATTTTCACCCCAGAATGCAGAGCGCGCCGCGTCGCTAGGCAGCCTTCAACACTTGTTTGAAATTATACTTATGATGCTATTACCTAAGGACCACTCTGTACACATGGTAACGATGGGATTAGGTTATCATCTGTGTCACTTTTACACCACACTTTGAGAAAGAAAAAGAAAACCCAAGTATTAGGACGGGGAAACGGAAGAAGAGCCAGTCAATAACAGGTTGGAGTTGCTGATTTTGGAAAGGATTGGTTAATATAGGGACATGGAGGAAGGTCGCCGTGTTTTTTTTATCAGTCAGTTGAAGGAAACATGAAAAGTTCAGACGAACGTAAGTAGAAAGTATAATTGCGATGCTTTATTGTCCGTCCAGTCATTGGCAAAAGGGAGTAAAAGATGAGAGGGGTTTACAGTCTGTAACACGCAAGACGCGGGCCAGTTGGCAACGCGAATATAGCGAAGAGATACCACCACCAACGCTAATTGCCGTGCGTCACAGTACATGGTTGACAAAGGGTATCTTGTAGTGCTAAAATTGGTTGCGATGAGAAGGTTCCGAGAAGGGTGGAAAGATACGGAAATAAGTGGGAAGGGATATCTTGCAAGGAATAGGCGTTAGATCAGAGGATGGGCAACAATGCTTGGGACATATAAAGAATTGATGCGGGGAGCGTGATGAATAGCAAATCCAAAAGAAATCGTCAACCAGTTAATTAGACGAAAAATTGCGTGCTACAAAAAAAAAATATTAGCTTCGAGGTCTACAAAAACAAAGAAAAAAAACGCACTGAATCCGGCTAGCGGCATGCACTTCCATTTCCTCCATTTTGTACGAGTTCAGTTCGTCTTTGATCCTCTGGGCCAAGGTCGGCGTTAGTCGGCTCCAAGTTGCAGGTTCACTCCTGCGATCGTAGGCGGCGGAGGAGAACGTATCGTAAACCGACAGATTTGTAGCAAAAGCCAACTTTTTTGTGGGAGCAGTAGCCGATCGGTGCGTCAGCGTTGGAGCAGAAGAAGGGACCATCGACAAGGCGGGTGCAGAGGAGTTGAGGGCGGGATGTTGGAATATCGAACTCGGCCTGTCAGAGGAGAAGGGAGGGGTATCGGGGAGCTCTTTAGTGTTTGTATTAAAGGTAGAACTAATGGGAGATGCAATCTCAAACTTGAGAGGGGGAATTGATGGAGCCATCGAATTACCGTGACCTGATGAATGGGAGCCGTGTCGATGAAGGCCATCGATATGGTCAGGATCTGGTGAAGGAATACGAGCCAAGGGACCAAGCTCTGTTTGGCCAGAATGCGAGTTGTACGAATTGGAACGAGCACGGGGTGCAGGCGGATCGGCGAGATAGTGTGCCTGGTCGTATAAACCAGCATCTAAGTAATTTCACGCAAAGACATGTTAGGAGTCGCTCATGCAGAAATATAAAAAGCCGCACTTTTAAGTATCCCCCTCATGGGCTTCTTTGCCCGCTCGATGCTACGCCGGGCATCCACTGCCCACGGCTCAACCTCCTCCTGTTCGTCATCGACAATCGAGGCCTTGCCCATCCCAATACGAATGGTGACGTCTTCGTCCGTCTCTGGTATATCCCAGTCATCATCATCGTCCCAACCATCCATATTGTAGGAATGGTGAGGGTCATAGTGACCATCATCGCTCTCGTCATCCTCCTCTTCTTCTTCCTCGACAACAATCCGGGTGCCATCTTCGTTCACCCTCATACCCCCGGATCGCTTGATTGGCGACGCAGAACCTGCCCGTGTCGCCGTATTTTTGTCCCAGGCTGGAACGCCAGCACTGGGTCTATTACCGTTGGTAACACCATCCGCACGAGAGGCTGTTGCAGCAGCAGCAGCAGCAGCTTGAGCCTCCTGTTGGGCCTTGGCCTTTGCTGCGGCCTCGGCCTTGGTCTTGAGAGTATGCTGCCGGGCGAGCTCAGCTGCTGGACTAAGCCCATTTGCATCTACGGTGATACTCCTATCGAGCTCTGCATGGACGTGCGAGACCTCTGCCTGAAGAGCAGCCGATTTGGCACCCTTCTTTTCCTTTTTCTTGGTCTTGTCACCGTCCTTGGCCTTGTCTTTGAAAATGGAGGTGATACCGGCGAGGGAATTCCTCCGGACGACCAGCTTGCCCATGGAACCAAGCTTCCGGATCATGACGCTAGCACTGCTGACGGTTGACGAGAGGGAGATATTGTCGGTGCTGGCATTGAGTCTGGAGTTGAACAAGGAAGCGGCGCGACTCTTCTTTTTCGTTTGTATCGTGACAGTAGATTCCCCGTCATCAACCCCACTATCAGGACTGCGGATGGCACCTGCGGTTTCGGGGTGGGGGACTGAAGAGTTGAGGGTGAGGGATTCTTTGCCCTTGGGATTTAAAGTAGAAGCTTTAATAGATTCATCATCATCGTCCTCTTCCTCCTTTAGGGCATTGAAAGAAAGAGCGCGACGAATGCGTCCCTTGAGCCCTCCACGGCTGGTGCCGGCCGCAATTTTGGAAGAGGACTCGAGCATGGCAGCAAGGTCACTGTCATCGCGTGACATTCGCTTCTCAGAAGCGGTAAAGGTGCCCTGGGAAAGGGGAGATGGACGGGTGAGCCGGTGGGTGGTAGCGGAGGTGGTGGTGGAAGAGGAGGATGGAGAGGGAGTAGTGGCGGCGGTAGTCGGAGATGATGAGGAGGATAGTGATACCTGAGATAAGAGGGAGGGGCGTGAAGAAGCTGATGTCGAAGTGGAGGATGAGGAGCCATTGCGATTGTGTGGTAGGCGGGGGGTGTTGGGTTTGGAGGGGGCAGAGGAAGAAGCTGGGGAAGGGGTGCTTCGAGTTGAGCTTGCTGCTGATGGGTTCGGGGAACCGTTGTTCCGACTGCGCGAAATAGAATTGGCCGACGGCACATTATGGCCGCTGTGACCACTCTGATTACTGTTGGTGCGTTGCCTGTGGCTGCCGGAGGAATTGAGAGAGGAAGATGAGGCAGAAGCTTCGGGGCGCGCATAAGGAGGCTGGGGGACATGGGCCAGGCCGGGGCGCCAGTCATTGTTGGTGTCCTGTGGGTGGGAGCATTGTTGACGATTGGGTCGACGATAAGGATGGAAGCCGGTATACTGGGCGTTTTGGGGGCCTGGGGGTTGGTGGTGGAGATCGGGTCCGGCAGGGCGTTGGGCATGGGGCGGAGGGGTGCCGCTGGGAAAAGGGTTGAAGTTGGGGGGTATTGAACTCTGGGGAAAGAAGTCATTAGACGCCGAATGATTGGAAGGGGTACGTTGGGGAGGCATCTGAGGAAAGCCGTGCTGGGCGTTGAACATCATTTGGTGGTAGGCCCACTGTGCAAACTGGGCGTTTGCTGGATCATAGTAGGCAGCCTGGTTGGGGTACGGCTGTTGTTGGCCCTGAAAGAAAGCGGGATAAAAGGGGGCGGCGGCTACGGAGGGCGTCCAGCTGCCCTGGGGCTGCTGCTGGAGAGGTAAGGTATAGGGAGACTGCTGGAGCTGGGGGGGGTGGGGTTGTGGGTGGTCGTTGGCGGGGGAGGAGGGTTGTCGGGGAGGGTTGTCCATGTCCTGGTCTGTGCGGGGATGGGAGGAGAGGAGAATGGCCATGGAGTGGGTGGGAGAGCTGTGGACTAAGGGGCCGGTGCGGGGGGCATGCGGGGGTGGTGGGCACCGGTGGGAGGACGGCGGTGGCAACAGCAATCACAATCAAAATAAATTCAAATCTTCCCACACTCCTATCTACCCAAACACCAGGCGCCCAGCATCCCCTCCACACCCGCGCCCGAACACCGCCCAGCCGTGATCCGATACACCGCCGGAAACCATCCCCCGGGCTCCTCTCCGGCCACCATCAGCCCCACCGCCCTCCCGCTCAGCCATGCGTGCACCATTCCCTCCCCAGAGTACCCCGCCGCAACCCACTCACCCGCCGGTGCCAGCCGCACACTCCCCTTGCCGTCCACTGGGGTCTCTTCAAAACTATCCTTGTTAAGCACACCGCCTCTACGAGATACGCTTTCAGGCACTCTGCCCACCCACGGCCTTTCGTCCGTAGACATCGCCAAAATACCACCCCAGCTCCCAATCACCCTCTCCTTCTCATCGCTCTCTCCCACTCGGAAGTAGTCCCCCATCGCATTTGACAGGTACTCTCCCACCTTGTGATTCCAATCACCGTCATCCGCATTCCCAATCTCTGTCAGGTGCGCGTTCTGTCTTAGAAATCCCCCACCAAGCATCAGCTCCCCCGAACTCGCTGGATATCCTGCAGACTCTCCTGCGCCCGGCAGTTGCTGCGTCAGGTAATCAAAGCAACTAAACGATGAGCTCGGATAGAGTACAAACGACCGCATCCCTCGCCAATCGGTCTTGCTCTCACCCAGTCCTGGTCGTCCATGTTGTGCTGTCATTACACCCCTCGCCGGTATAATCTTGCTCCTCATCCCAGGTAGCAAGTGGGATGCCCACGCATTCGTTGCATGGATCACATGTCGCGCCCGAATGTTGCCCCGCGGCGTACAGATCGTATACAGCGCATTACCAGACCTAGGTCCCACGATATCTGTACACGGCGTATGGGTATACAAATGAAAGCTATGATGCTAATCTGTCAGCAGAACTGATGTACGAGGCACAACACAATAATATCACCTAGATCGATAACAACGCAAAAGCCTGGAGAGGATCCCAGTCACCAGCCGATAGGGGTGTACCGCACCTCCACGAGTTACAACGCACCCGGCAACAGAGGGCACCAATTGAAGGTCCTGTGCAGAATCCAGCATCGCACAACTATATTTGGACAAACAACCTACTGCAAGTGCGTCTTTGTTCTCGATGACCTCAATTTCTGAGCCCTCTAACGGCAGGTCTCGCTTATAGATTTCAAGCAATTGCTTAGCAGAGCGGTACAAGCCAGTATCTTGGTAAACGTCATAAGACTGGGTCTCGCGACACTGACAGTCGTCGAGCAGATTCTCCTCGGACGCAACCGTCAATAATTCGGTCAAATGCGACAGGCGGAAGCGAATAATCTGCGCGGCAATTTCTGGGCCGTGATGCTCCTTAAGGGCGGGGTAGTCCTGGTAAAGCACCGGTGTGATATGACCACCATTCCTAAGTGGGGAAACGTAAGTAGACCGTTATCAGCTAACCATTGACATACCGTCCAGTTGCACCAGAGCAGGCGTCTCTGGCCTCGAGCATGACAACCTTGAGCGGTTTGCTGGCCCCATGGTGGTGGGCATCATGGTCTAATATGGTTCTGGCAACAGAAGTGCCCGTGATTCCGCTTCCGATGATAACAATATCGGCGTAATCGGGAATGGGTGTATCGGGTCCGGAACCATGTTTAGCTATGGGAGAGGGAGGGGACGTCCAATAGGATTCGCATGGGTCTGGTACGGGGATACCGGGAGAAAGGGCGAGACGAGTGACAAGGCGATAGATTGGCGAGGAGACTAGGGCGAGGGCTCGGAGGACCGCTTGGACGAGGACCTTGCGGGCATATTGGCGCACGTGAGAGAGAACAGTACCCATATGGAGAGAAATTAGAACAAGGGAGGACTGAGAATAATAATCTGAGGAGAGTTGTGAGCTGTGCGCGGTTGACTGAGTATGGAATACCTTTCACTGGCACCTGCATCAACGCAGACGAGCTGTGCGGAAGGATCAAAAGGAGCGCTGAGCTATAACCGAATGAGGCGGGTGTGTTGGGAATGGACGGCGGTGGACAACAGACCGCAACAGTGATGGACACAGCCACTGTGACGGGCCATAAATGGAGGTCAAAAGTTGTTTAAAGCCAATGCTCTCCTCGTCCACCGACTATGCCTTCTTCTCCTCGTCCCTCGCGCCCTCGCCCTCAAACGTCGTCGTCAAATCCCGCCCCCGCCATCCCGCCCCCGCTCCCGCCCCCATCCATCCCTCGCCCCTCATCCGCCCGCCCGCAGTCCCCTGTTCTTCCCCTCTCTCGGAGGCCCCCTCCCCCCCAATCAACAAACGCAAGCGCCTAGACAACGACCCCGACTCGACTCCACCACCCCCCCGCGAACCAAAACGTCCACGCGCCGCCCCCAAAAAGAAACGCAGGAAGCGCAACTCGTCGTCACTAACCTCCACACGCGTCCCCTCGCGCGCCCAGAGCCGTCAGAGTCTTCTCGCTCCCTCTCCGGAACCCATCTACCGCAGCGACAGATCGCGTTCTACCTCGCTTTTTCCCAGTCTCGACTCGGATACACCCTTCTTTCAACGCCGGTGGCGTATCGACCAGGATGGTCATCCAGGCCCCGCTTTCCTGAGCTCAGAGGCCATTGTCAGACGGCTGATTAAATCTTATAAGACGTGTCAGTATCATCTACCCTGCCCCTCCAATTTCACTGACCTTTCTCAGATTTCAGGAACCCCCACGACTCTACCGACCGATCTTTTGAGGCCGACCCCGATAATTATCCCGTGGCAGAACTGGAATACCCCAATTCAGGCGCCAAAGAAAGGTTGGCGCACCCGTAGCCTCACCCACACCTCGTTAAACCGCGTCACAGGTTCATTCTCCTCGCACCCAAGGACAAGGACCACTATAACCCAATTATGGACTTGGAAAAATCTCTCATGACTATTATAGAATGCAAGTCGTCCCAAACTACGTCAATCTCATTTACTCACGGTGCTCTAGTCTACTTGACGCCAGAACAACAGATTTTGTTCGGTCCCCTGCCTAGCGAATCCTTCGCCGACATCGATTCGCCTCCGCAATCGCCTTCCCCGTCCCCATCTCCCCCTATTTCTCGAGCATCCACTACATCTGCTTCCAGCACGGATTGCCTGCCTCTCGATGCATTTGTCACCCTAAGCAGCACTTCGTCAAACGGCCACGTTCCATTACTTCGTGCCCTCAAGCGCGCCGTCAACCTACAAGATGGACCTCTGTTCCTCCGCTCTCTGGATGCTATCAACGCGATATTGCGAAATATCAAGTACCCAACCTCCCTAGATTCATCTCAGTCAACCCTTCCAAATCCACTAATGGACGTGGTGGAGTCGTGGACGGAATTGGGTCTTCCTAAACCGGTTCTCATGCGTATCATCGATGAAAACTACCAGCGCGCAGTTGGACCTAACGTCAAGACTCTGAAGAAATACGAAGCGTTCTCCAGTACCGTGTATGGAGAGCTCATGCCGATACTGTCCCAGGAAATCATCCGGCTAACGCAGCTGCATGAAGACTCTTTATTCCTCGATCTCGGCAGTGGAGTTGCCAACGTCGTGGTCCAAGCCGCACTACAGACTGGGTGCACTGCCTACGGGATCGAACTCATGCCCCAACCAGCTCGTGTTGCACGAGATATGGTGGAGCAGATTAGGATCCGGGCTAGGATGTGGGGTATCAACATTGGCAAGATGGAACTCGAGGAAGGTGATATGCTCAAAAGCAAACGGGTTGATGACCTCATGTCAAAAGCCGATGTAGTGCTAGTAGACAATAAAGTCTTTGAAGAGAGTTGTGGGTCCTGATTCTTGTATTTTCGTTATCCATTTTTGACGTCATTTTTACAGTAAATGAAGCGCTCAAACCAAAGTTTCTCGACCTCAAAGAAGGCGCCATGGTAATATCCTTAGCGCCCTTTGTGAGTTCCCTCAATGCACGCATGACTGAACGCAACGTAAGTCCCTGCTCCGCAACATAACCACCTCACCCATGTGCTGATCTTCCTCTCCACCAGGTTGATGATATTAGCGCCATCTTCGAGGTGACGGAACGCCAGTACCATTCTGGCAGTGTTTCATGGGGAAACAACGGTGGTTCCTATTACGTTCATCGTGTTGATCGTGAGGGGTATTCCAAGATTCGCGAACGTTTCGAGAGTGCACGTCAGAGTATGACTCGGGGCTCACGAAGACGGAACCAAAGGTGAATGAACAATGATTCGGATTCTCCGGGATTTACACTGCATGGACAATAACGTTTATGACTTCACCACAAGCGTACTTTTATCACCACATTCTCGAACCTTTTGGATTCGGCTTGTCGACTGTCCCCGCATTATATTTTTATCTGGCCCCTTGCATTGTAACATTGCTCGTAGATAATTTCCTGTATTTATTTCGCCTCCGTACCACTACTACACTGCTATACCCGATGTATAATTGCTCTGAAATTCACTGTGTTCTGACTTGATATCCAGGGCGGGAATGACGTGGGTCGAGTCAACTGCCGACGCGTGAATCAAATGTGTCAATCACCGGCAACCTTATATATATATATAACCAGACATAACATGACCTACCCACCCACATTTTTATCGCCCAGAATGTACTCTTTTCTACCAGACGAACTCCTCAAAGAAATCCTGGCTCCCGCTCTCCAGGTCCCTGACGACTCTTTCGCCTGTACACACGGCCAATCCCCCTTCTCAAATTACAATCGTACAACATCCGCCTACCTCCTCGTTTGCAAAGACTGGCTCCGTGTAGCAACTCCCCTCCTCTACTCTGTCGTTGTACTACGCTCAAAGGCCCAGATACAAGCTCTCGATTCCGCCATAGAGTCTACACCTGTCCTGGGTGGGTTCATCAAGAAAATCCGGATCGAGAGTGGCTATTGCGCTCCCTTGTTGTCCATTCTGAGGAGCGCGAATAATTTGACGGATTTGTGTTTGGCTTTGGAGGTCTACTCCAGTGACAATGTTGCAGCTATTTGCAAGGGATTCGGGTTCATTTCGCCGCAGCGGTTGATCATATATGATCTACATCGTAACAATAACCGTAGCTTGAACCAGAAAACCCAGCAGTTGGTAAAATCAACCGAGGAATATATCCAGAAATGGGAAAAGCTTGTGCGTTCCTCCCTTCCATTCTTTTATCCACCGTCCTTCCAGTCTCATTTGAACTTTTCTGACTAGACGGTGGTCGTTCTGCCTAACTGGTTTTCATATTGGCATACAGCCCCGAATTTGGACGGATTCGTCGATGCGATCTGCAAAAGCAAGAGTGTAGAAGTTGTTTACATCTCATACCAGTCTACCTATCCTAATTGGCTCGACCGCCTGTCCACGGCTGAGAACATCAAGAAAATTGTTGTTAGACAGGGCTACAGTAATTCTGCGACATCCTTTGCCCTTGGTATCAAGGCTAATGCCAAAATGAGAAAACTCGTACACTGGCTTGCGTAGGTGCTCTCGATTCCACTGAAGATTAGGGTTTTCATGCGTTTCCCCGTTTATGCAGCGAAGACCCCCACAGAGATGCCGCCGCGTTGAGGCCGCACCAACCCATGACCATCGCTCCGCCAACGCCTGCTGTTAACAAGAACTGGCTTACTGAGTTTCCCGACGCCGTTTGGTTCAACATTCTCTTTTATGCTCTGGACTTGCCTGAACTAGAGCAAAGCGACTTTTCCAAATTTCCTGGGTTTGTCGATTACCCGTATCAACACCAATATCGAAGGCGCCTCGCATGCGTTTGCAAAAAATTCCATGTGAGTGCCCATCTAGTCAAGTGGCGTCATACGAGCTCATAATAACAGGAATTGGTCATCCCTCTTTATTACCGTTGCATCCTAATAACGGGGGACGATGAGCTCACTTCGCTGGCCACCGTTCTTTCTCGAAAGAAGGACACTGGCAGGCAACTCAGGACGCTATTGACCTTCCACAAAAGCCATAACAGCACGCTCACCCAAAATTTGAACAAAGTCCTCGAGTACGCGCCCAACCTCCAACGGGTGTCTACGAACGTCTATAGCATGGCAATGTACCATACCGGTTCATACGATGTTTTTGACTGGCCAGCGCTCTGTACCCTATCTCAGAAGGCTGGTCCACGGCTAGTCGAACTTGCGATCAACCTACATCGGCCAACACAACCCAAAGCACCTGATCCTTTCTATAAGCTTACAGCACTAAAACACCTCGACTACTCTTCCTCTGCCAAATTCAATTTTGAACCATCGAAAGTGAAAAAGAAGGCATTGCCGAATCTCGAAAGCATCACTTGTAGCTCCATTAACAACACTCTCCTGTCGTTTTTAAGCTGCATGGAGTAGGGGCCCCCCTTTCTTTGATATAGTTGTGGCTGGTGCTGATTAGACTATGCAGTCTCCCTAAGATCCGACGTGCTAGTTTTCACACTCTCGACAAATGCGAGGGGGCAATTACCTTCTTGCGAAAGCATGGCAGCAAGATACGTTCTTTGGAACTTGGGTTCCTCCCAGGAGTAAGCGTTTTCGATATATGTCCAAACCTTGAGGAATTTTCGGTCCCTCACGACAAACCTGGGGTGCGTCCATGCCCACAATACAAACTTTCCGAGACAATTAATACCTGGATCGATCTTAGTTCGGCGTAGCCGAATTTTTCTCCAGCACCGATGAACACCCGCTAGAAGTTCTACACATCAAAACACGCGACGTTGCTCGGGGTGCAGAGAAAGAAAAGTTCAAGTATATCGGTGGGCTTGACTTGTCCAACTTTACATCCCTTCGCGAGGTCAGGGTCGATAAGTGTACTTGGCCAACGACAGAGTGCGTCCCACACGCCATGCAAAGGATTTTTCCCCCCCGTTCTTTCGGGTACTCACCCCCAGATGTAGGAACGAGATCAAGAAGAGCCATTGGGTGACCTGGGCCGAACGTCTGAAGGAATTGTATGAGGTCGACATTGTGGATACGCAAGGCCAGAAATGGAGACCCCGCCTCCGGGCACGCTCAGAGAAATAAGTACACATCTTATCAACAAGGACGTGAGATGGACAATAGAAACGAACGCCGATAACTCTATCTATTTCCTCTAACATCTTATTCCGCCATCTTATTGTACGGAGGATCGTGAGTCTCATTAACCTATTCTTATGCTAGCCAGGACGATCCAATATATATATATTTACTGAGATAAATTATGAGGGCTTGAGCTGTGGTTATCCCTATCTGCGGTATGTGCGAGTACGTTGCTCCTTTAATGCTCACATGGTAGTACACAATTATAATACAATGTAAATGACGGTGTTATTGTGGATGGCAGTTCCCACAAGTTGGAGAGCGATCGCCAGGTTTCAAGCTAAGAAAAGCACTAGCAGAAAAGAGTACACTAGGGAGTGTAAGACATAGAAGGAAGGTTGGGAAATATGGTGAGGGTATGGACCATGTAGAGGTACTGTACATGCTAAACGATCCGGGGTATATTGGGGCGGATAATTTGCCTCGAAGTGGAATCATGGACTCGGTGGACGAAGATCGAGGCATCGAGGGCTCAGCGAATGAACATTGGATTACATGAATTTCTCTTTGTAGATCCATGCGAGACCCACGTCGCTCACCCCTTGTGCAACCTAAATACCGGAACTGTTTGTTTCTGGGTGAAAACGAGAGGAACTACAAGTACGTACCGCAGCACGATACCACTTTGCGGCCTCTTTACGATCTTTCTTACACCCCTTTCCGTTGGCGAGGCAAAAGGCAAGATCATTCTGAGCATCCGGATCTCCTAGGCGAGCTGCCACTGTATAGTAGCTCTGCAGGAGGTGCAGATAGGTTGATAAACCTCCTACGGTTGGAGAGAAGCAGAACACTCACCACCGCCATCTTCTGATCCTTGTTAACTCCCCATCCATGAAAGAAGCACTGTCCCACTTCGTAGATCGCCAACACGAGCTCGTCCTAGAATGTCCATCAGAGTTGCCAATGATATACAACGACGGAAATATAGCCCACCTGGACAAGCCCAGAGTCTACGCTCTGACCTCCTCTAGCGCTCTCCAGATCACCAACCGCGTTTTCTGCCGCTCTTCTAAGCCACTTGAACCCAACCTTCTCGTTCTTCTCGCATCCCCAACCATGTCTCAGGGCGAGACCCCACATAAGCATACCAACGCCACAACCGCCATTCTCTTTGGCACTCTTTTCAAAATACATCGCTGATTCTCTCAGGCGATTCGCTTCATGGTTCTGGATCCCCAGTTGTAGGAAATCCTGAGGTGTCTGTGGTGCTGCAGCGACGGGTGAGGGAGGTTGGTTGCGATTAGGTGACCTTGAGCGCTGGTTATTCTGCAGGTGACTGGGTTGTGGAAGCGTCGAGTTCTGGGGCTGTGACAACGGACGCTGCGGTACGGGGGATGTCCTGGATGGCGGACGAGAGAACTCACTGCCGACAGGCGAAGGGGCTGTACCTTCGTAATTATAGTACGAATAAGAGGAATACAAACTTGCGGGAGAGTCACTCCTCACAGGCGGGTGTCGGGGAAGGGCAACAGGGGCTAGATGTGATGATGGATGTGTATCTGTGTTGACCTGCGATGTGACTGATGGTTGCGGGGAGTGTCGAGCCGACTGAGAATGATATGGTTGGTGGGATGGTGTGCTGATGTGGACGATGTCGTTGCTAGATTGGTTCAGGGGGCTAGAGATTATGGGTTTGTTGATTATGTTTGCATAGGGATTCGGTAACGAGTCTCCTGACGGTGTGGGACTGGTGGACTGGGGTTGGGCGGGACTAAGGTGGGTGCTGAGGTACGGGTTCGGAGTGGGTGACTTTGATCGATGGAAGAACTTCATGTTTTGCTGGTCCTGTGGTGGTTGGGGGGGGGATTGGGACGGGGTGCGGTTGGCATTTCGTTCCAGCACCCGACGTTTTTGTTCCTCCGAGTTTGGAGGCAGTGGGGGTCGTGTTGTGACTTGTTGGAATGCATCCGTTTGAGCTGTTTGTGACGGTGGCCGGACTGGTCTAGAGAAATTTGATGTGATAGGCCTGACCACGGGTGCCCTTCCGGTGCGCTGGGCATCACCACCCGCATCTGGGGATGAAACAACAACGGTCGGCACAGCAGGTGTCCATTGGGATGATGACATTGGCCGCGGGGACGCACCCCAAAGGCTCGTTGAGGAAGGACGAGTAGCTCCGGAACTGGTCCCAGAACGCCAGGAGTCGCGAATGGCGGGAGAAGGAGGGTCATTTTGTGAGTAGACACTCTCAGCATCGTGGTACCGATATTCCAGGTCCTGGTATGCACTCCTCGAATCCACGGAGACTCTCGTGTCCATGTATGAGCCATTGATTGAGGCAGTGGCTGTTGAACTGCGAGAGAAATGACCGTGCAAGAGAGGCGAGGAGGGGGCGGGGGCTAGGGACATCTCCTGGCCGTAGCCTCCATACGGCTCGTCGTCCTCTCCGGCCTGCGAATGCGGCGCAACGGAGTAGTCATCGACGAG
Source organism: Chlorophyllum brunneum (assembly GCA_963576785.1). Lineage (NCBI taxonomy): Eukaryota > Fungi > Basidiomycota > Agaricomycetes > Agaricales > Agaricaceae > Chlorophyllum > Chlorophyllum brunneum. The sequence goes on along the minus strand of OY756140.1, from coordinate 2,999,571 downwards.
GTCCGGTGAAGTTGGCGTCTGCACGGCCGGCCGAGATCGTTTTGCAGAAGTCCTCCGCACGAGGGTGTCGAGTGGAGAGGAATGCTGGATTTTGAAGGACGGCGGGGGAAGGGTGGCCATGGGAGGTGCAGACAGCGGGCATGTTACATAACAACCGTATTACTACTAAATCTACACAATTATATCCCCACTCTCCGCCGGGGCGTGGCACTCATCCGCGCACCCGCACCTATGCCCGTATGTCGCGGCGTCCCTGGTACAATCATCCTCGAAGTGCTCCCACTCGATGCCTTCGCTGCCTCAGCCGTTTCCTCCGCCCGTTTCGCACTCCTGTTCAATCGACCGTGAACCAACATCTATCATCCAGAAACTCAGAAAACCTACTCTTCGCGCTGACGAGCCATCTCCGTTTCGAGCTCAACCCGTTTAGAAAACTCGCGATCTGCTTGCCTCCTATTCCCTCTCTCATCAAAGTTCTTCTCTTTGACCGAGTAGAACACAGAACCAAGCTCCGCTACACCGCGAGCGTTAGCACTATATACGCTAGAAAACAGAACCGGCTCACCAAGCCAATATGGGTCAATGGCCGTAACCTGCGTCATATACTCCTTCGATGTCAGGATCAGCTCATGATAAATCACATATGACGGCGTGTCTGCAGAGAAAAACAATATCAGTCATCCTGCTTGTTGACAGCCCACCAATGAGATCTTACATCCAAGTCCATACAGAGCACTTGTTGGGTGGAGATGCGTGGGAAGACCGGAACGGATATTGACAAACTCGCCGATTCCCTTCACCCTCGCTGCTTGATGGAAATAGCCTGCAGTGATTGCTTTTCTGCAAGGTACGATCAGAACACGCCGACGACGTCATAACCCTTTTCAGATGATACATACCGTATAATGTCAAAGTCTGTTCCAGCAGAGATCATGTCCATCTTCTGGAACTTCATGATATCCTCGAGCTGCGCCCGCACTTCGCGTGCTTTTCTAAGCAGCTTGGGATGCAAAAAGTGCCTCATTCCCCAATCGTCGCGGTATCTTCGTACAACATACATCATCAGCCAACTTAATAAATAAGCTTGTGGGAACGCCGACATACCCGTGACTCTTCCACTGGTTGAAGACGTTCAGCAGCGTCAAGTGATCACTCTCGGGGACATTGAATTTCTCTCGAGCTGCATCCGCCTCTTCCATCCGCTCCTTCGGCCTATAAAACACGCTAGGCACTGAAAGCATCGAAACAATCGTCAGCATCTCCGATGAGCACTTGTAGTCCACCGATGCAATCAGCATCTTTGCCATTGACGGCTCCATCGGGAATTCCGACATCTTTCTCCCAACCGGTGTCAAATCTCCTACGTTGTCCAGAGCACCAAGGACCCAGAGCTGATACATAGAGTTCAAAATGTTTGCCTGAGGTGGAGGATCCATAAAATCAAACTCGAGCAAGTTCTTGACACCCAGAGACTTCAGAAGCAGCACCGTGTTCGCCAGGTTCGTTCGCTGAATTTCGGGTATCGTATTTTCAAACATCTCATTTCGATAACCCATCTCGGTATAGAGCCGGTAGCAGACACTTAATAATCAGAGTAAGAATTCTCAACACAGTCAAATTCGATCAACACTCACCCACTACCCGTCCGTCCTGCGCGACCCGTCCGCTGACCAGCATTCGCTTGGCTGATGGGCGTGATTTGAAGCGCATCCATTCCAACTTTCGGGTTATACACCTTTAACTTGGAATAGCCCGCGTCGACAACATAAAGGATACCATCGACTACGAAAGATGGTCGATCAGCATGAATCATATGCTATGTAGAAAAGCGTACCGGTCAGTGATGTTTCAGCAATGTTGGTGGCAACAATGACTTTTCGCCGTCCATCGGCGGTCGGCTCGAAAATTCTAGCTTGCAGATCCGCCGGCATTTGCGAGTAGATAGGTAGTACCGCGAGTGGTGCGGGATCATCCAGCTGAGACAAACGCTCTGCAATAAGAGATCAGAAATATACCCACCAGAGCCTACACTAGTAATCACTCACCCTCAACAACCTGGCAGGTGATTTCGATATCTTCTTGACCCGTCATGAAAACCAAAATATCTCCCGGTGGTAATGATAGGTGGATCTGGAGGACCTGCTTAACAGCACTATCGACATAGTCTTCACAGGGCGACTTGGCATGGAAGATCTCGACAGGGAATGTACGTCCAGGAATCGTATAGCAAGGAGCGCTGCCGTAGAAGGACGAGAACTAAGAAATACCATCAGATCGGGAATTCGGGAGAGTACCGCCGACGGACTTGCCTTCTCGGCGTTCATGGTTGCGGACGTAACTATAAGCCTAAGGTCTCTTCTTCTTGATAGGACTACATAGCGCTCAAGATGAGGATAAATTCTTCAGCTCAGACGTACGTACTTTTCCTTAGTAAACCCATCAGCACATCGGTGCTTAGAGAACGTTCGTGCGCTTCGTCAAGGATGATAACGCTATAGCGGTCGAGGTCACCTTCATTTAGCGATTCTCGAAGCAATACACCATCAGTCATATCTAAAGCCTCGTTAATACTAATTGTCCTTATTACCATCAAAAAACTTACATTTAATCTTAGTCTCCGCAGACGTACAGTCTTCAAAGCGGATAGCGTAACCAACGGTTGATCCAAGCTTACACTATGGCAAGATTATTGGAATCAGTATCGCGTGTGAACCTAGGACGAATGTACGCATCGCGCACCTCCATTTCCTCGCTGACACGTTTAGCAACTGACATGGCAGCGACCCGACGAGGTTGTGTACACCCAACAATACCATGGACACAATACCCATCTTCATACAAGAACTGCGCCAACTGTGTCGTCTTTCCGGAACCAGTTTCACCGACAACGATGACGACTAACAACAAAGTGTGTGCGGTGTTTGCGATGACCATCAACAGAAACTAAAAGCACATACCTTGGTTTTCCCGGACAACTTTCATGAGCTCTTCACGACATGCGAACGCAGGCAAGTACTCTCTCTGCTCCTTGAGAGTTCTCGTCCTGGCAAACACACTCACCCCAGTCGAAGCCTTCAGATGCTCAGCAAACTTTGAGTCGCCTCTGTAGTTCTCCTTCTCTCCACTAGCCTTCGCCTCTTGTGCTTTCCTATCTGCCTCAGCTGTAGACAAGGTAAAAGAGAAGCTATGTGAATGTCCAATCTGACGAGAAGAAATGAGAGTAAATCAAGACACACCCTCAGCTTCAGCTTCCTCGTCCTTTACTCCCATGATATTTCCTAACGAAGTGCCACCAAGAGCTGCGAGTTTAGCTGCAGCTTTTGCCCGTTCTGCTTGCTCGCGCTTCTCTTTCACCAAGGCACTACCCTTCTTGGAGAAAATGGCCATGTCGCTGGTAGGATCGCGGATGGGGTTGATAGGATCGAGTTGTTTGGTATACACCGTGCGGCCATCCAGGAAAGGCGGTTTCAGGTCGTGGGTCATAACATGCACAGTGGACTCTGACTCATCCTCAAAGTCCAAGTCAATAGCTTTGCGAGTGGCGACACCTGAGGTCACCATACGGTTAGCCTCCCATAGGTCATTGTCTGCATTCTAAAGCACGATTTAACACAGGTCCAAGAGCCTCGACACGTCACCACTCACATATTGAGCTTGTCTTGCAGAGATTTTTTTCTAGAAAGAAATTCAATCAGCATATATAGACAAACATACAATAAAGACGCGGACAGTCTGTTTCGTTGCGATCTCCGCCTGTTTGATGATACTCAGATCTTCATACTGAGCAAGGGGATTGTGCTCCACGTCTCCAGCAAGACCACCTTCTTCCGCACCGGTATACCAATCACGATCCAACCTTGTCTGCTCCTCTTCCCACTCTTTGAAGTCTAACCCAATACCACCATCCCCCTCCGGGCTATCGTCCCTACCCGCTCGAGGAGTCGGTGCATCCCATCTTCTATTCCTCGCCACACCCCATCCGGAACCGTCTTGCCCTTTGGCATCGCGAGGAGTTGAGTCCCATCCAACATTGGGCACACGCATGCTAGGTGCTTCACGAAGGGACTGCGGTGTTGCATCCCATGCCAGTCCTCGCCTAGCTTGGTCGTCCCTCCTTCCACCCCAGCCCCTGTCTCTGTCTCGATTTGAACGCCGCTGAAAATCACCGAGACCCTTGGGTCCATCGTTACGAGGTTCATTGACCGCTGTTATGCCCTCTGCACAACACTTAGTCGTACTTGTCAATCAACAACCCAAGCGACGTACCTCGTTGCCTGTCCCTGTTCCTTCTGTACTCCTCCAGACGTTTTTTTGCCGGGTCAGATATACCTCCTGGATGCGAAGGCGTCTCTTCGGCTCGTTGACGTGCAGTAGATCTAGATGCTGGTAGAGAAGGCACTAAACTGAATGTTAGTACAACGTTGAGATAATCTTAATGAATTTTATTCACCTTTAAAAACTGGTTCATCCCCTTCCGTCCGAGGACGTTTCCGACTCGACCCTCCACCATTCTCCTGCGCTTGAGCTGCTCTTTTCTCCTTGGCTAGCTTATCCAAACCAAGGACCGAAGTGCGAGGTGTGGGTGGTTCGAGGGGCTTTGCAGGCTTTTGGAATGTATGACGCTAAGAAGAACTCAACAAAAGTACCAAAGGTCGGGATGATATAGCATACGGAATCTAGACGTTGTAAACCACCTTGTCGAACCGGTGGTGGTTCTAGAACATCACTATCGACGACGGTTATTCCCTGAATTGGTTGTGGTACAGTGCCATTTGTCGTCTGCAATTCATGCGACAAAATCTCTGCATGCAGTTCGGACAAGAAAGAATCCTTGAACTTGCCAAAAGATTTCGCAGCTGGATTACAGGTTCTGGGTCATTGTATGCCGATGATCAAGGTATTCAACTCACCTGTCGTGAAATTGTTGACGGGGTTGGTCTTGGCGATATCAACGACTCGTTCTGCCAAAAGGTCGTTTGGGTTGATAAGGTTCAGTGCACGCGAAAGCTTGATTGCTATCTGGTGCAAAAACTCGTCCTTGTCATCTGAAGACGGTGCCATAGGGGAAGGGATGCTCTGGTCGCTGCTCAGCCTCGCTGTTTGTCACATGTGCTGACTAAGCATCGTCGAGTCAACTGGACAACTGCATGGAGCTTGGTTTCCGATGCCTTGGGCTCCCTGCTCTATCCAATGATGATAAACAAAATGAACTAAGCCAGAGATAATTTTGTGTGCAGAGACATCGCATTTGCGGAAGCGCTCAAAGGGCCCGGACAGCCCCAGACCAGAAAGACTCAAAGAAAGAGGCAAGTAAATTTCACCCGAGCCCCTCGAATCGATCAAGTCGCGTTGCCATTGGCTGGCGGTCCAATCCTATCAGGTTCCCCGTCGCGTGGAATGATTCAATTAATTTGTGGGGCTTTTTGAAATTCACTGTTGTCCAAACCAATGACCAACTTGGCCAGTTCCTCGTGCAAAAGGAAGTATATAAAAACACGCATTTACACCTCCATTACCGGAGAAACCTCTGCGCGCAATGCATAATGTCTCAGATCGACTTCTGCGGCCCCAGGACGATGCAGAAGATGCAAGCAACCCGAAAAGCTCGTCCTCTGATTTCTCTCCGCCAAAAATCCAATGAGTATTTTATTTTGCAGTTCCTGAGATAGGGATCTTCGGAACTTTTCGTCCCGTCCCTCTTCGACAAATCCTATGTGAGAAATTAGCCGATTCTTCCCTGCTTCCCCTGTTGCCTCCAGCAAACTACCGTGGTCAGGTGGGCCGGATCCTCTGCCACGCGAGCGCCATCAGTGCCTAATACCAATTGATCGACTAGATCTGCTCTCACAAGTCAAGATGACGGCATAATCGCAAAGTCCGATGGTCCAAATCAGTCTCGAGAGCTACGAAATCATCTACTCCGGCGGGTAGACAATGTGGACCGGAACATCAATCTACTTCTGTGCAAGTCTAGACAACTTGGAATATCACCTGATAAACATTCAGACAACGATATACACGCAGAGGGGTGAGGAGGCTCGTAACAAGCCGTGTCGTTGTCCCGACAGAATTGGACAACGATCGAGAGAACCTCCGCTGCCGGACCTCTATAGTGTATTGCACGTTCAAATTATAGAACGTGTTTTCGACTACTAACCAAGTGATTGAAATATGCATAGGCTCGGCGAGAGTTCAAGCGTTCACACATTTCGGACAAATGTATTTCCAGACGCCGGTGCACTCGCTCTTTGTCACTGTCATCGGCAAGGGCAGGAGAGTGTTGGGAAGCCGAAGATTATGCGCAACGATATCATTCAACTTGTTGTCTTGGCACGCCTGTGCTCAAATACTGGTCGACAGGCACCGAGAAATTGAAGGGTGAGGGCTCCGAATCGCATTTCTGCAGGGCAAGATCGGCTCCTCTTGACAGTTCTCCACTCGTAGCTTTGAGCATATTGACATCCTCGTTTCGCCAACCCGTGCAACAAGTCCAGGATGGGAGTCCGACGCCACGATACGCTTGAGCAGACGTAGACAAATAGTATGCGACAGCATGGCATAATGTATGTACCTCAGGCCCCTCAGGCCCCCACAGGCCTCAGGGATACCACTCTTATCTTGCGAAACTAGCGCCACATGTCCGTCGATGCCCGCGACCATGCGCTTGAGTGGAGAATGTTCTCCCTCATCGGAGCGCCGTACAAGGTCATACATCAGTCGCGATGATTCCGTGCCTCAGGCTTCATGCTTCAAGGGTCGCTTGATGCTTTACAGATCTAGCTATATGAGCTTTGACATTGTGTCTAATGGAGACAAATGTCATCCCATGCATGTTTGAGTTGAACTGAACGGGATGTTATACCATCACCATAGCGAATTCACACGGAAATCAGGCCCACAAATAGACCGCCGGTATCAACGCAGAAACAGTGGGAACAGATCTGAAAGATACGCCACCTCCAGAATGATGAACAGTGAATTTGATGAGACCAATGTGGCCAAAGTGAGCTGCTTCAGTGTATGTGGCGAATGTCACGCCCGACGCCAACCATTAATAAAATAGATAATTATATAATCGCCCATATCAATGTACGAGGGCCACGGAGAGAAGCCATTGAAAGTCCATTAGATATTCCAGATAGACCTCAAAGATTAGAACACTCGACAATTGCTCTGGTACGAACATAACGGGCAAAGTGCATGCGTGTTTAACTGATATATCTCTTGATTTGCTTGAGTGCAGCATACGGATCCGGCTTCTTGGGACGGCCGTAACGAGGTTCCGGAACTCCTGTAGAAACTGGTTAACGGATGCGGTGTAATCAGGAGTAGCCACGCACTAAGAGCACTCTCGTAAATAGTGGAGACATGTCCATCCCAAACTTCTCGCCACATGTGTGCACCTCCACCTTCACGCATGTCAAAACCCCACTCCCGCATAAAACTGCGGAGGTCGAATCCTTTACGCCGCCCGTCGAGCACCACAGGGATATCTAAGTGGAGGGATGTAGGTTCATTTGGCTTGGCGCGAGCCTCGATATTCAGGGAGTATTTAGAAGCACCAAGAGGGGGTTGTTGAAATAGAAGTAGTACATAGCGGTGGTAATTAGTCCCCCGTTGCGGGTGAGGAGGGATGTACTTGGTGTGATTGTTCAAGTTTAGGATGCGAGAAGTATGATTGGCGGATAAGGGGACGTTGGGCCTGCAGGAGGAGGTCAGTCAGGGGCCGGTGAAAAGACTGAGTGAGAATACACACTGCATCCAATGCAGATATGTGGTATAAGTAGCGTTCGTTTCGTCAGGAACATCTAAGTTTAGCGTGAGTAAATGTGATTGCTAGCCAGGACCGCCTGCGTTACCCGCGTCCAGAAGAAGAAGCGTATACAGCCGAGTGTCTGTGTGGAAGACGTCGGCATAAACCTTGGGTGGATCAAAGGTCTGTTCAAAAGGAATTAGAAAATTGATCCTATACCCAGGCCATGGCACTCGCCTGTCTAGGGAGGAGGAAGGTGCCAGGCTCAACGACCTGGTATGCCTTTTCGGCCACCATCCCAAGAGTATTGGCCGTTATCCGGATATTGACAGACGGGTGTATCTCAGAGAGCAAGTCTGGGACAACCCTCATTTGATAGAGACGTTCCATCTAGACGGTAGCTGAGCTCTGGTTTCGGAGACGATAGAAGTTATTGTACTCACCAGTAAATCCAAATCACCATCCTTTCGCCACTTCTGTTCCAAGAGGTGACGATCAACAGCCTTAGCCATGTCAGCTAACAAAACGGGGCATCAACTTTACAACCCCTTGAGTGGGGACGGATCAAATACATACGCATTGCGTTTGCAACTCTCCATCGAACATCAGGCAAATTGACGTCGCCCTGCACCTCTAGAATCCTAAGCTTCTTTCGCAGGGCCTCCAGCTCGTTGTCCATTTGATTCACACTCTGTGAGGCGTCCTCTCCCTGCTTGGCAATTTGCTCCACCCTCGTTTGCTCCGTAGCTTGGATTTTGGCACGAAGTAACTCCGCTTCCAACTTGATTTGTGTACTGTCGGTCTTTAACAACTCGATCGCAAGGTCATAGGCAGGAAGGACACCTGGGGCCAAAGGCCTGCACCACTCTCTAGGTGAAGCATTCGAGATAGGTGCACGTCTCGGAAGACGTTTTCTCTTGCGACCCTGGGAGCTTTTCGTTTCACCATTTTCAGAAGGTGTTGATGGTGGTGGGGATTCTTGGTCGACGATACTCGAGCCCGTTGCTTCTTGCGTGACCGTACTCGTTGCCCTTGTCCAACCAACGTGCTGGCTTAGTCGTCCCGAGATAGGCCGGAAGGGTAGACACCCCCCAGCAGTAAACAGTGGCCGCGAATACATCTTAGCGGCACCAGGAATTATCTAAACGTTCCCTGACGTCGTTTTGAGGTAAAGCAAGAAGAGGAGAACCGAAACGAATACCGTCAGCGACAACAGCGCGTCTCCAAAAAGTTTCCGTGTTGCTTGGATTTGTTTGCTTAAGGCTTTGATCGCACCGCCACCCCTTTGCTTTAACCGTAACCTACTGTATATTTGAACATTGAACGGCGAAAGACTTGTCATGCCTAACTTGTATCTGGTATACAGGCGCTCTACCGGACTCCGCACCAAATCATATTGTGATTTTTCACAGCATAATGGACCACTTCTTGCATAAACTCCATTACGTTATACATATATACTTTTGGTCCACGAAAAAAAAACAGAGGGGGAAATAAGCTGAAATAAACCCCGAGCCAACGGCTAAAATCCGTCAAACTCGATATGTCAAACCCTATTTCTTTTCCTTCCGAGATCGACGACGAGAATCTACGGAGGACTGAGACAAGGTTGTCACGCTCGGAAATACTCAAGGTCCATTTCTCCGCACTGTATCGAGAATTATCCGGGTCCTCTACACCTTTGGTAACACATTCACAACCACACCATCACCTACCTGTACTATCTCATTTGTTTCCAGGCCTGCACGAGCCCCTTGCGGACCGGCTTTTAGACGTTACAATTGACTCCGAAGTGTTGTTCTCTTAGAAGGGCTTTAAACCCCTTGCCATCATGCGCTGGATGATTCCCATTGAAAGATTTCTTGGGTCTATCTGCACTTACCCAGGCAACAAACTACCAGTGTGATCCACCGCTCCACCCCCATGCTACACTTCTCGTTGTGCCATTGCCCCCGGCGGTGCCGAACTCCAAACCAGCATTAGGGCTCCGGCACCACCTCCGAGTTGCGAGAACTTGGTTGACAGCGTATGATATTAGGAATATTGTGACTGCTTTGCCCCAGACGTGGTGATGGTCACCCAAGGAACTCTGCCATAACCAAATCTCGGCTAACAACCTCTTGCGCAGCAATAATGACTACTGTCCCTTTCCCCGTATCGAACGGAATGTCCTGGATGACGTCACCGAAGTTCGTAGTAATCCTAGGCTCGGTTAAAGGGACATCGAAACCCTTCCTGGTCATGGGCTTCTGGACATGACATGAGATCGACGCGTTGACTTGGCTGGCTCTTGATTCTCGGTGGGCTTGAGACGTGGTCCACAAAATTCCATGCGCTTTACCTCATTGATCTTCCAACTGACACATCTACCACTTCCATCCAACTTCAGGGGAAGTGGACGAATACCTCTCCGTTAAACAATTCGTCGACATCCTTCTCTCAGACTGAATCCGCGGAAATACCGGCCCACATCAACCAATTCATCTATCAAAACTCGAAGAACAAATACATAATCACCAACACGGTAATTTTTCGCTCATACTTGATCAACCTTCAAGCTTCAGACTTCAAGAACCACCAAGCAATCCGAAGTCGAAGAATTACCCCGCCCAAAAATGTCCTTGTACGAACGAAACAGCCAACCCAAGCATAACATGGGGTAATTTTAACTGCCCTAGCCGATCGCCATCTAGGGTAGGCTGTGCTATCTAGGTACAAGGTAGTGCACGATAATGTACTGACCAACCAGCTATAGTTAATCGATCATCCAATGGACGCTCTACAGCAATAACCTCCAAGTTCCGAACATACACTGATCACGCACTCGAGGTGATTAGTCGACCATAACTCAAATAGCTTCTCACCCCCCCCGCCTGGGGTACTTCAGGTCGAGCCTACTACCTGACCCTCTTCGTCGCACTTGTCCAGACCCAAAGACCAACTCCAACTCCACCGCCAAAACTAGTAGTCATCTCAAAGGTTCTGGGTTCCATTTCACATCCACCTGCGTCGTAATCTGCCCATCAAATTCCAGAATCAAGAACACGCGTGAAGACAAGTTAGATGCGGGGAATTCCACCCCACAGAGAGCATAGCCATGTCATTCCCTCCAACACCTCGAGGCACAGAATATCCGGTAGCTTTCCCAAACCTGACCAGTCATTTCCACGAATCGAAGCGCGTCGAAGTAAGTTCATCTAAAAGAGAAGCACTGCCGATGGCTTCTCCACTTCGAATCGTGGCTTGGCTTTGGGTACTTGGATCCAGACTCGCTCTGTCAAGTGCCAATATTGTCATTCTTTACTAACGTTGACGCCAAAAATAAGCCCCAAAGTTGAAAATAATATGCATTCGGAACGGATTGCCGCATACCCAATTCTTGAGCTACAGACAGTCTGAAGCATTGAAAAGGGAACAGTTGCTCAACAATGACGCGGTTATAATTTCTTTTTGCTTCGGGGACAAAGTCTCCATTCTCGATCCAGAGGGCCGAGTGACGGGGTTAACGATTCCCCACAAGCAAATGGCTAGAAGACGATCATCGGCCATCAATGGATCATAACTGTGACTATCTAGACGCCCAAATAGCTTGTGCAAGCGGATGACGATTCAGAGCATGGTCATATGTGCAACCCCATTGCAAATTGAACGTATAGAGAAATATACGACCACCACCATCGATGGAACGTTTCCTTTGAACATGTCCACGATGTGCCATATGCCCCTATTCCCATACCTGCCTCATTGGTCTATCTTAGTCTTCATCTCCGTCCGCACTCGATCCCTTCCAGCCTTGTTTTGTAGGTTTCCAACGAGCGTTCTTGTGTGGCGCTGAGTACACATTAGTAAATTAATTAATCCAGTTTTGCGATTTTGTTGAGGGGATAGTGCACCCAAGGAGTGGAGTTGAGCACGAACCAGTGGTCAACCGATCGAAGATGACAAGAACGACATCAAAGCCATCATACGCGATCATCCTTCTATCGAAGATTACAGAGCCACTTCCACTTCACTCCAGGGTTTCGACTCCCAGCATGATACCAGTTCCATACGTTCACGAAATACCATGCACACAATCAAAGCTTCGACATAGAACAGGCACTTCTCAATCTATATCCATCATATCTAATCTAATCACGAAAATCACCCTGATACGTCTGATATCTTTTCTACATTCGTAGAAAGCTCAAGGGTAAAACCTTGTAGCAGGCGGTATTCCGGTAACTATCACCGATATCTCCATCCTTGCACCGCACATACACCCTCCATTCCAAGTCCCAAAAACCTACCCAATCATCACACACATTGTATACCAAATCGCCGTAGCACACCGAAAGTGCTTGACCGTCGACATTCGAATGGGGCATATGTCAATTAGACAAGGTCACAAGCCCCGTTCCTTCGGTCGCTCAAATATTCACCTAGAGAGAGATGTATGACCGCCGACGGTGGCGTCATAACCCTCAAACCCAGACGCCCCAGGAGAGGAAAAGCGCTTTGGTAGGATCAGTGATAAGGTCGAAGGAAAGGTCAAGCAAAAGCCTCATGGGATCGATGGCATCTCCGTATATGCCCCGCTTGCCACTCCTTTCCCGATAATCATGCCTCATCAGCCGGTTATCAACCAAGCAAAGGACCAGTGACGAATGCCTCTAAGCCAATGTACGTATTAGCGCCTATTAGCGCCTCGCCGTCGGGATGTATGAACGCATGGGGAAATAAGGTCCGATCGGCGCATATGTACGCCTAGGGCAGAAGATCGTAGTAAGTGATCATGGTTACAAAGAGGAAACGGAGCCGTCGAAATCTGATGTCGACGTATTCATCCAAGCTCGCTTCGCAACTGTTTAAGCGAGGATTAAACACAGTCCGTTGAATTCATTCGGTCAGTCGCGGGGAATCCAGACCATAACGTCGGCAAAATAGAGCAGTATGTACGGAGACTGCATATGCATGGTGTGCTTTTTTTTGCACATAATAGTTGTGTACGGCAGTACAAGCCGGTGTATAACATAGCCGTTAACGTATTGCATCGCATGCGGGCTCACATGGCCGACATCCGGATCATACTCTGCCAGTTATCACCTCAGAAAAGAGAGAAAATGCGGTGTATTATCCTCATGGTGAAGGACAGGGAAAAATCTACAACCAGGTATGTACGGAAACAGTGAGGAGATCTACCGGAGGGGGTAACGCAACATGGGGGGACAGCAGTGGTAAAACACACGAGTAGAGACAAAATACTAGATGGGGAAGCCACCAAAAGGAACACAACATAATAATTAGGGGGTAGAATAAAAGAAAGAATGCATGGATACAAGTACAGCATATGGTGCAAGAGGGAAATATACAGTGAGAGAATAATGATAATGAAGCGAAGGAGGAAGGGAAGGAGGGAATACTTTTCAAAACGTGGAGAGGACATAAGGGCCTCCGCGTGATGTCCAGTCGTCCTCCTCTGGGATTTCCTGTGGAGGGAAGCGATACTGGAACTCGCCGTCTTTGACGACGGGGTTAAGTTTCCGTACACGTCGTTCTTCCTCCTCACGCTCCATCTCAATCTCGAAAGGGGCCTTGCCACCAGGTGGGCGATAACCGACGAGGACGGTCTCCTGCTTGGGCTGCCAGCGTCCTCCTCCGGTGGCTTTGCATAGTACACTTGAGCGACGGAGAGGATAAGCATCGAGCTCGCCATACGACTTTTCTACGAGGTCGAGGTTGACTGAGAGCGGTTTATGTGAATTACGGAGGGAGGAGCGGCGTGTGCAGGGCTGGGATGAAGGTTGGGGATGGCGTGAGGAGGCAGAATTGAGGCTGGAGATGCTGGGGGTGGTGCGGAGAGAACGCGACTTGCGTGTGATTGCAGGAGGGATGTGGGTTGAAGAGGAGCAGGAAGCAAGGGAGTGTTCGTCGTCACTAGTAGAAGTGGAGGAAGAAGCCGTGGAAGGGTTGGGTGAGAGGGGGTATCTGAGGAGGGAGATGGGATGTGAAAGGGCGCGCTTGAAATCTGGGCGGTGGGGTGTGCGTGGTGTGGATGGCTGACCGTGGATCTGGTCGAAGCAGTCATCACAGACGCGTGAATCGAGGACAGGAGAGGCAAGAGAGTCATAGGTGGCGATGGAGACACCACGGGGCGGAAGCAGAAAGTCGAGGTTTGCGGTGTCAAGAAGAGGGGTTGACCTGGGAGTGCAGGCCTGGCAGAAGACGCCGCCACACTTTCTGCAGTGATGACGTCGTTCAAAAAGCGAGAAGGCGACGCGGCAGTAAAAGTTGTCGCAGTGGGACGCGAGGGCGTCAGGCTGGGGCACGTGAGCAGGACACGGGGGCATCGGCGGGCGACATACCTTCCAGAGATGGCGGGGGAGGAGGACGGCGAGATGCTCGTTGGGGCGGGGGAGGAGGGCGGTGTTGAGGGAGAGAGACATGGCTGGTGGGCTGGGGAGAGGAGCGGCGAGTGAAGACTTATATCCACCCCACCCAGGCAACCACGATCTAGATCAGATCTCCAGATCGCTCGGACAAACCGCCCTTGTCACCCGTCACAGCCGAGAAATGTCCTTGCCGCGGACACATGCTCGATCTCTCCCAGAGCCCATCGGCCCGTTCCGCCTCCCTGTTCCCACGTCCATCCGCCCTCCTTCAACGACTGTCTTTGTCCCTCATCGCCAACCACGGAGCACTCCTTGCGCCCTCCCGCACCACATAACTCTCTAGGCAGCCTCACTCCCCTTTCAAGTACCACAAGCTGAGCGGAATGTCCTTGCGCACACCACCCCTGTCCTCCACCGCTTTGCATGACCGTCTAGTTTGCATCGAGTACGGCCCCACGCCTCAGGTCCCCGCCGGTTGTCACACCTTGCTCGTTACCCTCTAACCGAATAATTCCCTCGTAACGACCGTCGCGCCTTGCCTCGCGTGCCTGTAAGAGCCTTATCCTATTACACAATCCCGAGTTCAAGCCCTGTCCTCGCCACTCTAAACAGTCGCGTGGACGTGCACACTTGTCACTTTTAGCCTCTTCTGCTTGAATATCGCCCTGGAGTTCACCACCTATTTCCGCCAGTCCCATCAGGGTTAAACAAACCCCGCGCACACGCCCCGCCACGCACAGCAAACGCTCTGCCTCGCGCACCCCAGGAGCATCACGTGCGGATAATCTTATAGACCAGGTCCAAAGACCCCGCAGAAACACCCCAACATTCAAAGACTCCGAATGGACCGATATTCCATTCCTCTCTAATTGCCACGTCCGCTCCCCCATCCCCGAACGGATCCCCAATCAGCCCCAACTTTCGCATCAACTCATCTGATTGGACCTCCCTCCGCGAACCCACGATGACAACGATTCACACACCACGACCCACTTGCGATCCACTGGCAAAATGTTGCGTAGCTCGACCTGGCACATTATCGAGACGCCACCCTCGAAATTCCAAATATCGTCCGGCAGTACGGTGCGAATCCCAACCACCTCCATCTAGAATGTCCTCTCCGCACCTCCCAGAATCGCTACTTTGGCCAAGACCCTATGCTCGACATACGTACTCTCTTCCGTCACTAGTCTGCATAAATTCATTCCCTTCCCATTTGCGAACACGCCAACTCACATAATATCAACTTGATGTAACGTGATCGTGACCTCGGCACGACGCTTTCGGGCGTTTACTTCCCAAATTTGGCAACGCGCATATGGTTGCTAGCATCAAAAGGGTTGGGCAGATTAGTTGTCAAGTAAATGTCTGCTGTTTTCCCAGCATCCCGTTGAACCTGATGCTCCCCTAGCCAAGCCCCTACTAGGGTTTGTCCGAAATATAGAAAACCCATTCCGTCCTTTGCCTAATTCCATTCGTGGTAGCGTCTCCGCCTCGGAGGAGATATGTGAAATGATGATGCCAGAGTGCTTTTGTAGCGCATTCAATGGCCAGGTCCACGGCCACGGCTGTTTTAGCCCATTGGTCGTGAACACGTAGACCCTCACGATAACGTTTACCGCCTGCTATTGATTTGTCGAGAGAGTAAAGCTACCCACTGACCAACGAATATGAAAACCCTGTTAATTTGTGTCACGGCCCGAGCGACATGAATCACATAACTGCCGTCACGAAACGTCGCGGTGGTCATTGGCTAGTCCACCTAGCACCTCCGAATGGAGTCAGCCGGCTGCAACCGAGTACACACTCCTTCAAGGGCTCAGTGAGAACAAGTTGTCGGGTGCAAACATTCGTTTCGTAAGAACATGCCGTCCAGAACTGTACTGCTGAGATCATCACACGCTTGAAATCACCAACCACTGCCAGTCCTACAGCTACATTTCAATTTCATGCACTGACCCGTTTTTGAAATTCATAAACCCCGCTCAATCTGCCTATGATCCATATCTACTGTCCACGTCTATTGGTCCATTTCCGCTGATAAGCACTAGTAGCACCTCATTTCATTTTCCTACATCTCCGAAACAGCTTTGCTTGGACAAGGCACTACTGTGCAAGTAACTGCCACAACCTTCCAAGCAGTGTGATAGTTGAGCGTGATTGGTACGTGTCAGCCACTCGATCCGTATATTACACCCATGCTGCATTGACTACCGGGAGACCGTCTAGCACAGTACTTCAGCGTGGTACAGCATGCTATTGTGATGATATAGCTCATTTGAGCAGCATTTATTAACCCATCTGGTCACCGCAGTCCATATGATAAAACACCCGTGCTTAATACTGCTGGACTAGACGACAGTGAACATCCAAATGGCAAACCCTGCCCAGTTCACCGTCACGGTAGTTGTTCCAAGCTTAGACAAAGGGGAGATTGGCATCCGGAAACAGTATTGTTCAACATTGGACCCAAGCTACTCCGTTCTGAACCTTAACGACACAACAAACGGCCACCATTAGAGACAACCATCGTGTGTCCTATGGGGGCAGTGCTATTTCAATCCAACAATACTGGCGATCGTGGTGAAAGACTATCCCATAAGGAGCTCCCACAGAACCTAGACCCACACCCTTGAACAAAAATAATATCGCTCGTTTTGACACCCCGATCTAGGGATTGGGCCACTCTATCCACCGACCTTTTCAACAAAGAAGGCAACATGAAAACAAGCTATCAGAATGAGGGACCCTGGAGGCTTTATTATTATTCCCAAGTTCTTGATTGCTGGTAAAATAAGCTGTTGTAGGCCAACGTTTGCCGTTTAAGTGTGCAAGGCTCCTGCCTCTCATTGAGAAACCCCCAGTTTATCCACTATAGGCTCTTTTCTCAATCTCCGTCAAAGGCTACTTACTCCCATTTGATTTATCTGATCTTGTTACAAGACAGCACCCAAACCGATCATCGAACGCGAATGCATATGCACGTCGACTCAAGTACCCTGAAACCTTGACATCCCCCTTCTCCGCGCTGCTCGGGAAGTGTGGGCCATGAGGCAAAGGAAGAGGATAAGTGAAGGTGAAACTTCTAGATAAGTTTACTCGCGAAAAGAAGGGAATGGTGGAACCACGCAAAGTCGATAAAGTCTGCGGCGTGTCCTGGCAAGTCCCCACAAAAGGGAGTAAAAAAGAAATCTCAGAAGCACGCTTGAGGAGGGACTGAAAAAGTCTCTTCAAGTCCTTTCTCTCTGCCTCGTGTACGTCCGCGAAGGTTCAGCAGGAGGTGTCCTGAGGAGGAGTCAGAGATGAAGTCGGTCCAATTGGCTGATATAACTCGATGACACAGATACAGAGCATTGAGATGATATCACATCTGCCTCGAGGCGAATTGCTCCCTGCGGACTCCTCACACTGCACACTATACCTCCCAAAACGTCCACACCATCGCATCAGCTACTTACGCCAGCTCCCAAAGCACCCGTGCTGAGAGCGACTAAAAAGGTTGCAGACACCGATGCCTCATGTTTGATGTCCGGACTTAACCCTTTCCTTTGTTGACCAACACATAATATTAGAGTGACGACATCTCACACGGTTGCCAATCTTCCGCGAGTATCTTAAGCACAGAATCTCCAAGTTGATCCTTTAGTTGCAGCTTTGCATACTAACATAACAACTTCCGTTATTCCTGATGTTTTTCCATGCGTCAAAGTTGAAGCTTCTTTTGAGAAACGTGTCCGCTAATGTAGCTGCATCCACGATGGATGGCGCGGGATGAGAACAAGGCAGAGATAGGGCATTCTTTTAAATTTCACGATGCGATGAGCGTTCCAAGCTGATCGGCCATGTCAATCTATCCACGGACACCATATTACCAGAATTCCCTTCACTATCCTCATCAGCGCCCAGAGCCACATAACAGACCGCAACTTCCAATACCCAGATACGTCCCTCCGAGAATACATTACGTATACCAGGGAGCCAGCCAACAGGGATAAAAGACCCACGTTACAAGCTCAACAGATCTAGGTGTCTTCGAGGACATCGGGGAAGAAACAGCCAGATAGAGTAGAGCCACTATATCATATACTCGGGGTCCAGAATATACCGCTCAACAACACCCAGTAACATCGTAAAGCCTACCTCATCAATCAAACTTTCTGTTGCAGACCCCGCCCCATCAGATGAGTACACCCCGAGTTCAGGCTGTCCGCTTGATAACAGTTGATTGCTTGTATTGGTGTCTTCATCTATTCCACCCTGATTAAATTCACTGTAGGTTCGAATATCGGTGTCACAATGTGCACCGCCGGCCAGCACAAATCTGTTGTCATCGCGGCCACCAGGGTCTCCGACTTCGGCTTCACTGTCAACTATAACAGAAGGTTGCCCCTGCGCTTGAGAGTTCCACATTGATTCCCCTGCGCCATGGGCCGAAAAACCTCCCGCACTGACATTGTGCTTGATTCTTATTGGTTGTGGGTCGGATGTAGCCGTAGAGTCGTAATCTTTGATCTTGTTTACATCACCAACGATATGATGCTTATTGTCCACTGGCTCTGTACGAGAACATTTGCCAAGACTTCGTCCATGGTCCTTTTCGAGTTGGTCTACTGCTGACTGGCATTTCAGAACAAGGTCATAAAGCGCAGAAAGTATAGCGTCGTGAAGGAGTTCTAGAAGCACCGTTCCATTTCCGTGCTTCGTAAGATCAGGTTCTGACGGTGTATAGATGTTGAGCGGGCTCGCTCCTGGTGTAGTACCGGAAGGTAGCTTAAAGCCTTCAGGTTTAGGCAAATCAGCGAGAATGTGCATTAGACTGCACAAATACCACAGTGCGTCCTTCGCGACGAGACGCTCCATACGAGCGGAAATGCTGGCTGGATCAGGCACCGTCAAATCCCGAACCCTGGATTCTACACACGTTCCGTCGGTTTGGGCTCCATTGGCGGGTTCAGCGCCGGAACCATTGCCCTCAGAAGCCATTTCATATAATGTAGGGAAGAGGATTCTTCGAAGTTCGCGAATGACTTGCAACACCAATGACGCCCTGACACTGGATAGGCTGATCGCCCATCGGCTATTAAGCGAGTGATCTTGTTTGCGCCTTCGGCGAACGGAGAGGGTAGCTGAGTCCAAGCTACTGACGAGTATTTGGAACAGTCCAAAAAGGTCCGGACGCAGATCAATTGGGTCTGGGTTAAGCGGGTAATTCTCTGGACTCGCAGGGCCACAGTTGGGGTGTGGTGGTTCGGGTAGGAGACTTGAGAGGAAGGACTGGGTCATTCGCCTGAAAGCCCGGATTATGGGCCCAAAGATATTTTCAATCAGAAAGTCGAAAACCTTGTCAACGTCCGAAAGCTCGGGGACCATTTCGGTGGCGGATTCTGGCCGAATGCTTATTGAAGGAAGCGAGCTTGCGAGAGTATGGTGTAAAACTCTTCCAAGCACGGAGAACGTAGTATGGTTGGCCGTCTGGGCGGTGGGATTATCTATCGCAGACTCTAGCATGCGGGAGGTAACCCGGAGAGTATGCAGCGTAGCATAAAACAGGGTAGGTTCATCCCTGTTGTCGTTAGAGACCGCTTTCCCAAATGCTCGTAACGCAAGCAGAAGCTCGCCGTTCCGCGGAATTTGGATATTAATTTCTGATTTACCAGTTCATGATGTCAGTATCGTGTCGTATGATATGCTGTAACGGTCCCGTGTCACTTACGATTGTGTAAATCTTGAAATACACTCGATGGATCAATACATGGATTTTGCTTGGGCGCCATCTTGACGTCATTGCTACCTGGGGCTTTTTTGGTCCTGCCCTTCTTCTTGCTGAGTTTTGCGGGGTATACAACCGGGCTCGCATGCGGGTCTGATGAATCGATACTCGGGGGTATTTCTGGAGCGGGGTCACTGTTCGAAGCGAGCAGTTCTGGGGTGTCGGTAAACAACCTGATAGCACTTTAATCACGCAACGGCTCGCCTAGGCTCTGGACGTCATATTTTGCCTTGAGCTGCGTGAGATCACGCTCAAGAGCGAGAGCATACGTCCTCCAACAGTGATCCGCCGTCGGAGGAGTAGGTCCGGATGGAGGGAATTTCGGATGCAAATCGAGGATATAAGCTGGGAGAGTTGTTGGGTGTGAGGCTTGCCACTAGTTGTAGGACGTACATGACACAGAAACCTGCTTGGGCTTGGACCTGAGAACTGCGATAGCCTGATTACCGAAATTTAGGGGCTAGACGTATCGAGATAGGTAAATTGCTTACTACTGCAAGCCGTATACGATCAGCATCTGACAATTTTGCCAAGGCCATCACAGATGGAGGAGGGAGCGGTCACAAGACGGGCATACGACGCGTCCCGTAACGTCACACCTCAACGCGTCTCTCCCCGCCGCCTTGCCAAGTATGAAGCTTTGAAGTCTGGAGAGGTGAATGAACCCATCCAGGACCACTGCATACTTATTCTTTCACTAGGTATCGCTAGAGAGGGGGCCTACTACACTTTACGCAATACTACTACTAAAAACCTATTCAATCATATCCATACATAAACGCGTATAAATCATCAAGAACGCGAAAGTCAGCTCCCCGTCAAAAGAAACACGTAGAAAATATACGGGTGAGCATTCCATTATGTGAGGCTAGTCATTTGTATATCTATCAGTCAGTTTATTTCCCTGTTCCCGACGCGTCGGGGTGAGCGCGATCATCCTATCTTTTATCGCATATATGCTCCGCCTTCTCTAGATGGTGGGCCTGGCATATCAGGAACCCTGGCTGGGTCGCGCTGTGGCTGGACCCTTAAGACAGGCGACTCTGGGACGGCAGGAGCAGGTCGCAGCGACATCAAAGGTTTGGAGAGTAACGGTGACAGGGGAACTTTCTTTGCCCTAGAACCTTCTCCTGCCATGGTCCGCCGAATTGGCGAATCTTCGACATTGGTATACCTCGTCAATCCGTCAAAAGCTCCAAACGATCCGCCCATGTCCTCTAGGCTCCCAAAACTTCGGCCAAAAGAACCCCGGCTGTGGTGTCTCGACGGTGTATGGAACAGCCCACCGGCTCGGATCGACCAAGGATTCGATTTGGGTGTCGCGAGGGGCCCAAACTTGATCCCTCTCGACGGTGTTGAATTAGGATCGAACGGCAGGTCATCATTGACTGACGAAGGATGATGTTCCAATGGACCAGGTGTGTTGTACAACCTGATGTCATGCGATGAACTCTGTGGAGTTGACGGGAGTTTTGATGAATCAGATGAAGACGATATATCAAGATCGGAGTATCTCCCTCCTCCCCCTCGTGTTGGAGTCTTTGGCACTCGAGGAGGGTTCCATAACGGTGAATTATGGAGAGGCTGATAAAGCGTCGGATCTTGGGGCCGAACGCGAGGTGCGTCATCCGTGGGTACAAATGTTGGCTCGCGTGAAATGGTAGGCTGGGGATCTCGCACTGGCGATGGAGACCTTACTCTCATTACGCAACTCCGGCAGAACCAAGCATCTTCTTCTCGCCCCAATTCTGCGATATTATGAATCCCGATGCACTGCAAATGATACCAGGTCTGACATCCATCGCATTGAACGAGTTCTCTGCCATCGTCCCTGCCATTACAGATACAGATCACCGCACTCTCGTTACCATCTTCAGCCAGCTCCCGCCTTCTCCGCTGATTACGATAGGCCAGTGCCCGTACACTCTTCTTGGCCAATAGAGCTGCACGGGCGTCCGCAGGATCGCTTGGAAACACGCTCTTTTTCTTTACATTTGCTCGCCGAAGATTCTCTGGGTGAGCGAGTAGAGGGACCATTTTGCCGCGCCCCATTCTCACAGGCACTGGCTTATCCGCCTCATCCTCATACACTAAACCCCACTTCGATGAAGGAAGAATCTCGTCATCCTCATCAGCTGCAGTGATCGTTGGGGTCTCTTCGCCCTCATCTTCATCATCCGTATCCCGGTCCAAAAATTTCTCGATCCACTTCAGACGTTCATCTTCCATTGCTTTCTCCGCTTCATTGCGTTCCTCCTTTCGTAACCTCCAAGGGAACTCGTTATCCGGCCAGTTCGGTCGCTCAAGCTCCTCCACAGGTTGTGGTCTGACTTTTCCAGGTGTGAGATCGGCACTCTTGCGCTTGCGCTTGCTACCTGTACTTCGTCTTTTTGAGGGACTTGGTTCTGAGGTTTCGGGGATCATTGGCCTGTCCTCGCTGGGTAACTCTAGTAGGACACGACCCTTGCCTACCAAGTCTACGGCAGCGAGTTTAGGCCTGGACCTAGCGCCCGAACGGAAGGCCTCTAGCCGCTTTCGCTTTTTGAGCTCCTTCCCACTGGGTGGTACCTCTTCAACACGCTCGACGAGTATCTCTGCCACGTTTGGTCCACCAGCACTATTTGGCCCAAGGAATGCAAGGGGTTGAGGCTGGCGAACCCAGTCGTTAGTCCTCTGGAAGTGCTTGCATTAAAAACTGCTACAAGGGGGTAAACTGGCAGATACTCACATATCGACCATATCCACCGGCCATCAAACTCTCTTCGAAACTCTCCTCCGAAGTCTCTTGAAACAGCTTAAGTCGTCTCCCCTTGTTTGGGCTCTCAGTGATGCCGACGACGAAACCTCGGTCTTGTTCTACATCATCAGCGAACATGCTTGAGTCAACGTCTGATAGCGGTCTTTTGATGCGCTTGAGGTAATCGGGTCTCCGGGTTTCCGCCTCCCGAATCTGGGCAAGGCGGTCTTCAATCAGAGCCTGTCGAATCCTCTCAATCTCACCACCTGCTACCATAGTCGCTGAGGTTGATGCTTGTGGAGGTGGTGAAACAGGTGGGGTAGAAACATCCATTATGTCTTGATGTTGATGTCGAACGAGTGGAGAAACTGGAGGACTAGAGAATACGTCGTCAATGTCCATGGGTAAAGGACTTGCAGGTGCGGAAAAGGTTTGTTTTCTTCTCGCAAGGCGCTCTCGTTCTGCTACGGAGAGTCTGTTTATGAAAGGAGAGGAGAGACGGGAAGAGTGTTCAGACGCTGCTGAAGCGGGCGAGGAGATGTGCGGGGAAGGCGCTAAGGGAGAAGTGCCTGATGCAGCGAGTTCCAGAGTGAGACCACTGCTGAAGGAATGTTTTGTTAGATTTGCAGGTTTAACAAGTGAAATCTACATACGAAGGCTTGCTGTGTTTCGGGGTCAGTGAGCCCGTGTCATTTCTACTGGAGCTAGTAGGGAGAGATGGTTGGCGGATTGGGTGTGCCAATCATTGAAGAATCTTACCGAATGGGGGGCGTGGCTTGAAACCCGATGCGCGGTGGAGGAGTTGTGCGCAAATTGCAGGTCGGACTGTCCAGTACTGTTTTGAGTTTGGTGTCGAAGAATGGAATGATCCACCGACCTCGACTCAGGCGTCATACATTGCTTCGACCCGTGGCCTCTGGTAGGTGTGGCCTCGGCAGACCTGTGATCTTGCATGTGAGCTGTGTTAAAAGGTCCACATGCAAGATGCTCACCTGTTTTGGGCCGCTAGCCTCTGATAAGAAGGCGGGCTCGACGCACCAGGATGAGGTCTGAAAAAAAAATTGGGGCATTGTTGGATAGGTGGACGTTGAGGACATACACAAGGGGTAAGGGAGAACGAGGCGTGTGGGGTATGTCCCCAACATAGCGAGCAATATTATTAGGACTACAGTGTAAAAAAATTGAGCGCTAATCCCAGAACCCGAATGGAACTAGACGAAAAAGACTTTGCACTGACCTCTGAGGAGTGGGAAGATGACTGTAAGGTTTCGCAGGGAAAGTAGGCAACAGGTTCTCGGGTTGGTCCATCCTAAGTTGAGTGCTGAAGAGTGGTGGTTGAAGTTGAATGAGACCGAGGACGAAGGTATTGAATTGGGGGCCGTGCGTACCGTGGGATGGAAGTCAATGAGGTCATATCAGGAAGCGTTAAAGGCTGTTGTTCAGAAGGTTGTTGAGGCCGAGGGAGTGGTGGGGGGGAGGGAAGAAGAAGATATGAGCACGGAGGTGGCAGGGTCTGGGAAGAAATGAAGGTGGCTTGATTGGGAGGCAAATTGGTTGCACTCTCAGAATCAGGATGACCCTGGGCGCCTGTCGTGGACATAAGACGAAACTGGCTGACTTTGGGGGAAGGAAAACAGAAGGAACGGAAGAGAGGAGACTGGGCGTCGCAGGAGGGGTAGAGCGGGAGAGGCTGGGGCGGCGAGGGGAGAGAACGAGGCTGAGGAGCCCTGCAGAGATACAATGAATGAACGTTACATAAGCACTAATTGGTTCTCTTCTCTTGTGATGCCAGTTCGTGCACTCGAGTTTTATGCTGGGATAGGTGCGCATCCGCCAAAATTCGACGACATAGCTAATGTGTCTCTACAGGTGGTCTCCATCTCGCTTTGCAGCGCAGTTCCGTTGATGGCACTGTTGTCCAGGCATTTGACTGGGACCCGGCGGCCTGTCAAGTTTATCGCATCAATCACCCACCCAACATCATCCAAAAAGTTCTCCAGTCTTCCTTCCTCCTTTCGATATGCTGATATCCGCCCACTTCTTAGACAGACATCTCCGGGCTCTCAGCAGTCCAGCTCGCCGCCCACAATGCGGATCTCTGGCTGCTTTCTCCCGCCTGCCAGCCCTACACTGTTCTCAACCCAAATGCAAAGGGTGCTGATGATCCCCGTGCCCAATCTTTTCTCTATCTTGTCCGGGAGATACTGCCACAGCTGGAAAAAATGAGTGCTTTGCCGTCCCGCATTTTAGTGGAGAACGTGGCCAGTTTCGAGGTGCTTCATATCGTCACTCTCGCTCGACCCCATCTGAGTTCTCGCCTCCCGCTGGCAAGACTTCTATCACTCGACAGACACTTGTATCCGCCATGCGGTCGCTTGGATACAACACCCTCCAATTACTCTTGACTCCGCTCCAGTTTGGCGTCCCGAACTCGAGGTTAAGGTACTACTTTCTCGCCAAAAAACATCCTCTGCGGTTGGCCCACTCCACAGGAGAGGACGTCGACCGTGTTTGGAGGCACATTCCTGGTCAGGGAGAAGATTGGATTGACGATCGCTTCGACGACTCAAAGAAGCCTAGCGATGTTCGCATTCCCAATCTCAGCTCTTACCTCGATAGTTCAGATGAAACTACCCATTACGCAATACCCGACCAAGTTCTCTTCAAGTGGGGTCGTCTCTTCGACGTGATATATCCATCTTCCCGCAGATCTTGTTGCTTTACCAGGGGTAAGTGCTCTTCTCAATCCATGAGGCGTCGCTCACCAGTTTTCAGGATACACACAGCTCGTCCAAGGTGCTGGATCAGTCATCCAGATGAATGAGGAGCTCGATGTACGTCCTTCATGTCCCTTGTGTAACCGCTTTGTAACTCCGCTATCGGCTAGACCACGACTGTATTTAACGAGTTCGCCGCTGCTCGTCCCGATGGTCCAGATGCTGTGCGGATCTTGGATCCTCTCCGATTACGATATTTCTCCCCTCAGGAGCTCCTCAGGATATTTGGCTTCAACCCTCGCGTGGATTCTACTGAGCCGTCCAAGTTCAAGTGGCCAAACGCCAAAGACGTCACACTTCGATCCCAGTACAAATTAATCGGAAACAGTGTAAATGTTACCGTTGTACAAAATCTCATAGAATATCTGTTCACCGACTAATTGTCTCTTTAAGCTCATCCTGACCGTCTCTGATGAAGCTGAGGAGCGGGATGTGCGATGGAGAGCGTAACCTATCGTGTTAGACCCCGCTGAGTGCACGGTTGCTAGGAAGGGGTCTGCAAGATTGGTCGCTCCGCCGTCATGACCCAGTAAAAAGGCAGAAACCAAGGTAAAATAATGTTGAGGATTGTGGTGTAAATGTGGCTGAGGGAGATCAACTTGAAGGAGTAGTCCAACGCGAGTTCGTTGCTTCCATTGTTGCTCGATGTGCGCTACGGAAAGGGAGTAATTGAGCGTTAATACCTTGAGGATACACTCTACAAGGGCTAATAGACGAAAATAAGCCGTGGGTGGGGGTTTTGGCATAAAGAGCTTTGGCGCAGCGGAGGATTAATAATAAATTACAACTCGAGGATACGAGTCCACGTCGAATATTGAAGGGGGCCAATGTAAAAAAGCCTTGGCAGGTCGCCCGTGAATAAATCCTCAGAAGTGAACTTTCAGTCCAAAAGCGGATTGAAGAGTATGGAAGCTTGGGTCCACTTTAATCCACCGGAATGAAAGTTATCCGGTGAGCCGACTATGTCCCACCAATATCAGCGGACAAACGTTCATCTAATACTACTTGCCTATCCTAATCTTCCCCACATTAACGAGTAAGAAATGGCTAACGGACGAAGGACATTCTTGATTGGCGCTGGATGCACGGCATTCATTAAGGTAGGCTGGAGTTTCACGATGTCTACACGACATTATTTACAGGAGTCTCTCAGCCCCGTGGCAAGAGGACGACAGAAGACGTGGGTGGCCTTTGAAGAATGAGATGAAGTTACCTAACAACGTTTTAGATGGGCCTAGAGGCCGCCACGAAAGCACTGCTAGACGCTGGTGCGTCAATTTAACAGGAATACTGGCTCAATCCATTCATTCTCCCATTTCACAGGTATCACCTACGATGCAATTGAAACTGCCTTTGTCGGCTACTGCTATGGTGACTCCACAGCTGGACAAGTAGGCGTGCTCAACCCTGCCACTCTCGGTTTCAGGTTATCTAACCCTTCAACAGCGCTCACTCTACAACCTCGGCCTCACCCACATCCCTATCGTCAATGTTAATAACAACTGTTCAACCGGATCTGCTGCTCTCTTCCAGGCCAACAATGCTGTCAAATACGGTCAAGTTGAATGTTCCCTCGCTCTCGGATTTGAGCGCATGAAGCCCGGTAGTCTCGGCACCAACTTCCCTGATCGACCACCCCCAACCCTTCTTATTAACAAACGATCCTATGAACTCGAGGAAGAGTTCGGTGAGAACCATGGGCCAGGTGCACCAAGGATGTTTGACAATGGTGCAAAGGAATATTTTGCCAAGTACGGTGGTGGCGTGGATCACTTGGCTATGATTGGTGAATCTGGCTTCTCTGAGCTGAAGCGAGCGTTATACTGAAGTCGTACAGCTTCTAAGAACCACAAACACTCTGTGAATAATCCCTATTCGCAATTTCGGGATGGATGGAGCGTCGAGCAAGTCAAGGCGGCTCCCAAGATCACCAAGCAACTCACCAAATTTATGTGCAGCCCTACATCTGTTTGTCATTCCAACGACCTAAACAATCACCTTCTTGACAAACTTACCTCTCATCCTTATTTCAGGACGGTGCTGCGGCTTGTGTCGTTGCTTCGGAAGGTTTCGTGCATAAACACGGTCTTCAGAACCAAGCCATCGAAGTTGTTGCCATGCATTTGGCGACCGATGGCCCGGGTACTTTCGATGGTCGTAGCCCTATGGAAGTCGTCGGCTACGAGATGGCTAAAACCTGTGCAGATAAAGTGTTCAAGGATGCAGGGTTTGCTCCTGGTCAGGGTCGAGACCAAGTTGGAGTAGTCGAACTGCACGATTGTTTCGCCGCCAATGAGGTGAATTGCTACGCAACAAAATGATGCAGAGCTGACAGTTTGATAAACTAGTTAATCACGTACCCTGCCCTTGGACTCTGTAAAGAGGACGAAGCTTGTAAGTTCGTCGAACGAGGAGATAACACTGTACGACCCCCCTCTCTCCTCTTGACTGCCTCGTTAATTTCTATATACAGTATGGTGGCAAATATGTCGTGAATCCGAGCGGTGGGCTCGAGGCTAAGGGCCACCCGCTTGGCGCAACAGGTCTTGGCATGCACTTCTACATCATGATGCAGCTCCGTAATTGGGCTGGACCCATGCAGGCTCCTGGGCTTTTTGATATCCCCGACTCACGGGGTAAATATGGTTTGGTCCATAATGTTGGACTTGGAGGTGCCGTCGTGGTTTCACTTCTCCGGAGGCCGGAGTTCTATAAACCTGGTGGACTTGATGGGAGGACAAGGTGAGTGATGAGCTACAGCAAGTCTGGATGCCGTTTCGTTGGCATTGGATTTTTGACTTCCTATCCCAATGTATCTTCAGCCCCCATTTGCTATACTCATTCGCTTCCGAGCCCGAGACTGACTCCTTTCGTTCGTATAGATTGGGTTACAATCATGCTTGCGAATGTAAGCCGATCACCATGGCCGATGTGGATAAGGTCAAGTCCAAGAAGACATCTGAATACATTCTTCATCATGCTAAGCTCTAAAAATTGTACGGTAACAGAGATATTACTCGTGCCTTACTTTCGGTTCTCTTGAGTCTCCTTAACTGTGTATTTCGATAACGATTTACTTATTTGCTTCGATACAAAAAGCTACACCGTGTATGGGCGTTATATGTATACTCCGGGCTTTGAAAAATATTCTATATCACCCATTCTGTGAAACTCAAGTCACAGCGTCACCACAAGTTCACTGGATACCGCACACATGACTTAATTTCAGTTGTATTCATGAGCAACAGATAATTGTATCCTATCATAGCAAAGATTTCTACCGTATTACGAAAGATGGACACTAAGTTCAACCAGTCCAGCTGAAAGAAAACCTGTCAGCCCATGATCCATTCCCGTAATGTGAGGATTGGAACTTACACAGAAGGGCCAGGAATGGGGTATGACTAGTACCAAAAAAATTAGTATGTCAGTGGGCCGGGGGCAAAAAGAGGGAGGGCTTACGCCTGTGTCTGTACAGGAGATCAGCATCAAATTAATCTTATGATGATGAGAGAATCAAACGTACTGGTGTAGATGTCGTACACGATTCCTGGGGTACTTGGGGTATACGCACCAGGGAAGGAAACGAAGGACGAGGGGAAAGCACTACCAGAGCCTGTGACTTCGACCTGGATACAACTGGGGTAGAACTGAGCACCAGGGTAGGTGTAGGCAGTATGAAGAGCAAGGCTAAAATGCAATCAGTTACAATCCTTCAATGATACTCGAACGATCGCCTACATCTCATGGCGGATGATATATTGACCGGGTTTCAAGTTTCTGGGGATGTTGAACGTGTAGATACCGTTATTGGCATTAAGGATATCAGACGCAGCCCATTTTCCAGAGGAATCCTTGCCCATTTCATCGACCTTGAACCATACTGCACTAACCACAGTCGCACGTCAATCGCACGGTCCAAGCAGGGATATTGAGGACTTACTCCGTCCCAGGTAACCATTCGGTGATATCGGTGGGGGCGCGAGCCATATAAGTGATCATAGGACCCTTGTGACTGTCGGGCCACAGAGTCCAATTCAACTTGACTTCGGCGCCAGCGGCGACGGTGCCATAGATGGGGGCGGGGGCAGAGCCGACATACTGTGCACCACCCGCAGACCAGCCGTTACACTGAAGACTACAAGAAGGATGAGTGGCTACACTAAGGTAGCACTGTACAACTTACTCGATCAGGGTGATATCTGTAATGGGACCGTTTCCAGGAATTTTTCGAATGATGCGTTCGGGCTGAGGGTTCATATATCTGTGGTAGAAAGCCATTAAAAAAAGCATAAGGATGAAAATCAGACGTACGGGTCGGTGTAGGGCAAGTAACCAGTGTATACAGTCGAGCCCAACGTCACTTCCTGGACGTAGCCGTGGGCTTGAACACGGGAGACGAAACCGAGTAGGGCGATGGCAGCAGCACAGGCGAATTTAAACATATTGAAGGTAGGGCACCTGCCAGGCAGTTGCCTCGTTCAGGCCCCTTAAATACTTGTACATCATCTTGTACCGAAGACATGCATGAGCAAATTCCTACATCATCGTCAAGAGGGTGTGCTGTCTACGGTGCCCACCGGGCCGCTACGCTTGCAGCCTTAAGTGGCATGGGGGCGACTATCGGAGGGTCAGAAGACCTGAGATGCGAGTAGACGTCAGAGTCGAAGCGTTCACAATTCAGCAGATGATGCCAGTGAGAGAGCAGCTTTGCCGCGGAATAACCGGCGGAAGGTGTGTCAGGATGCACCAGCAACCGAGGGCGTACGAGGTTCCAAGAGAATGTAGCAAGGACAAGGATGGCGGTCGAACGGTAAACGCAACCTAAGCAATATTGAAAGCGCGGATGCGAGGAGTGAATCTCGGGAAATGTCTGGAAGGCCGAGTGCCAAGAGTGCAGTAGCACCTTCAACATAGATTGTGCGTCAAATCCCCGTTATTATTCCAGCTGAGAAGTTTATGTCCATTAATTCGGCTTCATAAGTACGAGCAACGCGCAGAGGAGTAGTGCCCATACACCCAGCTGGGTGCGACGCGGGGTTGCTTTTAGCAGAGCTGCACGATCAAACTCGGAAGAAATACGGGAGATTGATGGAACACGACAACCTGCATATAAATAATGCCAGGTGGGGGGCCGTCATTGCGTCAACCGGCTACAGAGCCAAACTTCTCCACAAGAAGGTAGGTCTATTTCCCCGCTCCCGGAACCGACTGGATCCTGACAGGTACAAATCGAGATGCTTCTGCCGAAGTTCTTGGGTTCACACGGACGGCTTTCAGACAATGGGTGAGTACTTGTCGTACGGCGGAGATTGGGGGGAGAAAAGAGGGTCGAGAAGACATAGTTGTGTCTCCTGAAGGGTGTTGGCCACTGGATGGCGATCCGATTACTTAAAACATAGACAGGCCGAAAAGTAAAACGACAGCAACATAGCGGCAAGGTCCAGGAGGTTTGGTGGGCCAGGAGGGCGAAACGCGGGCAGCGAATGGGGTGAGAGTTATACACGGACGTAGCGGATGAGGCTAAGAGGACAAGTAACCACGAGGTGAGGTCCGGAGTCACATGACTGACGGAGATGACGTGGTGACGTCAGAACGCGTGACCAGGGATGAACGACAGAACGTGTCGATCGAGAAGTTCATAAGTAATTGAGGTGAGTAGACTCCTCCCTCAGTATGCCCAGGCATCACAAAAGGCGGTCCATGCGCAAGGGCACTTTCGACCCAGAAGACAGATCTCGCGTCAGACACTCTAGAATCGGCGTCTGGGACCTCTACGAAGAAATCCCCCCCCGGCTTGGCCTCCCCAGATGGCCAACCCTCCAGCCTCTTTTCGACATCATAGAAAACGTTCCCTACGTCTGGCGTATGCTCGCCGACGTCGCATCGATACGAGAGTGCAATTACCTCTTGTTTGCGTATCTCGTGATAGAGCTCATCGCGTCCCTTCTTCCTGCTCTTTCACTATGGTCCGTCGTTCCTCGTTTTATCCATCCCAAAAAAGGCTCACATGCGTATCCAGGTACTCGGGACAACTTCTTCACATCGTAGGCCCATCCTTCCGGATTCGGCCAGTTTTTGACTTTCCCCCAGGTTCAAACCGCTGTGGAGCACAGAACAGTGGACAAGTCACTTCTTTTCCAGGTCGCAGGTGGTCGCTTTCTCTGCTCCCTCGTTACACGTGTGCTGCGGTACACGAAGCAACGCCTTGCGGTGCCTCTCAATGCCCGTATCAAGCAATACTACTCCGTCCATATGTTCTATGCTATGGCCCGTCTAGACCTCCCGACCTTCGACGATCCGAAAATTCAGCGGCAACTGGAATCGTCCTTCCCAGCGAGCTCTCGATCCAGTATTGCATGGGATACAGTGACCATGATCTTTCACATCATGACAACTGCAATACAGTTGGTCTCTCAACTGTCCGTTCTCGTTCGTGTCCTTAATAACCAGCGAGATGGTCCTCTGCTCGCGCTACTCAGCTTCTCTGAAGCACTGTTTCAGCGGGGTGCAATTCGGGAGCCTTTCTTTCACAGGGGAGGTGAGTTATCCTCAACGAGTGGAGCCAGGTGAGTTTTCTGACGTATGCTCCACAGTATGGGCTGCCACGACGCGGGATTCCGACTACATTCGTAATGAAGGACTCAAGCGAGCTGTCCATGACCCTGAACATCGCAAGGAAATCACAGCAGGAGGAATGTGGCCCTACCTCCTTCATCGTGCGTCGAGTTCAATTTTACTAGAACAGGGGTGATTAATTCGTCTCAGAGTATACGCTCGGCGTTGAGCGTATCAAGGACCGCGCTGGTGATTTCTGGATGGCGGCGGCTACTAACAGGACCAAGGATCGGCTGGGTATAGTCAATCTCTTGCAGGATCCGCTCAAAGAACTCCCCCAGGTAAGTCGGGAATTGGGTCTTCCTGTTATCTCATTCTCCGATTCACGGTTATGGTAGATCGTATTTACCCTTCGTGCTATCCAATACCCTGCATCGATTCCAATTTCACTAGCCTCCTTGAACTTGATTACACATACCACTCAATCCTTCACTTTCACCTTATGGAGTCTCTTTTCCGAGACCGACTCCTTTGCGGACAAACTATTATCAGTGAGACGGCTTTACGAAGTAACAGAAATTCAAAATCACATCACAGACGGCACCGAGCCCTTCCCAGACGACACTGCAAGTCTCAAGTTAGGTATGAGTATCGAATTTAGGTGAGGCGGTACTTGTTACATAAACAAGAATGCCACTCAAACCCTCTCTCTAGAAATGTCAGTTTCAGATACCCTGGATGCGAAGAATGGGCCCTTAGAAGGGTTTCCTTTAGTATAGAGAAGGGTCAATTATGCGTATGCCGACTTTTTTACGTTTACCTTCTTGATTCGTACTCATCGTCTCTAGGTTATTGTAGGAGCTAATGGGAGTGGAAAAAGCACGATCCTCAAGCTGATCGCGCGCATCTATGATCCCGCTGAAGGACAAATCCTTATTGACGGTCGCGACATTCGACGACTCCGACTCGACGATCTTAGACGCGCGACTTCAGTTCTCTTCCAAGACTATACCCATTTCCCTCTCTCGGTGAGAGTGTCCTCCCGCGATGTTGTATTCGAAGTTGACTAGAATTCAGATTGCTGATAACATCGGCTTGGGAGCGCCTATCGCACCCCATGCGACCAATATAGAATACATCCAAGAGGCAGCTAGACTAGGAGGGGCTAGCGATTTCGTTGAGAAATTACCGGAGCAATATCAGACATACCTTGAACGGCCAGTTAAGGACTATTACTCCGGTCTACCGGAGGGGACGACAAAGTATGTGCAGCCCTCCGGATCTTTATACCCCTGCGCTCAACAACCTTTAGCATGTTTGGACGAGTCGTGGACTACGGTGTCGTTAAGCAAGTAATGGAAAAGGAGGCAGGAGGACCAGGAAGGGCTGTTTCTGGTGGGCAGGCCCAGCGAATCGCCTTGTGAGTTACACATCTCCAAATGAAGCACAGGATCACATATTTTCCTTGCGCAGGTCAAGAACATTCATGAGGTCTGTCGTCACAGACCATGAAAATGAAACCGCTGGCATCGGCATGCTTCTGTTTGATGAGCCTTCAGCAAGTCTTGACCCTACCGCGGAGCATGGTGAGGTGGTCTACCAACATTTTTGTGTTTGTTGTTCATTTTTCTATTCAGATCTATTTGAGCGCTTGCGTCGGTTAAGAGGGAGCAAGACCATGGTCTTTTCTTCCCACCGTTTTGGAAATTTGACTCGGCACGCGGACATTATTCTGTAAGTCATTGTCTAAATCCAGATTTGTTTTGTCCAACGAGATGGTCCCATTAAGCTTCATGAATGACTCTGTTATCATCGAGGAGGGTACACATGATGCACTAATAAAAAAGAATGGGGAGTATGCAAGGATTTGGATGCTGCAAGCCCGGGCTTTCCTCTAGCTCTAACAACACCTAATCATCCTGGAAAACTTCAACTTTTGCCAATGACTGCCTTTGGAAACTCATTACCGCCTAACCGCCGCGCCGGTGGCTACATCGAGCACAGACTCGGTGATAATTTATACTCTTACGCACCCGACCCATCATGTTATTCGCGCTTGCGAAGTAATGACCTGTGCCTATTTTGGCCATTTCACGTATTGTGAAATACTATCTTGATATTTACTAATCCTGCGCTTTCCCCGACCATCTGTATTGTTTAGCAATACTATACCACGAAATATAATGCCCAAGATGTTCCTGTTCCAAGTTCCAGCGTCTATCACCACTGTAAGACGGGGGTGAGTTTGATCGCATCTGTTGAAGTCCATGGATCAATAATATCGATCGATCCTTGGTTGCTACATTTCTCACTGTGGCCAAACCTAACTTTCCAATTCTACCGGAAGCACCGTGAATGCGCTTTGTCCTATCACCCCCGGAAGCGATCGGCTCAGAAACGAGCAAACAAATTGTGACCCTCTAAATTTTGAGATCATGGAAACCCTGGGATGCACGGGTATTAAAGAAGTCGTCCACAAGGTTCTTGGCCCAATCATTTTCAAAGCAGTGGAAATGGTAGGCGGATTCCAACCTATATTCATGCCCATGTCTAAGTTCGAGACTCTCACAGGACACCGTCGTACATGGCTTGCAGAGTATTCTCCTGTCAAACCTTCCACCAACTCGCGATGAAGCGTTGTCCATCAGATACTTACTCGAGCAGGAGGCAACCACGTTCTCTGCATTAGCCGAGGACATTCTCCAACTCCAAGCTCATTTGAGCGGCCTCATTCAGCGACAACACGATTCCTGTGTCAAGGTTCAGCAGTACAAAGCGGCTCTTTCATCTACCAGACTCCTGCCTCCGGAGCTTGTGAGATGTATTTTCCTTCTCTGTGTCGAGGGCCCATCCTGCAAGGCGTCTCCCTCGCCGAACAAACCCCCGCTGTCGCTTACGCAAATATGTTCTGGATGGAGAGAGGTTGCGATTACTACGCCAGAATTGTGGAAAGACATCACTTTCCAAGCTGATTCTTCAAGAGGTATCACGAATTTCAAGAAGTTGGCACAACTCTGGTTTAGCAGGTGCTATACAAAACCAGTCTCGTTGATGTTCTCCTCGAAGTGTCAGCCAGATACAGCTCCTAATTTGCTGTTTGATGTCGTTGCGCCATATTCGACGAGTATTGAGAACTTGGAACTGCAGGTGGCGACAGATTCTTTCGCAGCGTTTACGGAATATCCACCAGAAGCATTTCCCCGTTTGCGCTGCATTCGATTCCATGGTACCCAGATCGTCCATCATTTACAGGGAGGCTGGCGCCTCTGGAACCCCGCTACTGCACCCTTCCAGTTTGCTCCCCATCTGGTGGAGGTCTTAATATCCATTCCCGAGACTAGAGTCAACCTGGAGGACATGAGGCTCCCCTGGTCGCAGCTATCCAGTCTGCATTTGGCCGAATCTATCGTTGCTCCTGACACGATGCTGCGAATCCTGGCACTGTGCAATGGCTTGGTTTCATGCTCTGCACGCCTCGTTGCAGATGATGCGATTTCATCAATATTCGACATTACACTCCCCTCCTTGGTATCCTTCTCCCTCTACATGGAGGTAGGCGAACTTGCAGAGTTCGTTCGTTGTATCTCAATCCCTGCAATTAAAAAACTCTCGCTGCATCTTATCCCAAACGCTATTTGGCAACCCGATGCCCTCATACACCTTGTTTCACGTTCCCAGTGCCGACTTGATTATTTGTCATTATCCGGTCTTACGATCGAGCCCGATGGGTTTATTGAGCTCCTGCACGTCGTGCCCGCACTTCGAGCGCTGGATATCATGTTCATATCGTTCATGACGGATGATGTTTTAGACAGGATGACCCCCGCGACTATTCGTGAAGATCCCGTTCTTCCGTTGCTCCAGGGTTTGAGGTTAAGGGAAGTATCTTTGAAGTGCTCCCCTAGCTACATTCGTAAATTTATTGTTTCTCGTGGATGGTCGGTAGGAGAGAAAGTTGTTCGGGTGAAGGGTGATGGGAGGGAACGCCCTCAAGTTACGCGCCTGGAGAGCCTTGTTATTAGATCAAAGGTGGGACATTTCGGGAACGGGTGGACAGAGAATCTGCAGGAATTTAAGGATCGCGGTTTAGACCTGACCTACGGTATGCATTGATGGCTATCCCCGTAGTATACCAGTTATTTTCCGGAGTCAATGGATTTTGACTTGGTTGACGCGGAGGAAGATCAGACGCGACCCTGAGAAATAGACTCGACGCCCCTGGACAACTCTTTTCAGCTCCTTCCTTCCCTTCGCCCATCGCGACCGTTGTCGGTCCAAGGGCAGACACGCCTGCAACTGGTTTCTACACACCTCGCACTACTGGTAGAGAATTAGTGTGGCTTTTCCGCGTTTGTGACACCGGGTCAACACCCATCCTAACTCACTCCTAGGACTTGTTCCTCGAAGTTTCAATATTCAGATCTTGCGTCTCACTATGCTCCGCCCCATTTCCAACCTGACTGCAGTTTCAAGGCCAACCAGACACATCTCCAGGAATTTCAACGGCTCTTCGTCTGATGCTCAGATCTTCAAGCAAAAACCGCCAGCTCCTGCGTTTACGCCGTCAAGGTCCCCCCCACCACGGCAGAGACTAGAAAAGGAGTATACGTATTTACCCAAAGAATTGGAAGATGACTCAACTTCTCACAAGAAACGTAAGCATAATTGGTATACTACCAGAAATGACGCACTGACACTATGGTTTTTACTCTTTCTTCCGCATAGCTAAAAGGAATGAAGTCGGTGTCCAGCTACTCTCACGTCAACTACACTCCCAGCTCTTCCAAAACACCTCCTTTCCAGTTCCCTCATCCGCCTACATCCAGATTGCCAAAGAACATCTAGAGATGCATAACCTTGACCCTGCACAAGGCTCCCAACTACCAGACACGGGCTTCCGTTTACCTCCTCTCCAAGGTGCCAACCTTGACGAACACTTCTACCGCATTGGTTCACATGCCGCTGAACCATGGCTCCAACAAGCCAAATCCTTCTCTACGCTCCAACTTCCGCCCAAACCAGAATACTGGGAAATCCGAAGTGGGTGGACCAAGTATACGTATGTGCCTGACGGGGCTAGTTATAGTGAGCCTGTGAGCTTCCCAATGCATGACGGGAAAGCTGAACGGAGACTCACATTCGATGTGGAAACGATGCCAAAATACCATCCATATGCCATTATGGCATGTGCGGCGTCACCCAATGCTTGGTATTCTTGGATATCACCATGGTTGATCAAGGAGACAGAAAATCCTAACCAGTTAATTCCGTTAGGTGACTCAACGGTGCCCCGCGTTGTGGTAGGTCATAATGTGTCGTATGACAGGGCACGTGTGTTGGAAGAATACAACGTTGGAGGGACGGCAACCCGGTATATCGATACTATGGCGTTGCATGTCGCCGTTACGGGTATATCTTCGCATCAGCGGCCGGAGTGGATGAAATATCGAAAGTCAAAGGAAAAGCAAGTAGAACAGCAGGAAGAGGCTATAGAGGTGATGTACGATCTTATTCGCCAGATTGAAGAGCGGGAGAAGGAAGGGGTGGATCCAGTGAAGAGGGAGGAGATGCGGTGTGTTCGGGATGAAATGCTGGAAAGCATGAGTCACCTCTCCGACAGTACGGACCAATTAGTGGAGGAAGAGAATGAAATTGTCGTCGAGAAGAGATGGGAGGAATTGACGTCCGCAAACTCGTTGAGGGACGTGGCAAAGCTACACTGCGGAATATCGCTGGAGAAGGAGATTCGGAATGATTTCATGACATCAACACCACAAGATATTAGGGACAATCTCCACGACTACCTCGATTATTGTTGCTCAGATGTTGACGTCACCCATCGTGTCTACGCCGTCGTCCTTCCTGCCTTCCTACAAGCTTGCCCGCACCCCGTGTCGTTTGCTGGGGTCTTGGAAATGGGCTCAAGCTTTCTAACTGTAAATCAAGAGTGGGAACGATATCTGGAGAGGGCGGAAGGTATTTACAGGGAAATGGAGGAGGGTGTCAAGCAGAAGCTGAAAGAATTGGCAGAAGGGGCTAGGCAGTTGACGGATGAACCACAGAAGTGGCAGCAGGACCCATGGTTAAGCCAATTAGATTGGACACCCAAGGTAGCCGGGAAATCTCGTGGCATAACGGTTGAGCCCCAGGTTAGTTTGTTTAGTCCATGGCCATCGCACATTACTGATTATCATGAAAGGAAGCTGAGACGGACCATATCGGCCCCCAGAACCAGCCGCAACCACCGTCTGGACAACCTTCATGGTACTTGGATATCCGCTCCGGTGGTCTCAGCTCCAAGGTCTTGGAACGCATCCTTCCACTCCTGCTTAGACTTTCCTACGATGGCTCCCCTATCAGGTATAGCAGCAAGGAAAAGTGGCATTATCTCAATGAGGCAGGGGAAGTCTCTCGCTTTGAGACTGCCACGCAGCTGAGAGCTTTGCAGCTGTTTTCGTCTCGCCATGTCTTGGCATGGTCAAAGCGAGGTGCACTCTCGTCTGCCGATCCTGATCTAGTGGAACAGATTTCCCGGGGCACCAAAACACAAGATATACTAGAAAGGGTTGTGAATCTCGCAGAGACAACTTTGCAGGCGACAAATGTAGTGGAGGATCCCTGGTTATCACAGCTAGATTGGAGTATGGCTGTGGAAGGTGAAGGTGAAGGCGACGCACCCAAGCCCAGACGGATAAAGAAACCCAAACCTGTCAAACCTCCCCCCGTATATTGGCCAAAATGGTACTGGGACGCCGCAAAGCCTAAGAAGGGTATGCCTCCCGGAACCCTCGATATCACAGTGCGTAACCGGATTGCCCCACTTCTCCTGCGACTATCTTGGTTAGGGTGGCCATTATTCCACTCTCGTGAATACGGCTGGATGTTCCGCGTCCCTTCGAATGGCCAATACTCAACTCGCTCTGGTCCTTTATCTTTCTATGATGCCGCTGATAGTACGTTGGCGGAGATGGCTTTGCACGGAGGCTATCGGTTTTACAAGCTCCCACACAAGGACGGCGAGAAGGCCAATGTTGGCAGTCCTCTCGGCAAAACGTTTATCAAATACGCACAGGACGGTACACTGCAGAGCCCCGGAGAAGAAGCGAAGGAGGCTCTTGATATGAACGCGCAGTGCAGCTATTGGATTAGTGCGCGAGATCGTATCCTGAATCAGATGGTTATCTGGCAAAATGACTCCAAGAACCTTGGCTTCTCCATCTCCGAACCCGATAAGGAGCGAGAAAAGTGGGGCATTATTTTACCTCAGGTCATCACCATGGGCGCTGTCACACGACGAGCGATTGAGAAGACATGGTTGACTGCGAGTAACTCGAAGAAGAATCGTGTTGGGTCAGAACTCAAAGCCATGGTTCGGGCACCGGAAGGATATGCCATCGTTGGCGCGGATGTGGACTCAGAGGAGCTATGGATCTCAAGTTGTATGGGTGACGCGCAGTTTGGGCTACATGGTGCAACTGCTCTCGGGTGGATGACTTTGGAAGGTACCAAAGCTGCGGGAACAGACCTTCATTCCAAGACTGCCAGCATCCTTGGGATCTCGCGTGACGCCGCCAAGGTCTTCAACTACTCCCGCATCTATGGTGCGGGGCAGAGACACGCTGTACTTCTGCTCTTACAATCCAATCCCTCCATGGATCCCGAACAAGCTCAAAAGTCGGCACAAAACTTATATGCATCAACCAAGGGCAAGAATACACACCGTACTGACATTTTCGATCGCAAATTTTGGTTTGGTGGATCCGAGAGCTACGTCTTCAATAAACTTGAAGAAATCGCACTCTCCGATGATCCAAGGACACCTGCGTTGGGGTGCGGAATCACACACGCTCTCTCGAAGAAACACCTGCCAGAAACTTTCGGCTCTGATTATATGACTTCGCGTATCAACTGGGCCGTCCAGTCCTCTGGCGTGGATTATCTCCACCTCCTTATCGTCTCCATGCAACACCTCATCAAAAAATACAACATCCAAGCGCGATATCTCATATCCGTACACGACGAGCTACGATACCTCGTGAAAGAGGAGGATAAGTACCGTGCTGCACTAGCCCTCCAAATCGCGAACCTGTGGACTAGGAGCCTATTTGCGTATAAACTGGGTATGGACGATCTGCCACAAGGCGTTGCGTTCTTCTCTGCGGTTGACGTTGATCATGTCTTGCGTAAAGAAGTTGATATGCCGTGCGTGACACCATCGCAACCGAATCCGATCCCGCCTGGCGAGAGTCTAGATATCGCGAAAGTGTTGGCAAAGACGAATGGTGGGACTCTGATGCCAGACGGGAGCTCCATGTCTGCCGATCAACCAAAACCGGAGGATTTTGAAGGAATACTAGATGGATATGTTCCAGCAGACCATGTCGCCCATCGGTCGAGAAGCGCAGCCTTTTTGAGGGCCCAGGCTACGAATGATTTTGCAGAGGTCAAGGGTTTGGCGCAGAATGAATCAGGGAAGAAATACAAAGGGGTGAACACGAAGTCGAGAAGGAAGAAAATACCGCTAGGGAATGGGAATATTGATTGGTCAGAGATGGTGGAGAGGCTATTACGGCGATGAGGTTGCAGGGTTGAGGTGTTCCTGTTCTTGTCTCTGGGTTATTGGCTGTTTCGCTCATTTGCATTCATCGTTCTTTCATTGTTCATACCCTCTTTTGACATTAATTTATTATGTATTATGTTGAACCTACCTCATGTAATCCAGTAATGAACGTAATTCCAAGCTCAGTTCACAAAGCATCAAACCGATGAAATTACTGGTCTAAGCGATTATTAGAGTCATTACATGCACCACTCCTTATGGCTATATCTAATCTTGAGGGGGCACATAGGGCTTGACGAGCATCTTGCTGAAATCCGTAAGTTTCTCTGGGCCTCGCACTTCTTCTGTCAGCAGAGGAAGCAAGATGATGTGGAAGAATTCGTCGTATAGTTCATGAGCCTCGTTAAGGTACTTCTGTTGCATCTTGTGACGGACGCTGCAGTTCTCACAATTTGAGCCTGAAGGTTTGAAGTAAGCCCAGAACATGAGAATGAAACATGACTCCTCACTCTTTTTGGGGAACAATAGCTGGTTCACGACGATGTTATGCGTGTCGATTTCATATGTAGTGAGCTCTTGTACCAGACGCTCTGTCTCGTAGA
This sequence comes from Chlorophyllum brunneum, assembly GCA_963576785.1. Lineage (NCBI taxonomy): Eukaryota > Fungi > Basidiomycota > Agaricomycetes > Agaricales > Agaricaceae > Chlorophyllum > Chlorophyllum brunneum. The sequence continues at coordinate 2,958,443 of OY756140.1, read as the reverse complement.
GCGACAAGAACTCGGATATGCAAACGCAGACGAACGTCGTCTTCTCCTGTGGGTGCTGTGAGTATCAAGACTGACGAGAGGGCGAAATTGGTTCAAGGCAGACGCACGGGATCCTTGAATTGCGAATTGACCTCCGTGATGACAGCTCTCATCGACTCTAACTTGGCAAACATATCTTCCTGAGAGCCGGCGTCACCACCCATCATAGAAGACATCTGTGGGGTGTAATGAGTGTAGAATTGAGTGGGTATAGGACTTGATACATACCTGATTAATCATAGGTCCGAAGCGAGAGCCCAGACTACTCAGCTTGCCCAAGGCCTTCTCCAGGACCGCAGGAAACGATAAGAAACGAAGGGTATGACCGGTTGGTGCTGTATCAAACACGATGACATCGTACTCCATCGATTTCACATGCCTGGTGAAGCGGGATCAGTATTTTCTACCATAGGTCAGAGAAACCGACGTACTTCATGATTTCTGCGAAGCCCATAGCTTCGTCGACACCTGGGATAGCAAAGGCGAGATCCTGCATCATAGATCCCATCATGCCATTCTGGTCGGCTGAAGTGAAGGTGAGTGGAGTGAAGTGGAACACAATATGGGGGCTAGCGTACAGTTCTCGACCATTTCTTGAATTGCACTCGTTGGGTCAATCTCCATGGCAAAAAGATTGTCAAAGCCATTAACCTTGGTGGCATCTTTACCAAACTTCTGGCCAAAGGCATCCGATAAGTTGTGTGCTGGATCAGTGGACTAGATGACACGGAAGATGTACGTGTCGGTTTCAAGCTGTGAGATATGGCGGCAATACACGCACGATCAGTAACACAGACTTCCTAACTTTCGCAAGTTGGATGGCCAGTGAACATGATGTTGTAGTTTTTCCTGATTATGGGTGCACATGAGCAAAAGATGTGGGGTCGAAAATGGTCTAGACTGACCTACACCACCCTTACCACCTATGACGAATATTAGCCAGCGAGTAATGGAGATAAAGGAGGAAACACACCGCAGAATATCCATCTGAGAGTGGCTTGGTCAAGGATGTTCTGGAGAGTGGGAGGGAGGAGTTCGGGCTCTGACATGGTTGTTGGATGGAGAAAGAGGTCACTCTCGCTCTGACACCCATGGCCCTCCACTTCCACGGTAATCTGCTCCTCCCGTCCTCACTCTCCTGCTGACTCTTCACAGCCCTGCAGCTTGCAAACCAGCAGCGTAATGCCTATGGTATACGTTACAATGACTACGCAAGATACAGGTAATCCACCGGACGACTTGGCCTCGCCTGCAGATACTGATGCACCACCAGGAAGCACTGCACAAATCGCACCCATCGCCTCCGTTCTACCCTCAAAATGACACACGGAAAGGGGCGTGACTTCAAAAAACTACCGCCCATTACTCCAGAGACCATAAGGGAGGGACAGTGGGTCCGTTCGATTACGTCTGCTGCATCTGTTGACTGTACATCCCAGCCTTGAACTGCTTCTCTTCGAGGCCGAGCGCGCCTGGTCGTACTCGCAAGATCTCAATAACCAATCCCTCTTACCCGCCAACCAGAAGCATGCAAATACCCTCCGCCATTCTGCAATGGGTCGATTCCGTCGTGCTGTACACTGGTCCACTCAGTTACTATCCCATTGCCAGGCTCTCTACGCCAGCTCTCAAATCACCGTGGAAAGTCTTCTTGAGGCGACAGTCTACACTGTAATTATCAACGGGCGCTTTCTGCGCTACAGAGAAGAATTTGAGGACGCAGTTGTCCAACTCAGCGTCGCCCGCTTCTTGCTGGATGAACTGGCCTCCTCTGCGCAAACCAGCAGAGATCAAGCACTCGCTGTATTATTTGCTGATGAGATCGGTCCCGAAATTCGTTACTGTGCGCACGAGCTGGGCAGAAACAAGTCCTACGACATCGACGGCATCGTCGCCGAGCTTGCACCTAAATTCCGAAATTCGATCGTCGAAAACTGTGATGAAATCGTCAAGAAACTGCACAGTGAAGGTCGCCGTGCTGAAAAGGGCAGTCAGGCGAAGAGGCTCGGGCAGTTGGTCTGGGAAGACCAGCCCGTTCCTATCAGGAACCCAGAACTAGTTGATGTTTTGTTGAAGGTCCAAGAAGCCGAAGATAAGCTTGTTAACCACACTACGGGAGATTCGACTACCGACGGGAACAAATTAGCGAGGGAGAGGCACTCGAAAAAAGGCGTTGCGGCGTACGATGCTATCCTGTCCGCGTTAAGCGATGCGGAAGATGTCGCCAGGAAACTGGCTGAGGCACCACAGGCGAGCACAGTCCTACCTCTCAGAGCATCAAATCTCCTGACAGTAACTAGTTGAGTGGTGGATCCTCCGCTGGTGTCGCAGGTGGAAGTCGCGACATTCAGTTTGTACACGCATACATCATTTATCAACTCCTCTCCCGTCGCATCCAGCGCGATCTCTTATTGACATCCGTATTACTCGCCTCCCAGGACAACGCGAAGGACTCAGCCATCCACTCTGTTAAACCCGCACAAGTCGACAACCGTCTGTATCCTGCTGTTGTTAAACTTCTCGATACTGTTATACAAAGCTTGGACCAGATGCGGACTCTCAGCATCGTAGATGATAGTCCTGACTTGGCGTCTGCTGTTGAAGCAAGACTAACTTTCACCAAAGCTCGCAGGTATATCCCGCTTCCCAATTTCGTTAGTTTTTTTGTGGCTAACATGTACTCCGACAGATGTTCCTTCCTTGCACACAGTTATTCCCCTCTCAAAAAATACGCGGAAGCACTTACATTACTCCAACACGCCTCGATTCACACTCGCGAAACGTCCAACACACTCTCCATCCTCACACATGACCCTATCTCATCCCACACCAATCAAAAATCCTGTTTCTTCTCCCTCTCCCAGTCCGACGTCAAATCACTTGAAGATCGGCTTGCAAAGGACTCTCTTCAATACAAACGCGACTGGTTCAGCTACAACGGCGGGTCGACTACAATGAACCCGAAAGACTACGAGAAACCTACATTTTTCAATATCGCTCTGAACTATGTTCCACTGAATATGGATCAGTTAGTGAAGAGGGCTGGAAAAAAACCTTCTACACCTGCGCCCGCCGTTCCCGCAAAAGGACCTACTGTCGTACCGACTCCTGTAAAGTCTACCCAGGCCGAAAATGTGGTAGAGAAGAAACAGATCGCGAAAACGAAGATAGAAGAAACACGCCCTGCGACACCCGAGCCGCAGACATCTGCCCGAGGTGGTCTCAGTACTTTGTTGGGGGCCTGGTGGGGGAGGAGCTGAACGTTATGTAAAATATGAGCCGGAATATACACAGTGAAGGGAATAAATATCCAATTATTCCACAAGCAATGCGGGGAAGGTACTGGCTTGGAACCCATTCTTGGGCATGCTATGAAAAACCATCTTTTATCCTTATTTCACTTTGTATCTCAAACACTTTATGCCATTGCAATGGACATCTTGCATGGAGGAACCGCTTCGCCGTGAACACCAAATATGAATCTGAATATAACATAGGACTACAATGAAAACTATACAGTGGCGATCAAAGAGCAAGACACGAAGCGAGGAAAAAGACCAAAGGAGTCAGAGTCAGCATAGATCGAGACCATTCGCGATTCTATACAACAAATACGATAAAGAAACTATACGTAGAGGATGCACATGGTAAGACAAACCACGAGGGGCAGAGCAAAATTAACTGTGACTAATCATCGTCGCTAGGAGTTAAGTACTCCTCCTCACTCAACACTTGCTTCCTCCCTGCACTCCGTCCACGTACTGGCGGCGGACGTTCATCCTCTTCCATAGGTGTCAGCGCCGAATCATAGGACCCTGATGTTGACCCAGCCTGTGCGATGCCGGTCGCGGCTGCTGATGCACCAGGTAGCCCGGACCCTGTTATGACACGGTTAAACGTCGACATAAACACCTTCTCCATCTCCTCTGCATCGACATACACCCATGATCCTTCCTGGTTATAAGTCCGTGCATTATTGAACATGAGCTTCCAGTCATCCTTATACGCCTGCACGTTCTTGTAATAATTGCTGTTTGCACGTTTGCGTAGATGGGAGAGTGCAATGGGTTGTGAGATGAGTTGGTAGTAGTCAGGGTAGTCCTATCATAGCAGTCAACATTTAATGAACTCTTGCATGGAAAGCAGGACGCACTCTCTTATCCGGCAACTCACGGAAGAGCTCACAGCGCTTACGGCCAGTGTCATCTTCACAAGCGAGAACAGCTTTATGACACTCCATAAAGGCCTTTTTCATCTTTTCACGGACAGCAGGAGAAAGGTCGTTGGCTGCGACACCGGCTTTCTTTCGTCGTTTCTATACGATCACATCAGACCCAGGGGGTAGGTGTCAGACAGAAAAATCGCTCATACCGATTCGTGATCATCTTCCTCATCATCAGCAATAGAAGGGGTCACAGACATTGACTTTTGGCCACGTTTCCTTTTCGACCCCAGACCAAGATCCTCCACTTTGTTCTTGCCCTTCTTGGATTTACGACCACGGCTATCAACGTCCGACACAGGTGTGCCGCGAGCGGAGGCTTCAGCTTCCTTGAGGAGCTTGTTATTGAGTCTTCGCTCTTTCTTCTCTCTCGTTCGTTCTGAGAGCTCCTGCAAGTCTTCACCTTCCTCAAGCGCCTATCCGATCGTTGAGAATAACTGAAATGAGATAATGATAATTATCAATGCTCACCATGGCCCACGCATCATCGCTCAGTCCATCATTATAACTAACCACATTCCTCCTCCTTTGCCCGCGTCCCTCGATGATCTCCTCTGTCTCCGCAGCACCAAAAGGCTCATCCGTCTGATAGCACTCCGGTAGCTCCTCGAGTTGGATCAACGGTGGTGGTGGTTTGCCCCTGTTCCCACTTGCGCGCCAGTGCTCCAACGCATCGCGTTCCCGCTTGATGTCAATTTCGCGGAATATCCTTCCCTCGCCTTCACTACGCGCGATAAGCTCGTTCAGTTCGTCATCGTTCATGTCACCCGCTTCTTCATTCTCTTCTTCTTGGTCAGCTTCAAGAATAGAACGCTATCGTATCAACACTATCATAAGCGAATATCCTTTACAAGCATGCCGCCAGTTGGTCGGACGCACCAAGAATTCTTCCTGTTCCTCCTGGGTGGATTTGTTGTCGAACCGACCGGCTTGAATGACCTTGTCATCGATATCAAGCTTGAACCTTGCCCGCTGGTACATTGCCTCCTCCACACTCTTCTCCGTGATGAAACGGAGAATCAAGACGGCCTTTGTCTGACCGATACGGTGAGCACGATCTTGAGCTTGGAGATCGGCGTGTGGGTTCCTAGAAGCGAACATTAGCGGCCCTTAATTCGTCATACGTTTGGGCGACTCACCAATCGGAGTCGAATCTACAAGGGACGCAAGGATAGTCAGCACGTGTCACAACCTCAATGTAAGGTAGACGCACATGATGACAGTGTCGGCTGTCTGCAAGTTCAGACCCAAGCCACCAGCTCGAGTTGACAGAATGAAGACCTTGTACTCCGAGTCTTTGGCATTGAAGAGTTGCACAAAGGAGGCACGCTCTTCAGTCTTGGTGCCACCATCCAGACGGAGATGTTTCCAGTTCATCATCTTCAAGAAATCTTCCATGATATCCATGACCTTTGTCATTTGGAAGAAGATAAGAACCTGTAGCAACGTCAACACTGCGACACTGCAACAAATGGAAAATCGTACTCTGTGACCAGTGGCAAAGAACTTGGGTAGGACGCGATGAAGGAGTTCAATCTTTCCAGAAGTACGAATGATCTTATCATCCACATATCCACTAGGACTGATCTTGTCCTCGACACTCTCAAAGAGGTACGGGTGCTGGCAAATCTTTCGTAGCTGCATAAGCTCATTGCTAAGACCTTTAATGCCAGCAGGTTTGCTTCAAGAGGGAAAAACGTCAAAGGGTGCCCACACGAAAGACTGATACACTCACCCCTTAGTCTCCCTTCCATCGGCGATCATCTTGAACTTCTTCATTTGCTTGTATAACTGACTTTGAAGCGCACTCATCCGAATCTTGATAACCTTCTCGACCTTGTCCGGTAGCTCGGACTCGACGTCCTTCTTAAGACGTCTCAATAAGAACGGCCGTAACACCTTGTGCAAGCGACGGATGATAAGCAGCGCCTCTTCTTCATTCAACTCGATCTTGTCACCAGTACCAGAGTTGGCAAACGGGGTGTTAAACCATTCATCAAAAGATTTAACAGAGTTGAAAATCTTAGGAAGCACGAAGTTGAGTAAAGCCCACAGCTCAGGGAGATTATTCTGAAGCGGCGTTCCGGTGAGAATGAGACGGTACCGAGAGTGGTAGTATGTTGTCAGAGTTTGGACGAGCTTAGACTGAGTGTTCTTCATACGATGACCCTCATCTATGCAAATATATATATATCAATAATCAAGCAATAGAGAACTTATGGAAGTGCATACCAATGATCATGTGAACCCACTTAATCTTGCTGAGGTGCGGGCGGTCTTTGATGATATACTCATAGGTGGTCAACAAGACCTGGAACTGGTTCATACGCAACTCTCCCTGCAAGGCCCGACGTTGGATGGGATTGCCTTTATACGCGACCATTCTGACTGAAGGAGCCCATTTCGCGAATTCGCCTGACCAATTCGTCATAGTTGACAAGGGCACGATGACAAGATAAGGTCCTCGTTGCCGCTTGACTTCGATTAGGAAGGTGACAAGGGAGATAGTCTGGATGGTTTTACCGAGACCCTGTCAAAAAGCATATAAGTCCCCAATTCATAGCAGCACCAACACATGCAGAAAACTCACCATCTCATCTGCCAGGATACCATTAAGCTTGTTGTTATACAAGCTCACCATCCACTGCAAACCCTTGAGCTGATACTCCTTCAGGGTACCACCGACGAGGATATTGGGCTGCCTGGCGATCCTTTCTTGGATACGGTGAGCAACAGCATAATAATCGACCTTCTTTTCGCCACTGGTAGGTTCGTCATCAAAGACCTGTGCACCGAATGTAGCCTCTGATGTTGGTTCGGTATCATATTCATGCACCAGTCCACCTTCATTCTGTTGTTGTTGGACGGCTTGGGCAAGAGAATCCAAAAAAGCATCGGTCTGGCGAAGTAGGTGGGTGATACGTGTATCCTTTGCGGTATCGATGAGTTTCATATAAGCCTCTTCATCGTCAGCCTTGAGGGCCTTCAGACGCTCCTTAGCCAACCGCTCAATACGCTTCTGCTCCTCCTTCTCGGTATGAACATGGAATTGGAGCACAGCACGGCCCAAACGGATAACGCGATCTTGGGCGTTGCGATTGACATTAATGAGATCACGACCATGTGTGCAGATAATGGTGAGTTGCTCGACGTGCTTGTGTTTTGCACGACGTTCACGTTCTGCACGTTGTCGACGCTCTGAATGCTCTGTGGCACGAGCATCGCGAATTGTCGGTTTACGGGTGCGGCGGAAGTCGAGACGGTTGAGGGGGAGCATAGAACCATGATTGAGGCGCTCCGCCACCATAGCTCGCATCGCACGTTGCTTGTCAAGAACACGTAATGACTTGAGCTCAATGAGCGCACGAAGTTTGCCGTGCGCGGTAGGAGGGGGGTGAATAAGGGAAGTGAGGGGATTAGAGATGTTTTCCTTATCTTCTGTCGTTTCGTTCTTGACCTCGACATCAACGTCAAAACTACCATCCCCCATCGTGGAAGACATAGCTTCGAGCTCCCGTACCCGTTGCTGTATACGGGCTTCGATATAGCGGTCACGCTCATTCAGAATCTGATGAGCGTCAAGACCAGCTGGCATGATGGTGGGGATCAGGAGACGTTGAAGGCGGGTCGCTAACAAAGGTGGGTCATTGTCTGTCGTGCGCTTGAGGTGGGTGAAAGGATGACGGAATGCGTTGTAAGGGTATATTCCAGAATTGACGTTGTCTTCGAAGAAGGGGCCCTTCGGGAGGTCAGCAGGATTTATGGGTGCCACGTCCACTTCCTCGGCTTTGATGTCCTCTGTGCTAGTGGATGCAGCAGGAGTGGCGGGTAGGCTGGACTCGCCTTTGGCGGACTTGACCGCTGCGTCGACGATTTTGTTGGGGATGGAGGAAGGCTGAGCGACCTTTTCAAGGTCGGAAATGGCTGTATTTTGAACGCGAATAGCTTGTTGCATGGATTCGGGGAGGGGCATGCCACGGGTAAGGAGCTTGAAGGCTTGTATCTGCGCACGAAGGGCACTTATTTGGTCCTGTGTGAAAGATATGGGTGTCTGGTTCATCACTGAGGGATGACTTGGGACAGGTCCCGAGGACAGGGACGGTGGAGTAGAAGTCCCATTGAGGTGGGGGCCATGTCCGTTGGTCATAGGGACCTGTTGAGCCTGTTGCATGAGCGCCTGCTGCTGACCCTGTGCGCGGCCTTGCACTAGATTGATTGGGTATGAGCATCAGCAAGTGAAAGGAGGCAGATACGCACTGTTGCTAACAGCAGAGAGGTACTTCATGATGCTATCCAACTCATGGCGATTCTTCTGCTCGGTGGGGTTTTTGCGGAGGAAAGATGCGCGCTGCAGTGGAAGAAGTAAGTACGAGGCAGAAGAAAGGGGTATAAGGACGACGGACGGCCATTAGCTGCTGAATATCAGGCATGGACTGCGGTCGCTGCTGTGGATGCTGTTGCTGGAGTGGCGTGCCGACGCCATTGCCCAGCATTTGGGCGGACATGGGGAGGAGCGGAGGGCTGTGTGGGGGTAGGAAAGACGAAGGAGGCGTTGAGATGTCCGAATTCCAGCTGCCTCGAAAAGTCACGAAATCGCCGCGTGATGGCTCAGCAAGAGAGCCCTCCCCGTCACAATCTGTGACCAAATCCATCCGTGACATACCACAGCCACCACGTGACCACTCCCCTCGTCGCGTCAGCCTCCAGTCACTTCCACTCATTCCACCATGCCAGCAGAACGAGCAGGAGTACGTCCAACGCGGGCAGCCTTGGGTCCCTTCTAATCCACAGACCAGTACACAGTTACCATGTTCCTTGTGGACACCTCGCCGCCCATGGGTACCCTCAAGGTAGTGGAGCTCCCAGGGCTCAATGGCGAAACAATCGCTAAGACAATGACACACCTTGAACATGCCCTCCGCTTTGTCAAGCTCAAGGTACAAGAAATGGTGTGGACCTTTGCTCCCTGAGACATTTGAGACGTGAGCCAAGCTCTTCTGCCTTCAGATCTTCAACGGACGCAAGACCGATCAGTGTGGTGTGATCACGTTTGGTTCCAAAGGTGCTCGCCCTAAGAGAAATCCACTTTTCCTGTGGAGTTTGACATTCCCTATCAGAGACGGACAACATAGTCAACGACAAGAACGGTGGTTACGAGAATGTACAGGAGTACATCCCAATAGCGCAGCCGAATGGTAACACTCTGTCCAAGCTGGACGCACTGACACCGTCCAATGTGGCAGGGGATGGTAAGTCTGGCTCAACCCTGGGTCAAACTTTGACTTATCACTCTCCTAGCTATCGACGCCCTGATCGTCGGTATTGAAACACAAGCAGACTATCTCTCAACCAAGAAAACCTGGACCCGCAAAATTGTCATACTCACCAATGCTGAGTGCCCAATTGAAGTTGAGGATTGGGAAGCCACAGTCAAGAAGATGGACGGCCTCGACATCTCTTTGACCATTATGTCAGTTCCTCCCCTGATCCTCCTCGGCTGTCCTCACCGAGTCCAGAGGCGTAGATTTTGACGACGAAGAGCTTCCATTCATAGAACCTAACAAAACTATACATAAGGTACATTTACGTGTCTCAACCATCGCAACCTCTTCCTTACCTTCTCTCCAGGCAGCCAACGAAGAGTTTTACCACAACCTGACCAAATCCATGAAATCCGGTGTAGTCGGAAACTGCACCTTCGCACTCCAAGAGATTTCCAGACCAGACATTAAATCCGTCCGTTCGGTCCTTATGGGTACAACTCTCCGCCTTGGCGACGTTGAAACCAGAGCAGAGGAAGCAATCGAGATTCTCGTCAAAGCCACCAAATGCACCGCCATCACGCGGCCAAAAAGCTGGAAGAAGTACGCCTTGCGCGAAGATGATTCTGGTCAAGTCATGATCGTCGACGGTGACAAAAGCGACCAGTCAAAAATGGTGTTTGCTCCTCTCAAGATGCGGACCGAATATCATGTTGACCGAAGTAATGACAACAACGACGATGCGGATGGTGATGTCAAGATGGAAGATGACGATGCTATGAACTTGCTTGATAAAGAAAGTAGGCCACAAGACGAGGAAGGAGTCAAAAAGGAAGAGAATCTCGAGAATCTCGAGAAAGTGGAGAAGGAGGAGCTTGTCCGCGGCTTCAAGTATGGCACTACCTATGTCCCTTGCCCAGACGGCCAATTTCCTCGCTTACATACCCAGAAGGGCATCGACATCTGTGGCTTCTTCCCCACCAAGCAGGTACGCCACAGTCGGTTTACACCCATAATAATTCACTCACCGTCATCCAGTTTCGTCGTGAACTATCGATGGGAGAAATCCAATACATCTGGGCAGATCCCTCCTCTCCTCAACAACAAGTCGCCCTTTCATCAATCGTACAAGCAATGTACGAAAAGGGTTCCGTAGCGATCGCTCGCTGGGTATCAAAGGACGATATGGACCCCAAGATGGGCGTTCTATATCCCGAAGTCTTTGACAAAGTTGAATGTTTATTGTGGGCACAGGTATGCCCTTTTGTGTATCTATCAAACAAATACCAATGGAAGCCGTTCAGATGCCCTTTGCAGACGACGTCCGCAAATACACGTTTGCCTCTCTCGATAAATTAATCTCGAAAAACGGTGAAGAAATCACAAAACATCCTTATATTCCCACCGAATCTCAACAAGAAGCCATGGACAATTTCGTTGACGCCATGGACCTCATGACTGCCGGTGAAAAGGATGAAGAAGGGTACGTCAACTCTTCTCACATTCCAGCGTCTTCTCGCCTGACATACCTGTGTCCCAGAAACCGCACCCCCTGGTTCAACCCTGCAGATTCCTACAACCCTTCAATCCATCGCACCAAACAAGCCATTTTCCACTGCGCCGTCGTCCCCGACCTTTCGAACAGTCCACTCCCACCTCCACACCCCGAGCTCCTCAAATACTTCAACCCACCCAAAAAACTTCTCAAACGAGCCAGACCAGTAATCACCCAGGCTCAAGAAGCATTCAAAGTCAAGGAAGTACCCAAACGCGTTGCTAAAGGGGGTGCAGCCACAGCGAAGAAGGGACACGAGCATGCAGTGGAAGACGATGAAATGTTACTACTCGATCGGAAACGTGAGAAGCCCACAACGAATCCAACTTCACCAATGAAAGGCGTGGTCAAGTCGGAAGCTATCTCGCCTCTCAAAGGAAAGGGGAAGGCCAAAGCCGTGAACCTAGATGACAGTGATACAGAAGAAGATAGCGACGAGTTTGTGACAGTACAACATCCAGGCAACGAGGACGAGAACGAAGAACTAATACCGAGTCAAAATCCCCCCACCACACCCAAGCCATCATCTCATCGTAATGCACCACTACCTACACCAGCACGTTCAGTGTCGCCGCAGATTGACCTAGGACGAGCACCCGGGAGAATCATCGGGTCCACGTATCCATTGACAGATTTCGAGAAGAATCTTGAACAAGGGGACGTGGTTTCCAAAGCAGTAGAGGATCTGTGTAAGGTGATTTCAGAAGTCGTGATGAAGCCGTTTGCGTCCAGGAGGCACAAAGAGATGATTGACTGCTTACATGCTTTGAGAGATACCTGCCTGAAGGTATGACCTTTAGTTCTAACTGATATGGTTGACTGAAGGTTATTTAGGAAGATGAAATCGATGCATGGAATGCGTAAGGCTGGTTACCCCCTTCCTGCTCCCCAGTGCTGACACGGTATATAGATTTCTACCCAACCTGAAAGATAAATGCCTTCAGAAACCCGGCAACCCGGAGTTTTGGGCAGAGGTCAAAGCCCTTGGTCGTGACATCAGCCTCATCAGCAATAAAGAAGCGAGGGAATATGGTGGCGCAGCCCCCGTGTCCGAGAAACGTGCAGAAGAGGTGAGCGAAAACTGATCAAGTTTATTTGATCTGACATAGGTTCCTTCAGTTTGTGGCTTGACCATTTGAGTATCCTTTCCGACTTGACGTCCTATGTACCTTTAATATAGCATACCTGATCGCTCCCCTGTTCATCATCCTGTGACTTCTCACCACGGAAATTCGCCTTAGTCGGGCACTCAATTAATCATAGATTGAACAATACGGCCATCATAGGAGATGCGGAGAAGACTTAATGACTTCTGAAGACCCTCCCAGTTTTGATGACCGAAGTGCCCTGAAGAACGGGTCTTGCCAAAACTCTACAGACTGTGGTAAAGATGTGCAAGCACTAATGAAGTCGATATTTTTATCATAAATATAACTTAACCTCGTTTTCTACTCGTGCCTGGTCGAAGACTACCGTTACCAGCCATGTATTTCCGAATCAAGGAGGATACTGTTTGTTTTTGTGGGTCCTGAGATAAATCTTTTAATTTAACCTGTTATGTCACCGATGGACAAAAATTCTCATATTTGATCACAAGAAGTCATATATAGGAGCAAACCAGAGTCATATTAATCGGTCATATTAGCCGTTTATCATGGGCAGACACCCCACGTGAAATCCTTCCCTGTCTCCACGTTCGATAACTCATCCAGGTACCCACAAGGAACGTCTTGTCCCACAAAAAACTCCCACTGGTTAGTGATCTCCTTCCAGGTTCATAGGTTCATGGCCGTCCCTGCCCACGCATCTGTCATCTCCTCAGGTTCGGGATTCTGACTGACACCCTGTGCTGCGGATTTCACACGGCTTGCATTCTGCATTCTCCGATGGGCCATTCATTATCACGCGGGTTATCCAGGAATCATTGCGTGGCGCAATGTGCATCGCCACAGAATTGCCCCATCCCTAGTGATGGTCCAAGCACAACTTGTCGCAGAGCAGTGCCAAACTACCGGTTCATCGTCGGACATAACTCGACACCAATCGACGATCGCAGTATACAACCGCCAGATAGTGTCCGAGTGGCTTGGGCAATTTAAAGGGTTGTCCCGAGACTTCGCGGAGGGAACCAGGGTTGTCAGAAGACTGATACCACTCCTGAGGCCTGAGTTCAGAGCACGCATATGTACTGTACAATACCACCCATGTGCGTGACCACCCATGTGCGTCTAAGACTAGCATTTCATATACCTTCAGCCTTCATTCAAATAGAAGTACACATGATCATGCAATGCCCAGCAACAACATACTGAGTAAACTATGTTCCGTCCTCCAAATTTAAACGAACAGCATAGGAGCAGAAGCAGAATGGAAAACCAAATGATAACAGTGAAGCACAAAAAAAAAAAAACAGAAACAGAATGATAAAGGGGGACAGGCTACATATATAGTACATACATAAGTGTTTAGATATTCCTTACAAGTAGCGAAGAAGAGTAATACTTTGAATACACTGAAAGCCAGAACGGCTGTGTAGATGCAAGTAGCATCCTCACTTTTCGTTCCTTTCGTCCTTCACTTCCATGACCGCATATGGGATATCAGTCTATCCCAATGCTCCACGCGACCGTCGAATCGCTAATATGTGACCGCGTGGTTTTCGAGGTTTGACTTGAGATATAAAGTAGGCGGTGGCAAAAGCAGTTATCGATAGCCCGAGATATTACCTTGGTGGTAGACGGTAGAAGAAAAGAAACCTTGCGAGGTATTGAGTCGAGCCATAGAGTATAAGGCCAAAGGAGACGGGGGGGAAACACCAACTGCGGCGGTGGAAGCCATGATAGAACCGTCGGATGCAGGGAGGGGTCGGTATATTCTACATGGTGCACGGGGGAGTCTATGCATGCACCACAACGTCGAACTCTACGCGGTTCCACGGTCCAATTGATGAAGCGAAAACACCCAGGTCGAATACACCACCTCCTTGACGCACACCGTCCATGATACCCTGCATCAACATTGTTTCTTCGTTGAGAGCGACTCCATGATATCATGCATCCCCTCTGGTTCAAGAACGACCTTGGTACCGTCGCACTTGGCCTTCGAGGTGAACTGTGAGCATAGATCATTGATGTCAATGTTCGCATCCTGTTTAGTGAAATGTTAGCAACGTCCTGCAATCGGTGGGGTTGACAGGGACCAACCTTGAACACCGGGTTCGACGTGATACTCCTCCACGCACTGAGTACCTCCACATTCTTGTCATTTTTCGTTGTCTTTGGGAATTTGGATCCAACACACGAGACAACGGACCCGTGTTGGTCAGCAGATTTCGCCAAGCCTAGTGGAGCGAACGGTGACGGTCCCGCATCTGCAATCCGTTGAACCAATTCGGACTTTGTCTTCGGACACTGTGTCTTGTGATAAAAAGATACATTGGTGTTGGCGTTGGTGAGGCCAGTAGAGTGATCAGACTCTGGAGTGGCAGAGATAGAAAGTGAGTGGCCCTCCTTAGGTGTACTAAGTGGTGGATCTGAACTAGCGGTACTCTGTGATGATGGTGATGGGATTGATGATATTCGACCTCCGTCAGGGGAGGGCTTATTAGATAGGAACGATGTGAAGGTATTATTATTGGGGTTGGCAAAGTTGGCGTTGGTGATGGTTGCTTGGTGGGTGATGGGGCTGATAGAGGGGGTAACAACGAAAGATGACGAATAGTCCACATTCTGATTCGGATTTAGGTAGCCCGCGAATAGGTCGTCTAGCGACGTATCCTGGGTAGGGGGGGTTGGCGTTGGCCACGAAGTCAGGGCGTTCATGTCGAAATTGAATGTCTGCCCGTTAGACCTACCCCCGTTCCCGCTCCCAAGGCCTGACGAGTTGTCTGGAGGTGAAGACATGGTGTCGAAGTTCGAAGCATAGGACATGAACATTGGGTTACTCGCGATCATTGTAAACGGTGAGCCTGAAACAGATTCTACATTGGAACCACCAAAGAGGTCGAGATTCATAGCACTCGAAGTAGCGGTGGGCTGTGAGGATT
Source organism: Chlorophyllum brunneum (assembly GCA_963576785.1). Lineage (NCBI taxonomy): Eukaryota > Fungi > Basidiomycota > Agaricomycetes > Agaricales > Agaricaceae > Chlorophyllum > Chlorophyllum brunneum. The sequence goes on along the minus strand of OY756140.1, from coordinate 2,943,321 downwards.
CATCCAGAAGGCTCAGCATATTCGGATCAAAACTGGTGAGTGATGTCCAGTCCACGAGATTCGTCGGCTTGGGTGTGATATGCGAGGATTCTGGTGTAATCACCGTTGTTGGAGGGGATGTGTTATAGATAGAGCTCTCGGGTGAGAAATGTCTGGGCGCAGAAGTAGCCGGGTCCGATTGGGATTTGGGGGACATAGTGAAGGTGAAATTGGATTGCTTGAGCATGACATTCTCGGATTGCAGGCGGGATAACAGATCACGAAGGTTCTCGTTCTCGTGCTGGGCGGCTTCATTTTTCGCTTCCAGTTCGGCAACTTTATCCTCAAGCTAAGCCGTGGGACCAACAGTGAGGGGCCGATTCAGGGTCAAGGGAGATATCTGACTCACATCTTTAACGTGCTTTTCCTTTCGCTCTCGGAATGCTCGCTGGGCGGCGCGGTTCTGCTCCTTGCGCTTCAATAACCGAGTCTCATCTTTCTGCTCCACACAGATTAGTATCAAAACGGAATTTTTTTTTTTCCTTTATACTCACATTCCCTCCAGTGGACTTTCGTCTCGGTCCAGCGCTACTCGAAGTCGCTCCCTTCTTATCGTTTAATACTGAAGAAAGGGTCAGCGGATAAGTAGCTCCAGGTTTGCCGCTTAAACCCACATGTATGCTGGCTCTTGTGCGACGGGCCATCCTCGATAATATCCATACCGCTCGCCTTGCGCTTGAGTGCGGATTCGGTTGTTGATGACTTTGGCCCTGCTGAAGCGCTACGGCTGCCTCCCTCGCCTCCACCAGCACTGTCCTCGCCGTTCGGCTCATAGCTAGAGTCGGGATTATGCGGGGGGCTGGGACTACTATCGTCCGAAGGCGGAGTCAAGCTTGGGAGGGAAAACCTTGAGATGTTCTGCGGATTTACGCCGTCTGAAAGGCCGCCAGCGGCAAGAGAATGCATGTTTTGTGGATGATCCTGCGGGGGGACGGGGAGGGGAAACTGCTTTTGGAGCATTGCCATAAAGTCATCGTCGGGGAGCTGGGGAAAGTGCGCGGGCTGGGTAAGGTCCCAGAAGGACGAGACGTCTGGATATGAAGAGTCCATGGCGGGTATTAGCAGGTGCGCAATGGGAGAGGAGAAGAATGGTCGCCGTCCTGAAACAATCACTATCCATGACAAAGCTGCCTATTATTTATTTATTTATTTTCCCCACCTTGCTCGCCCCACGCCGCGTCATGCCCCCGGCACCCCTCGGCATCTTCTGGTGCCCGACCCCCTCCGCTCGGCCCGAGCCAGCCCCTCCCCCCAAGCTCGGACCCCTAACCCCACGCCGGCTGCTCAGGGATTTGCAGGGGCGCATTGCACCTTTCCCAGGCACTTTGTTGACAATCAACTGACTTCGTCTCTCCAGCTGCCGTTTGGCTCCACCACTCGCACCCGAGGCTCTCTCCCCGTACAAATATTTCCGTGTCCCAGTTTACGGCCTGCCTTATCACTCTCGTCCCATCCTTGCATTTATGCCCAGATACAGATCCCGATCGGAGGGTGCTTAATTTCTTTCCCCATCGCTTATCTCAGGCCCTACCTTCCAAATGGGTACTGATGCTTCCTCGACCACTCCTCTTCTCGCCGTGACCAACGGTCCTGCTTTGGGCGCCTATCTACCCTCCTATTTCTCCAGGCTTTCTCCGCTTGTGATTTTTGAAGTCTTCTCTTTCCCACGCCCTCTGCGGCCTCGGAGCAGAGTTCACCCACAGACTCAACAATTTCATAAATTCTCAAGTATAATCGACCCAGCCCATTTAAACTTATCCGTACTCAGATGTACCACTACAGCTCCCCCCCCTCGATTACCTCCATTGTAGGGGACTATCCCGGCCCACATTAGCGCCGGCGCCACCAGTCATGCTACTGTCACAACGAGACTTCTGATGTTCCCCCCTTGGCCAATTCGTCCGATCCGACCGACAGCTTCTTCTTCTTGCAAAAGTCCTCAGGCGTCACCCCTATCAGCGCCATCAACGTATATGAATGGCAGATTACTAATTAATTTTTTAGACTTGTGGTATCAGAGTTTAACTCGAAATGCAAATTAAAAAAATGCCAAGATAACTAAGGTGAACGAAAATAAGACCATGATCACCAGACAAGTCGACGGCGCGCGCACATACGCCCCTTCTCCAATTAGATCATCCACGGAAGCCCGTCTGAGAACGAAGATGTTGTCTGCGTAACTTTGGTCCCCCCGAGATGAAAACCGCTTTATCACTGAGCAGACCAGGAGTAAAGGTCAGTGTCAAGATAGGTAGATAGGTAGAGCCAAGTGTCACTGACGTAGTACTCGATCTCCAGCTATTGGCGCCCATACAAACAACGCCGAGTTCACCGTGATGAGCGAGATGTTTTGAAAGGCAGGCAGTGCACCAGTTAATGAAGAGGGAAGACGTCAACCAGGTCCATCGGTCAGTCGATCCAAGTTCGACAGAAATGGTAAAATGGTACGGACGAATAGGAAGGCCACATTCCGTGGCCAGAGGATATTCAATCCAACAGGGTTAAAGAGGGTCCCATTAAGTTCTCCGATCTTCTCGTGAAGTCGTTCCATCTCCTACAATGCAATCAGAACACAGAGCTCCACAAGATGAAATCAGAAGCGATATATTGACCCAACGGGATCAGAAGTGGGGACAAAAGTATGAAGGTTTTGAAGGGAGAAGGATCATGAAGAACATGCACTCACCTTCTCATAATGAGTCTTGAAGAACAATTTCGAGACCTGTAGACTTAGGATAGCTAGCGCATTATCAACGAAACCATGCCGTAGACCATATGCGGATATAAGTATCTCGTTGATCGAGTTTATCGATTCTAGGAATTGCGTCGGACTTATCTATCACCCGCAAATCCGAGTCCCAAAAGGAAACCCCAAGCACGAGATGTGGATAATTCAGTTCCAGAACGATGGTCAAACATAAGAACCACACCAAAATGTCAAAAACCATACAAAGTTAGTCTTCCATTGGCGCAGAGACGAAAAAGTTTACTTACCCTGCCCTGGAATTCCAATGGGTATATCGCGGCGAACTGCGGGAGCTCTCCGCCAGAATAGTCCCTTTCTATCCGTACCATCTCCCTAGGATGGTGTCCCCCAATCTGACCCACAGGGGCAGTGCCAAATGCAGAATCCTCTGGTGGGGGTCCAAAGTAATAAGAAGATTTTGGTTTCAAAGGTCTCGAGTTCCTAGAAGCAGCCACATGACCTTAGCACACGGCTCTATATACCGGATCGACGGGCAAGTTGAAATGAATGAAGGGATCGACAACGTACGGTGGAAACTTGGATCGTACGGCAGACCCAGACTCGGGATATTCCAGCTTTGTTTGGGTCATCGATTGGAGTGGCCCATCCGTATCCCAAGGCTGAGCTGAAGGCAGCGCGGATTTAAGGTCTAGATGTAGATGCGACGCGTGACGCGCGGTAGCCGTCGTAGGAGACTGTACCCGCAGTACCTCGTCACCTTTCTCATCCCCGACAAGCAACCCCTGCCCCGTAGATTGGACCACAATGTCATCTTCAATCTGCATCATTTCCGGTGTTTTTGTGTCCTCTTCAGCGAACGACTCTTTCGCAGAGCTACGAAGGGGGTCCCAGCGTTTGGCTGCCGTATGGTCCTCTTCGACCTCCTCGACGGCCCCTACGCTGTCATCGACTTCCAGCTGATCTTGTGCAACGTCACCAGCCTCGTGTTTCTCCTGCAAATGAAAGGACCCAGAGGCGTGCAAGAAGGGCAGTGCAAGGGTGTGAATGAGAACACGTACGCAACCAAAAGTAGAGAAGAGAAAATGAAAATCACATTTATGTTGTTGATAGACGGGGAGGCCGTTGCGTCACGCACGTTCACCCCAGTCTCCTGCATCTCCTGCGAGATACCACGGCCCGCATCGTCAGCATGAGGTCTGATCTCTATCTCACTTGTCGACGTTCCTGTCGATAGTAGGACTTCGGGTGGAAAGGCGGATACCGAATTGCCATTATTATCATCCGTATTCCTAGGGATTGCTTTATCCTGTTCCGTGTTCATATCCGCCCCGTTGCTGAGCTGACAGATTCTCGGACCGATATTTGACTGTTTGAATTGGGCAATCGAGGAGTGGTCAATGAAGGGAGGAAACCATGCGAAAGAAGTGTTGAGTTGGTGTTGTAGGTCCCTTGCCTTGTTTGGTTAGAACAAACACGGTGCGCCTGTCGACGATCGCTTCAAATGTTCAGTAAAAATGGCCCCCCGCAGGCTCTCAAATGAGCTATACAATCACCATTTCAGGGCCCGTGGCGTTGCCACCACGAAGTCGTATATAGCCTTACACAACCGAATGGACAACCGCAGCAAGCGCAGGTAACAGCACTTCCCTCCAAAACTTTCTTCCAGCTCGCGTAATATAAGGTCGACTAAAGGCCTTTCATTTGTTTTTCCATATCGAGTTACCCCATCTCGGTTATCCCCTCTTCGTCTCACCCGAGCCAGATACATCGACAATCAACCGAATCCGCAACCCCAGATAAGATCTCTTGCATAGATAGGTACATGACGATGCTTGTTCACCACAAAGCGAAAAATAATATCGCCTTCACATCGACTGCTGATCGGACAGGTTCTCCGTGTCCCCACACACTCAATTTACTTCGTAGCGCACTCAAATAACCCTCCCTTGGGCCATGAACATATCCATCAGGGCCCATTTCCGAGGAACAACAAGCCTGTCCAAAGTAAGAATCAAGTTCTCTGTTCGTCACAGAGGAAATAACACGCCCAGGCCCTCTCCAGTTATCTCACTACCTTCGGTCTTCTTTCTCCACGCCTTATCCAGGCACATAGCACGTATGACTTTTCCACTCATTCATTTGATATTCCATACAAGGTATCTATAGTCACCAACAACATCGCTCTCTCCCACCAGCTCCGCCATACACACACGCCTACCACGATTAATGCGGCCTCAGGCTCGTAGATCATGAGATGCACATCACCTCCAAGCTTCGATGTGGCCAGGCTCCTGGGAAGCCATACCATTGGCGTCAGGTAGCCTATGCGCCTGACTGGCCTAAACGACAGATTTCCATCTCTTCGGATCCGGGGATTCGGCGACTCATAGAGGCCTCGAACTGCGCCACAGATAACCATTCACTGAGTCATAACCACCCTTGTCTATTACAGCATAGCTGCTGGTACATCCCAGCACCCCAAACCCCCACCTATTCATCAGGACACCAGGGATCAAATCGTGGTCAGCGGACGCCCCCCAGTTCATCCAACAAAAACCACGCTATACATTTGACGCCGGCTTAACCTCCTCTTACCTCTTCCGTCTAGGCCTTAAGTACCAGCGGCCACGAGACCCATCAATCCTCCCCTCTTTTATCACTACACCACATGCATTTCATTGCTTATGTGACCTTTTCGAGGAGTCCTCAATCAAAAAGGAACTGAAATTAGGTTTCTGAATAGAAACGAAACGATTCAATGTTCCCTTCGGCTGTTCATCCCATATCCGTGATAGGACTCAGGACTACAATTATCTCCCTGGGATATTGATGCCAGCATCGTAATCTATCAAACCTTCTGCCCTGCACTTGCGGCGGTGCAGAAGCGAAGCAAATTCTCTATATACTCTCTCTCCCACCACCTGGCTTCTCGCTTACCTTTTATGATTTTGTCTTCAAATCTTACGCTCTGGAGGCCAAAAAAGTTCCGCGATTCTTCTCTCCACAATGACACATACCCTCTCATTCTTTTCGCCATCCGTGAGGATAGTGCAAGCCACCTGCCTCACGGATTGTGCCTGCCACAAACCACCAAACTTCCGGGAACATCACAACGTTGACTTCCCCAAAGGTTTTCCGTACGCCTTGCGACCAAAGTTATATTTACCAGGTTAGTCCGATTCCCAGCCTCACGCCTTCCCTCCCGGATCCCACCAATCAGCTTCCATCCTATCTAACCTCATCTATACAAGCCAATCATTATTTTACAAACTATCCACCCAATCTCAATGCAGTTGAGCCACCACCCCGAGTCACAATTTCACGAGGGTCAAGCTCAGGATTTCTATCACCCAGCACCGCGTTCCATGCGCGTACACTTCTTCTTTTGCCCGTCCACCCTCCTTCTGCGGCCCCTTAATTCCCGAAAACCCTGCACCACCCTCCGCTAGGCCGTCAGAAGTCCCTTTCGGACTGAAACTCCCATAGTTACTCCACCTTTTGCCAAACCGACGGGTTCGTGACTGGCTTCTATCGGCACTCTGTATCCCTGCACGAAAAATACTACGATCAGTCATCAACAGGGCCCGAGTCTACGTCTGATCAATCCCATTACTGAACAAGATAAACCCACGTGAGGATTGCAAGCACCCCACTTGGTCACCAAAGGCGTGGACAGTCAACTATCATGTGCCAGGCTGCGAAGACATTCTGTGGCGGAGTGCGCAGCCGCGATCACAGCCCCAGAACCGCTTCCATTTTGGTGAAATGTCCTGTTGATCTATGATTATCCTGTCCCCCTGCTTTCACCATTTCGAACTCACTGAATAGGGATTTTTTTCCATGGGACTGATGCTCCATTTAGCATCTTGGATGACCACTATTCACCGCCTCTACAATCATGAGTACTTTTATATTTCCCGCCTACCCTGGATGACTAGTGCAACCCTGAGCGCTTGATAGCCGCCAGACCCACTCTAGTTGGACAAGATGACCTCGATAGATATAGTTTTGAATTAAGCAACTGCGTCAACGGGCAACACTAGTGATGGCCCGAAGTTCATCCTGTAAAGGCGGGACATGAACAAACGGAGGATGGAAATCCCTCCAACCTCTGTCACTGTGGTGGCGAGCAGCATAACGCAGCCCCGGTCAAGGGGATCCGGAAGCCAATTTACAGACCACGGAGAGCGGCTAGGTCTCGTCAGTATATAGTTGACGTTGAGCATGAGCACTTCAAGCCCATATAGTCTTGTCATGACATGATGAGTCGTTGTTCAAACGTTCACCATGATTAAACATGCATCTCAATCTTAGCTTACCTGGATCCGATTCTCCGACTTCTCAGTACCCGATTGGTGAGGAAATTACAATAGTATATGACAAGTGTCGTCAGCATGACCAGATGGGAATATTTATGATGCACAATTATGATATGATGAGCCCATGAGATATGATACGGCAGATCGAGACCCAACGGCTAGGAGCGATACCTATGAATAGTAGACCATTTTTCTGCTTATTCATCTGTGGCATTGGTCACTAAAATAAGCCCTTATGCTCGTGGCTAAACTCCAATAAAAGAACGGGGCACACCAAGATGTCGGTAAACTCTAACAACCCAAATACAATCATCAACGGCATTCCAGAAGGAGCAGACGTTCATGTTCCATGAGCCTTCAGTACTTTGCATTCAGATAATCATCCTCTGACTCGGACGGCACGGCGGACCCCGGCGAGTTGAAGGGCTCTTGCTCGACTTTCGTTGTGTACGTTAGGGGTGGTGCAATTATCGGAATATGTTTCCGCTCCTGGCGTAGCAGGATCGAGATCTATCGCTGGCGAGTGACCCGGATGCACCAACGTCACCGTCGGGCGTTCGTCGCGAATTTACAAACTCGGTCCACAAAAATCAATGTGATGTCAATCGTCGTAAATCACGGTTTATCACGAATAAATTAGGGCCTCAACGCTACAGGTAGGTTACGATCAAGCGATTCGAGCCGAACGGGATTGTTAATCTGTTATGTTTCCATTGCCACGTCAAACAAGATCCTGGAATTTGTGGCCCCGATGCACAGCCATGCCCTCCTCGTTTCGATGGTAGCGACACCCGCGGCTGGTTTCGACTGAACTCATACAACTTGACGTGCCTGACAGTGGACAGACGTGACAATGACATTGTCCGTAATAAGGGCTGATCGCGGGGTATAGTTACATCTGCATCAGCTACCAAATAGCGCGGCGGCCGAACCCTTGTCTAGCCTATCCCTGAGCAGACCCACCAGCTGCTTCCATTGCCGAACTTCCGGAAGGGTTTGGCACCTTCTGACTTAAAACGCCTGACAAGTCTGAGCCATCGAATCCCGTACTCAGCGACGCGAACCCGTCAACATTAAGCGGCTGATGTCAAATAAGCCTTAAAGTGTTACCATCAGCTTCATGAAGCTCATCCATGCGTTGTTATCCCATAGAACCATGGGGAGAAGCCTAGGAGAATCCGCTTCCAACCCCGTAATTATTACCCATTAGCTCAACGTCGAAGTCCTAGGGGAGCAAGGACTCGCAGGACTTCGCCCTCTTTATCCGTTGCGAATAGGCTTCTTCCCCTCGGCGTTGGGGAAATCATTCCCAGTAGTCACCCCTGTCCAATCCACGCCGCAGGTTTCATTGCTCGGCTTATAGTCTCGGGGCCCAACAGAGGTGCCCAAGGATATTGCGAACGATTTTATTCCTACAACAATACCGCTCGCGCGATTTATTTCAAGGCCGAACAATGAAGGCCCTTGGATTGTCCTTCAAGTTTCAAGCCTCGGACCTACTTCCGATAACAGACGCGGTGACTAAAATCTCAATCGAGCACGGCATCTCTGTATCCTATTGGAACCGCACCAGTATGGCAATTGGCATCACTTTGCATTCATCCTGATCTATCAAAGTCCCTATTCCTCCAGATGGCGATGACGAAGCCGGTCGCATGTCAACGTCTTACCTAGCTACCAACGTCCACAACTCTGCCAAAAATAACCAAGTTATCTGTCTAGTGCTGTATAAGTAAACTATTTATACCCCTCTGAAACGGGCGCTCTGCGAGTGAGTTCTTGAAGGCGGAATCGGACTTCAAAGAATGAACAGAATCGGGTCGTACACTCACTTCGGGTACTCACAGCACCAATTATCACCATTCGGGTCCGACTTCAGCACATAGTAACACGGCCTTGAAAAAGAATGGAGCGGGACTGAACTCCCAATAGTTCCGTGGTGTTTGACAAAGAATCACCTCTCGCCAAGACGTCCTGAAACAAAATTATCCATGAGTAAGCTTGGGAGTCTAATTTTCGGCAGTAAAGATATCAATAAACACTCTTTTCGCACTGGAATTATCCTCATCGTAGGTCAGCTAAGGCGGAGAGAAAGGGACATAAGATTCACGGAAAGAGATCATACGGTAAGCTACAAATTGATTTTCGATCTCTGCTGAGCTTCAAATGCATATAGTCGATACTTAGATAGTCCATGAAGACGAGGAATAGACTTAAACCCTGATGCAAGATGTGAGGGGAAGCATGGATATAAACACAGCGAAAGAAAGAGGTGAAAAGGAGGGATGCAAGAATAAAAAGAATGAATATGCAACGAAGTGATAATCTTCCGGTTCAGTCAAACCTCCTTCTTGTCAGAGGTCGGTGATGGCGATTGTTTTACAGGTGGCGACCTGGGATTCGACGCTGAAGAATGAACGACGTCAGCCAATTTCCCACTCCTCGAAGGCGGTGACACGGAACGAGCCTCATCCACTTGCATCCTATCATCACGCTCTCCACCAGTTCCGGGGGACGGTACAGTTGACGGCGGGGTTAATGTAGCGATGGGAGGGAGAGGCAGAGCTGACGAACTCGTGCCATGGCCGGCGCCGATCGGTCGTGGATGAGGAGGAAGAACGACGGATAGGGGAGGAGGGCTCGGTGGTGAATAGGTATCGTGAGCCTGACGAGCCTCAGGTGAGTGAGATGTGTTCGGCTGGGTTCTGAAGGGGATAGGCGATGGTCGTGACGAGGGATTTGGTGTTCGGTGTCCACTGGGAGAGGACGGCTGCCGCTTCAAAACCTCCATCCTGGTTCGCTTACTTTCCGATTCTTCCGGGGCGGGGCTCAATGCTCTCTTGAGCGGGGCGGTTTGGCTGGGGGGTGAAGCATGGCTGCGGGTCGATGAGACGGAATTACGATGAGACACCGGTGGACGGGGAGACGGGTCGCTATGTCGGCTGCCAACGGAGACAGTAGGGGAGTGGCCAGGCACTTCTACACTTTGAGACGCCTCAGGAGCCCCTCCGCGATAACCTCCTGCGAGGTCCATCAACGCATCGGCGACACCTTCGTCATAGTCCTCGTCGACAACACGTGATGGAGGACGAGCACTGGTGGGCGAAGGTTGAACTGACCGCGACGATCCATTCGAACTGAGAGGTTCGGGGGAGTTTGGCGCCTTCGAGGAGTATGGCATGGATTTGTAACGGTCACCGGGGTACATCTTGGGAGTCTCCATACTCGACTCTTCCTTCCTCTTATGCATGCTGCTACGGGGCTTGCGCTTGTCGCGATCCTTACCCCTACCAGCTTGATCCTGTAAGAGAGGAGTTGGCGGTTGAGGTAGCGGAGGTTGGGCGTTAAATGATTCCTCCTTTCGCCGTCGAACTTTCATGTCCATAGCGGATAGATGTGGACTCTCGGAGCCACGAGAATTTGATGGAATATGAGGGAGTGGGTTGCGAGCTTGAGTGCGGGTCCCTTCTGGTGATCCTGCATAGGACCGGTCATGGCGTTGATCCGGCTCGTATTCTCGATCGAATCGGGGGTCATACCGTCGGCTCGAGGAAGACGACGGTTCATGGTGTGAGATGGGAGGTGACATCGGTCGTGGATGAGTTGGACCAACACCCGGGTGTTTGGAGTCCCAGTAACGCTGGGAACGTGGCGAAGGCTCAGGAGGACTGTGGGGCCGAGCTGTGCTAGTAACAGGAGAGCGAGGAGGATAGAATGGACCAGGCTGTTGAGGCTCGGGATGGCGGCCGCGACGTTCCTGTTCCCACTCACGAGGATCAGGTACTCTCCTATCGTACATCTCCCTTTCACTTGCACGATGGGCGTCGTGCGATAGCGGAGGATAGGTCCTGGGAGAGCGGTGGGGTGGTGGGCCATTGCTGGGCTGGGCAGGACCCACAGCTGGGCGAGATGAATATCCCTGGAAATTCGGAGGCGGCGAGCGACGAGAAGGATGAGCGGGGGAGGTGGAGCGAGAAGCGGGACGACCGCGATTGAAGTAAGGATCCTGAGGGTGACCTACACGAACTTCTTCGGTCGGTGGACCCTGAGAGGGAGACGGGTGTTGAAGGAGGGACTGGCTTCCGGAAGGTGCACGATTGGCGACCTCGCGAGAATGAAGATAATTGGTAGGTCGATCGATGTCCATTGGGGCTAAAGGATTCTGCGACTGGGGATGGCGAGTTTCGTCAAGAACAATGGGTGGTGGGGGTCCACCACGGAAAGGTGCATTGGGGGATGTTGCGCGACCATTGTTCACTTGAGAGGGAGGTGGAAGTGAGATTTCGTTGGGACCACGAGAATCAGCACCGAATACCGGTCGTTGTGAACTTGATTGCAGAACTGGAGGGGGTCCCACCAAAGGGGGAGGAGGCATGATTGACGTTGCATATGCAGTGGGGTGAACGTCCTGAGGGTTAGGAGCTGCAGGAAGTTGACCGCCATTTGCTTGAGCATTTCTGAGGAGCTGGAGACGCTGGGTGATCGCAGGATTGTTGGGATCAAGTTCAGCGGCACGTGCATAGGCATCGATAGCATCAGTAATTTGATTGTTGCAACTCTCGTATAAACTTCCAAGGTCGAACCACACTTCAGAAATGTAGGGGTTGATGCGGATGGCACGGGAATATGCGTCGAGCGCATCCCTAAACTGGTTGATTTGGAAATAGAGGACACCAATAGAGCACCAGAAGGTCGGGTTGCGACCATCACGGTACACTGCTTGTTGGTAGGCCTCATATGCTTTGTTATACTTCTGACCAGCCATGTAGGCACGGCCAAGAAGATACCAACTTTGGGCATCAGAAGGATCTACGTCGGGTGTAAGGTTTGGGACAAACGACGTCAAGACCAACTTACCAGCCTCTAGGCTCTTTGTCAGGTACTGAATAGCAAGTTCCTGGTTCTGGAAACTAGAACCATCTTGGTGGTACAACCAGCCAAGCTGTTGCAAGACCTTGGCGTGATTAGGATTATCAGCGACGACACGCTCATAGGCATCTTTGGCACGAGCATGCTGTGAGGGAATGTTAGATAGCGTTCATGGGAACAGCAGGGTGGGAATACTGACATCTTTCTGTTGCTCATAGACGTGCCCAATTTGGAACCAGATATCAGCGTGGGCAAGTGGGCTTGGAGGATTGCGAAGGATCCGGTCAAAGCAGGTAAGGGATTCTTCATACTTGCCTTGCTGTTTGTAGATGATACCGAGACGGAAGAGTATTTCGTTGGCCTTGTCGAAATCTTGATTATGGGAATCAGTAAGACCCGCCGGATGATCGGAAGGAGCCAGTTTACTTTTGTCCATACGGAGCACGGACGAGAAAGCCTCCTCAGCGTGGTCGAGGGAACCATACCGATCGTAGAGGATACCAATGCCATACCAAAGCTTCGGATCCTCCTGTGAGCCAAGTAAGCAACATGCTGCGCAAGACAAGTCAAAAGACGGTGCACCTTTGGATTTGGAAGCAGGTAGAGAGCTTGTTGATAAGCCGAGTATGCCTTCTGAAGGTCATCCTGCATGAGATAACAGTGCCCTTCAATGAAAGGATTAGGGCGGCCCTTGATCGGGAGGAAGGGGCCATACCAAGTGCACTCCATACTTCGCCGTTGTCTTCTTGCAAACCAAGAACACGCTGGAAGTAATCGATCGCCTGAAAATAGAAATTACGTCATTAGGAGATCTTATCGAGAGAATCAGGGAGTGAGGCATCCGCGGAGATTCGGGGAATGCTCGGCAAAAATTATTTGAAGAGGAGTTTGAAATATCACAGGAGAAATACTCACCTTGGGATAGTTTTCCTTGATCCGAGCGATTCCTGCCACCTGGGTAAGGCCAGACATGGACATCGGATTATGCCGTAGAGCATGCTCGTAAGCGGAAAGCGCATGTTCCAAATCACCCATTTGCTCGGCAACCCGTCCTGACGAAATCAAACACCACATATCAGCATCGGGGCGGTAGATCTACCGAAACTCTGAGACCAACCAATGAGGAGCCATGTTTGTTCATTTGCAACTGCAAGCTTATGTACCAGCGTTGGCGGGGCAGGAGGTGCGCCATTGGGTGCCACGTTTGCAGCAACAGCTGGCGAGATAACATTGGGATGGACAGCGCCATTGGGAAGCGCCGCTGGAGTAGAGGAGATGGTAGCAGCACCGTTGAGATGCGGGGGTTGGGGATGTGGGTGTGGGTGGGAGATGATGTGGGGATGGGGGTGGACGGTGGGAGGGGGGGGATCGTGCATACGAACGTCGCGGTCTGGTTGTCTCGGTGGGTGTCGGTGAGCCATGACGACGTAGGGGACGTCGGGGAAAGGGGATGATGGGGGGAAGGTTGGGAGAGAAGAGGGGCGAAAAGAGTTGTTGTTGAAGGCGGCGTCTTGATATATATAATGGACAGAATCAGGGCCCAGGAAATGGCGATCAAGGTGGGAGATGGGATCTGACGTTTGGAGATGACATCCCTGACTTCCATTTTGGGACTGGATGGGGTGATCAGGGTTGGTAGGCATCCAGATATCCACCTGTGATACATACGCACATACTTGCCGAGAGGCTGTCCTTGACACCGCGCTTCTGCTTCTCCGCGTGCCCTGCCTTTGCTGCTTTTGGCCTGTTGCCGCGTTCTATTCCGCCTACCCTGTCTATCGCCCATCGAGATCTTCTCGCGTGCGTTGCGAATTCTCTTTTCATTCTATTTCTCCTTTCTGGATTCTAGCCTAGCGGTGGCCTCCTCGAGTCTAATCGACATCCACCATGCTTTTCGCGAACCTCTTCCCACCTCCTTCTAACTCGGATCGCACGCAGAACCTGATGTCTCTCCCGACCGTCCCCGCCCATGTAATTCTGTCTTAACAACCAATCCAGCACAACAATGCTGACATTTTGGCTTTGAAGAACGATCCCATTTGATCGCACTCGCTAGTTCAAAATTGCGGCGCAGATTGCCGATGGAAACTATATTGAGTCAGGATGACACGCATGACATGTCATCTTCGGCCTCACCGCCCGATCTAGGATCTCGGATGTCTTCAGCCTTCTCTCCGGTTCTGGGGAAGACTCAGATCCATCTTACCACTGCATTATGTCAGCACCTAGGTCAATCTTGACCTGCCAGGCACATCGTGATCGAGCCGTGATGACATAAGCAATACTGCTGTCACCACGTCGTCGCCTTCCCAACTCGGACCACTGGCGATTTCAACGTGATCAAATCGAGATGACAGGTTACTCACCCCATATCCAGCTTAACTGTCTCTAACGGCACCGTTATTTCATCACCCTATCGCCAATTCATTCTTTTACTGTTGCCAAGCATCCTTTCCCCGGCCAATCCCCTCCGTTCCGCCCAACCCGGTCGTGATATTCTCTTCGATTGCTGTTTTGATATCTTTCCTGACATCTCCTTCCGCACATTCCGCTCACTATTTGTCCCCTCTTCAATCTTCCCGGCGCTCTTTGTTTTTTTCCGCATCGGATCTCCAAAGTCCCCCACCAGGGAAAGGTCTCGTCCACCTGTGATGTCTCTGATGTCTCCGATGTCCTGATACTTGTGATGCTTGAAATTTGTACACACAGTGTGTGGCTAGTGGATTTCCAATGTTCCATCCGATGAGAGGTCGCCAGAGCCGCAAAGGGGCTAATAGTCACCCCACTTGTATTTTCGTCCATTTCATCATGTCACCCGATCTATGGCACTTGCCTAGAAGTCGGCTCCATTCTCCACCGCTGTATTAGACGAAGAACGCCTCTATCATAAAACATCAACAACGCCCTCGTACCTGAGGTAACCGACAGGGAACACAACATTCATTGAATAATAGATGCTACAACAGGGTAGCGTACTGTGGTTCTTATTCAACCCTTCCCTGATTCATCAGTGATGGTTAGACTCCCTGTGTGCTCTAGGGTTTATAGCTTGTCATGCCGCTGATAGCATCTTACACGATCTCAACATCATCTCTTCATCCATTTTCCCGATTGGTAACGATGCTCATGCGAGTCTACTATATAGCATGCAGTTCGAAACAGTAGAATAATTACTTTCGACCTGCATAGCCCAACGAAGTTCATTGGACATTAATGTTATATATCATCACACTCCAAGCTTGAAGCTTAAGCTTCCCCTTAGCCCGGACCGAGGCTATAAATTGACACGCAACTTCCATTAAGCTAACCTTGCGTCCAACATAACGTGTGATGATGTGGCTAACCTTGAGAAGGCTTTGCCGAAAAGGAACCTCCAGATTCCGTACTGGCATCACTCCTGACACAAATCTGGAACACGCTAACCACCATTCCTTAGACCTGTGAAAGTGGCGTTTCATGACCAAAGCGGAAGTGGCTCGCAAAAATTTGCTATAAACACGGGTGCTCATATACTATAAGAGAAGTTCTTCTATTTGCAGCGCGGTGATACGCTCAGCGACTACCGTTCTTCCCCCAATGTCCTCATGGGAATAAAGTTTGGTCTCCACTGCGGAAATAGACATGCCCACCGCCACATGTTATGTGATGTGAATCGCCGTCACCAGAAACAAGTATACCTTGTAGTTGGATACTATGGAGGTCTGATCGATTTACGGAACCATATGAGTTATATAAGTAAGCGAGATTGAATTTCACAGCGGCCATTTCAACGCCCGACTGCGTAAATCTTCTAGAGTGCAGTGCTATCAATATACAAAGAAATGCGCCCGAGATCCTGCCAAAATGACCAGAGACCTCGGTCCCAAGCTCAATAGTTGAAATTATCAACCATAACCGCAAGGTTGGAGACAACATCGCGATACCCGTCCCTTTGGTACCGTTGGCAAATGCACTTATGACAGAAGGGGATCCAGATCACAAGACAACTCTCGGAAACAGGGGTGTGTTTCTCAGTACTCGGTTTTTCACCTGTATCACATCACTATCCCTGGTGCTGGTTCGAACTCCGACGCAGTCGGCGCTTGAAATCAACCTCAATCAAATCCTTCATCATGCGCAACGTGTACAACATTCCACAACATTCTACAGCTACTATCGCGAACTAGACATTTCGGGGAGTCTCTGTAATGACCCGTGAGTACCCAACTATACACGCGATGTACATGTCTGACCGTAAAAATGGTGACGCAATTGCTCGGTATCGACTCATCCCCTCCCCATATCCGTGGGTCGATAGGAGGCAACCAACGTGAACAGGATCGACTTCGGGCGCAGAAAAAAGCGTCGAATCAGAAGAAGCCCAAGGAGAGCGCCTCGAACCTGGCCAAACGAAAGGAGGCGTAAGTGGTATCACTTCCCAATCTAGTCGATTTTCCCAAGACGAACTGACTCGATTTTTCTAGTGATGCCGAAATCCTGAGAGCAAAACAGAAGGTATGGAGATATTTTGAGTTTATATCTACCTGTAATTTTGCGATGATTGATCATCTTGTTCTTCCGCGACGTTCAGAAGGCCGAAGGGGCTGGAGCTCATACTTCGAGTGGGAAGTAACATCTGTTCATGGAACAAGAATCTGCTTGTGGCGCGAATCCCATTTGACTTGTTTCGACTGGCGTCGCTCGCTTGATGTGCTAACTCATATCTCAAGAGTTGACTATTTGCATGTATAATGCCGCTGCTATCTACGATAACAATCGTGCACCATTTGTGCCCTCTCCAACACCGGGATGTCTTTCGTAAGGGTAGGCAACTTCTGGAAGGGGATGGCGATAAAGAGGTCATTGACGTTATTGAAGTCTGAGGCAACCAAATTCTAACACAGTCAACGCAATCTCCATAGAGCTGGGTTTGTCAATGGGGGTTTCATATGACTAAAGAAGGAATATAAGAACAGGCTATTGAAATGCTTCGGAAGGCATCCGCAGTATCATTGCATAAGAATTGAACCTGCGGGGTTAAAAGTTTACAGCACATCCTACACCCAGGATGTTTCCCTACTCAGTACTCTTCCCTCAAGGGCGATGAAGGCCTGGGTGTGAGCACCGCTCGTAATAAATTAAACTTTGCCGCCATAACGAGGCAAACGTACCTGTGATGGCATGCCTCACGCTTGTTCTCATGTAAACTCAGATGGTCGGGGATTATTACATTCACATGGCCGCATGTCATGGGCAACTTGGGAACGTAAGATCAGAGACTAAGCAATTTCTGTCATCCACTCACACGTTTGCTTCTGCCTGAGGATGGCTTATGGGCTAGCTTGATGGCGAAGGTTATCATGGATGCCGCCTATACACCTCGCGGACACCCGTTATGGTTTGCGTTCATACAGAACGAATATCCCCAAAAGCCCGATGCGGGTAGACGCATATGCCTTTCCGTTTTTGGGTATGTTCGAAACATTGCACTGACAGGTTTCACAGCCACACCGATGGATCACCGATGTATCCGTCAGCGAATTAGCCTTCCGACGCGACTCGGATTGGGCATGTGACTAATCGGGGGAAAGATCTGGACCATCACAATGCATGATGGGTTGTGGCTGTCAAATTTCACAACCTGGGCAATTGTCGGCAACCAAAATCGATCACATCCGGTTGACAGTTTCCCCCTGCCGTAGTATTAGTATAGCTGCCGCATCTCTGAAAACTCGCTAGAGTCTATTTCATCCGTTGATGTCCCGTGACAGAAAAATAGAAGGGTTTGTCTCGGTGGAGCGCTGTCAGAGGGAGTTCCAGATCACAAGGAGAGCCGCTGCCCGTTCGGGCCATGTTCTCGAAGGTTTGGGACCGAGTCATCTGATTGATGTACAGAGGTTGGCGTTAGGCATAGTGCGGAGGACCACGAAGAGACGTATTGGCCATCAATCCGCTCAGCGCTCAAGGACCAGACGTTACCCTATGGAGGACAAAAACCTCTGAATGAAGGCAATCAAGTATTCCGTAAGGAAGATGGCAACCTTGTGCTTGGAGGGCGTAAGCGTACCTGGCTTCTTAGCCACGTAAAGACAAGGAGAATGTTGAAATGAACCAACTCTTTCGTCATACCCAAAACGTGCACTTATTTTGAGGCTCGTTCCCAGAATTTCCAAAGTGGAAAGCTCACCAATCGCTTGGGTTGATGCCTCCACCATGGGAGAAGATCATCTCCCAGTAGTGACATGATCTTCACCACTTTCTGGCCCCTAAAGAAGTTGCCTTAAAGAGTTCGTTATCCTAGGGTGTATGAAAGCGTTACTATACAGTAATCATTGAAGTTTGTCGGCAAGGACCGGAATGACATGTAAGAGGCGGTAATGAACATTCATCCGTGCCGCTGATCTCTTGAAGTTGCCCATGTTTGTGCCGCAGGCTGCGGACATCCATAATAAGTCGCTATCGTGGAACGCTGGTTCGGTATCCTTGGCAGAGGAATCAGTCAAACCATTGACACTGTGATGTTGTGAAGACGCACTTTTGTAGTCACTAGAATCGATCAACAAGAGAAAAACAACTATGGGAAAACTCCCCATTATCTAACTTTTCCCAAGTTTCCATCTTCCAGCCTACGACGTCGGGTCGGTGTTTCTGGATTGTCATCGGGTCGTGCGCGTGACCAGTTGTCAAGGCCAGAAGAGAGGTACGCCGAAAAGTGTTGGGGGAAGGGCGTTCCAGGGGCGATCGGATATGGTTTGCCTGGAGGGGACATGTCGTTGTTTGACTGGTGCCGTGAACGATATAAAGATAGAAGAGCATTGACAAAGATCGTCAAAAATGCCAAAGAACTTAGCGTGAAAATCTGGATGGGATTGTGAACCTTAGGTAGGGTTCTTACACAAATGAACCTTACCAATGTTTTCCAGCTGATCGGCTCAACAAAGCTATTCACCACTTCTGCAATCAACTCAGCACTAACCTTCGCCCGTCCAACTACTGCCGGATCCCGATTCATGCACGCCTCCCACTTTGCGCATTGTTGAACCATGGCAGGAACCGGATTCGACTCGCAAAGATTGCTCCTGTACTGAAGAGCACACATAGCAATCTCTTGGACGATCTCTGAGCATCCATGTCAGAGATGTCATGCCTAGCGAAATTCCTTGCAATACACACCTTGTGAATACTCGGTAACCCGCTGCCCAACATCCCGTTGGATCGTGATAATAAACTGCACCACGAGGTACAAAAACAACAGTATCAGGGAGAGGTTGAAGAAGAACTGCAAGTAGCTAAGGGCAATATCATTAAACTTGAGCAGAGGAGAAACATTGCAATGCTGACCCAAGTAAGACATAAGGTGCTTCCGATGGTGAAGGGGCACGAGCAGGTATGTTCAGAGTATAATGGTTTGATGTGTTCTGTGTTACACGTGCAATCTCGTCGTTCTCGTCGTTGCTGAAATCTGATCCTTCGTCCTCGTCATTTGACTCCTGCCGTACTCGAGACAACTTTTTCATGCGAGACTTTTGTCTTTGGTGATACACGCGCCGAAGTGCGCCTAACGCCATAGGTCTGTCATTGCCTTTTTCATTCTGTTCGGCCTCTGGTCTCACAGGACTCGTTTCCGACATGTCAATGTCCTTCAATTCCCCGTGCTGGAAAGTTTTTGCCGCGGAGAAATTAGGGGGAGGTGCCCAAGGGTATGCAGCGGGTGTTTGAGACGGGGCAGGAGACTGGAAGATGAAGGGCACATTCTGATGATGTGCAGCACCGAACGCCGGCGATTGAGGTGTACCAAGTATAGGCTGAGGAGAATTCACTTCGTCAATTGAACCTACACATTAATCAATTGGTATTTCTCTTGTTAAGAATTCGAACTCACGTTTGCGGGGCGTATTTAGGTCCTCATCCTTACTCGACCAGACTGGATTGACGCCTGGACGATTTGTCCACTCGAAGTCCATAGGTGCTTCCGTGGATCTGTTTGTTCTGAAGCGCCTGTTCATTCCGGGGGGGCGGGTGGGGTTATATATGCAGGGACAGCAGAAGACACAATGTGGATGCAAAACGCTGTTGGCTTTTGTTGACGCGTTCGTCACGGGATCAAGGGTCACGTTACCCGCCACGGGCGGCTATTCCGTTCCGTTCTGCTCTCTTCGCCATGCTGCGTTCTCTCTTTCCCTCGATATCCAGATCCGCCTTCAGAAACCCCGCTCGGTCATTTCACCCGTTAGCAGGCACGTCGCTAACAGAACTGCAAGAGGCATGGACCAAGCCTCCTTCGGGCAACCTTGTTCCAATTGTCATCGAACAAACGGTGCATTCAGCCACTCATGCTCGTCAGATCTCTGCTTAGTTTGATGCATTTTAGGGAAGAGGGGAACGCTCGTATGATATTTTCTCCCGTCTTCTACGAGAAAGAGTGATTATGCTTCATGGACCGGTAGGTCGCGTTGGGTTCCCTGTCAAACCCGCAGAACTCAATATCTTAGATAAGAGACACGGACGCGACGCTTGTCGTTGCACAACTACTCTTCTTAGAAGCTGAAGATTCATCAAAGCCCATACACTTGTACATCAATTCTCCAGGGGGGAGTGTAACTGCTGGTCTTGCGATCTATGACACAGTGAGCTTTAGCTGCTAAACTTGAACCAGTAGATTTTGCTCACGCATATGATCCAGATGCAGGTAAATTGTATCCGCTTGTTATTGATGCTGCAACGGAGTTAACGCTCAAGGAAATATCAGTACGTCTCCTCTCCGATTCACACGTATAGCATTGGTCTCGCAGCATCTATGGGATCTCTCCTCTTGGCTGCTGGCGAAAATGGCAAACGTCACTGCCTGCCAAATGCAAGCATCATGATTCATCGTCAGTTCCCTGCTCCTACCCTTTGTGCATATAATTACAGGATACGCACATAGAACCTTCGGGCGGCGCCTCGGGACAGGCTTCTGATATCGCGATCCACGCAAAGGAAATTCTTCGTATCCGACAGGTATTGACCAGCATCTATCAAAAACACTGTGCCAAGCCGGATGAATCTGAAGCCGCGGGGCTAATGCGCTTCGGTCAGTATCCATATCTTCAGTGTCGCATATTTCTCATCCCCTGGCTTGATGGCATAACAGAGAAGGCTCTGGAACGAGACTATTATATGACAGGTATTCTCTTTTTCCCTTTCTCTTCGGCGCGTCTAACCCAAGAAATAGCCCAAGAAGCGATGGATTTTGGTATCGTGGACGGTATTCTTGAGCGGAGACCAGCATCTGATACAACCGGTGCTTCTCTGTGACACTTCCACACAGCTTGCTTCCATTTGTACGATTGTTCTCAACGTTCTGACTAATCATAGAAGTTCTTTCTGATGCCTGTCTTGTGATATAAGAGTGCCGATACCATCAGCCCAAATCACAGTGTCGTTGACCTGGGGAAAGAGTCTTACTAAATGGGTTTTTTCGTTTTGGCACGCAATTTAGTTACTAGCTTCCACGCTTACGGATATACCGTAGCGCCTGCTTCCCCGGCTCTTGTCGGAGGTCACGATTACTCTTTGGCTTCTATCATCCCACCTACCATCACGGCTCCTGGTGCTAATCTTGGAAAACCCCTTCAGAACGCCTATCCCCCAATCCAAGCCTAATGCTAACGTTTCAATCGGAACAATCGTTAACCTCCCGGACTGCTAGTCCCATGAAGAAGAATCGATTAAAACTCAGCGGAGGGTACCTGTGCCATCCCCAACTCACCCCCACTAGCCTTCCAATGTGACCCTGGGATTAAATACCAAACACATGGTGATGACTATTCACACATGCCTACTTGGACGGTGACCGACACTCATCATGCTGTCCCGCCAGATCCGTCGCCCCCCTTGCGTCACCTTCCACTGGAACAGCCGCCTATAGAGCCGTTATATGTAACCACTCCGGGTGACAATAAAGATCTGGCGACATTTGAAGCGGTGTCCATCGAGAGCTCCATTCAAATGTCGTGTGCATCATGATATTGATACGTCCCAAGTTGGTAAATAGGCGCCCAAAAGGAAGGGTTACCCGCGCGTATTTCATCCAAGCACCATAACTTGCGCTACATTGATAATCTGAAAACACTCGCCTCGAGTTGGACGTAGGTCTATTCGAGCGATGATGTTATGACGATCAATGATGTTCCTGCTCCAATCAGCTCAACATGCGGAAAACAACAGGAAGGAAGCACGCAAACGAAACAATGTACTTAAACCGTTTGACCCTTTCATTCTCCTTTCGTCGGTGTCTATTTTAATATACACTTACTACGTCTCACTTATATCTTCGCTGATTCCCACTGATCTGGATTTGCCCTTCTTCGAAATGGGAAAAGCACCTGGCCTAATTACAATTACTATATTCGGACTGACGGCGTTCCAAATTACACGATGACTGCGGCTTCCATACGGTGATCTCCCTCGCAGTAAGGGGAAGAACTCAACGGGCAGAAGCGCTTAACTTCTTCCAATGCGGTGCTCAGTTGCATTCCCACGGCACGAGGAATCAGATACACACAATTTCCCTTGTTGCTCGCGGTAAGTCAAGCTGTCAGGAGCATTTAACAGCAGCATGGGATCCCGTTAGTTGGGGTCACTTACGACAACAACCACATTGTTCATTTGCTGCAACCTTGCTCCACGCCTCCAGGAGTGCGGCCTTGCCTCCGTCATCGCCAGAGGAGTCGGATGGGCCTTTCCCTGTACATGCCATAAACTCCGAGGTTTTAGAGGGCATTTCCAGGTTCTCAGGGTAGCATCGAGGTGGTTCTTCAGTGGAAACTCGGCGCATGGACAAGAATCCACGACTCAAATATGACAAGGAGCGTAACTACCAAGATTACGAATAGGCCCCAGCGCTCACACGAACCTCCAGGCCCAGGATAATCAGAACCTAAGCCGTCAACCACGTCCATGCGAAGTACACGAAGCTGTTAAGAAGATGTAGGCAGAAGTGTTTGATTGGACCGCAGTGGCTTGCGAAAGATTGTCTGAATGGGTCTTGGATTAAGCATCTGTCAACTTTTCCTTGGCTTCCACTTATCATTTTGCACATGCTTTTCTGATAATTCTATTTTTATCTACCGCCGCCAGTGGCCACGCTACGCACTTGCTGTGCTTGGTATAAATACCGATGAGATGCATCTGGGGCTAAAGGACATCTCGAATTCCAGCCGCTTGCCGGACTTTAGGAGATAAATATGCTCTTGGTTAGCGCTGTGAAATCTTGTGACTAAGCTTCAGCTCCACTGTAACTTTGTTTTGCTCATACCAGGGTGTCATCTAAAAACTCCGGTGGATGTTACGAGCCAAGTGAAGGCAGGTGGCGGCTGCCTTAGCCTGCCTAACAAGCAAGCGCTTTGACGGTGATGCTACAATAATCGGGCGTCAAGTGTCTCATGAACACGATCAGTCCCTGCAAAATTTGACTGCGGCTCACAATCCAGACAATGACTTGTATATATAACCTGAGGCACGCCATAGATATATATGTTCAATCACAATCGTCAGCGAGTGTTATGCTGGATACGGGGACCCAAGTCAGACGTTGATTGTGATACTGATAGGGCGGACTCGCTGAGCAGAGACTGATCGATAGATACAAGATCGCGATGTCACGTCCTCTGCCCATCGCACTGATAATCGATCATCCTTCGGCCAGAACAGGTCAACTCTTCAACTCGGTGCGATGCCAGGGTTCCAATCTGAGTACACATCTACCTCCGACCCTCGTGAATATCGATTTTTTCTTCGCCGCTGGTATCTCCCACCATTTACCATTCGTGAGATCCGAGGACCAAAGACTTTTTGAGGCCATTCCAAAACCTCGAAGATATCGAACCACGCTTACAGTCGCGGAATAGCCCCTTAACAACGGCCCCTGTGTCGAACCTCCCCTTCCGATCCACAGGTTACCCTCACCAAAGCATTCGAATATTCAAATCCGAAAACTATATTGTCAGAAGCCAGCTCTACATCATTTCATCTTGGTCGACCGCCTATGGACTTCACACGCAACACCAACAGGAACCGAACTGACCGACCGTTCGGAACGACCGGAAATTAGGCTTCTGATTCTAGCTTTTCCTTATCGGGTGCACGCGCCAATGTCTCACCTGCATCAAGATCAAAGATCATCACGAACCGCCGTTACTTACCTATACAAGTACACCACTACAACAGGACAAGCGATTCCAGAAAATCGAAACCCGAACATTTCTGCGAGTACTGATCGATGATCTTAGATCTCAGGATCTCCAAACTTCATTTCAACAATTATTATTGCTATGCGTTCGGCATCCTCCGTTGCTTGGATTGGATCGTGGCACAGATAGATAATGGATTAATGTATGGATCATGGAGTCCTCGGTCAGTTGCGTCTTCCGCCCATAACGCACCAGTTTGGGACGCGTGGGCGCCCTCGCTAAAGAAGCTGTGATTGATTGGTACACAATGTAGTTCTATCACTTTTTATGACGCCTCGCTTAGCATTTGCCTGTCATAGAGCAACTCCGCCAATCGCCACTTCCGTGGCTACCCTCCCAGAATACAGGCCCAAGCCCGGGTTACAATGTCTGGTATTAGTCTTCCGAGAATTCTATGTCGATCACCCTGGGTCCTTCCGAAATTATCTTTCCAGAACCATGAACAGTAACATGTAGGGTCCGAGTCAAGCTTCAAAAATATTTGTCAAGTACGAGACGAGACTGTGGTCGACCACCCATATAATGGGTACAATCGGATTTCGAGTCGGCTGACTTTCATTTCTCTTCTCTCTGTTATTGTCTACGTCTGCCCACGAGACGTCGATCGTTCCCTTTGACAAGTTCTCTCAGTGCCTATCATTGGGGAGCGCCTTGCGTAGCGGCCAGGTAATCCACTTGACTAGGAGTAAACATGTGTTCATAAGTCTAACATCAGACGTGAGCTTAAAGAATGTGTCAATGGAGCATGGGCTGCATGTATGAGAAGGTACCTGTGCATACGTTCCATTCTTTGAGCCTGACCTTGCGCTTTAATTGTCATTCGATATCTTTTTCTGGTGTTGCGCTGACGAACCAAAGCCAAGGCCCTTGGCATATCCCGGCCGAAGGTTAATGACGATGTCAACCCTCGTTTCCTGGGGAAGTTAGACGTTAACACCTAGCAGACCCCTGTATTTTTGGTCACGAATACCATCGGATCTAGCACAGGGCTTGGAACCAAGTAGCCATTCAGCCCTGCGCGTGTCCTTGATTACTCCAAGGGGAACAAGATCATCATATGAGCCTTCGGCCTTGGGGCCTCAAGGCTGGGCTCGTGAGCATTTTGAACAATCTCATTTTGATTTTCTTGGCCGAAGAAACGGGGTTGCTACTATAACAGTGTTAGCATATATAGATGGGTACTGCTCGGGTCCATGGGATAATACAAGTCACGATCAGTAGGGAAGGAAAGAGGAAGAGCAATTACACGACTGGTACGGGGTGCGAAGTAGTAACGAGCGCTGAGAATACGTGGATTTAAAACTTCCGATTCTGGTGACTGGGGGAGGGTTGTTTATCGTAAGTCATACAAAAAGAAACGGAAGAAACGAATGGTGTTGACTCTGGAAGTATCAGGGATTGATTACTCTAAAACGTGTCAACTGTGACGGGGTCCATTGTAGTACGTTTCATCTATCCAATTTGACCTTGATGGATGCTGAGGGGGTGGACCATATCCCCACGATGGTTGTTGTTGGGGGACAGGGCTATACACGACGCTCGACCTGGAATAGTTTGTTAACCGCCTGTTGACCCCGGCTAGGCAACGGGATCGTACCTCTGTCCCAGAATATTCGGCCCACTAACGTAACCAGGTGCATTTGGGTCATGGTTCGACAATCCTCGATGGTGGGGTGGCACACTCGACATGACGGGCGGCGTGGTCGCAACAAACGTCGTCGTAGTGGGCGGTCTACGACCTCCACAGCAGCATCTCTTCGCGACTAGGAGGGCGCAAGCAAAAATAACAAACGGGCAAGAAAAATCAGACGGATTCGTTAGTCTGGGAAACGACAAATAAGATCATCGGCGGAAGAAACCTACTTCTGAATATTGCCCACAAAAGGAGCAATGCCACGAGTCCTGCAACGATGGTCACTGGAATCGCAATCTGGAGATTTTGGGTATACCACGCCTGTTAATAAGCAGATCGGACATTGATCAGTGTTCTTCCTTCTCCTGGCACCATTCGCGTATAAAAGATACGCAAAGGGAAAGTTCAAACATACCTTGGCTGTGTCCAAAGCTCCAGCAGCCTGACACTTCCCGCTAACACACGTACCGCCGAATCCTGCCGGTGTGAGTAGGTGATGAGATATGGCTGGGAAGGATCGAGGGCTAAACGAATAACCCACCGCAAGGAGATCCATCGATGAGGACTGCAGAAAGTATACGACATTGGTTCGGTACGTCTGGATCTTTGCACGAAACTTGGCAGCTGTTATCAGAGCGGTTTGGACATCCTTCTTTCAGTCCCATAGAGCCACCAATCATCTGGCATTGTACTAGACGCGTGTGAGGTTGAGTAAAAGAAAGACACCTCGCACTCACGAGATACAGAAGTGCAAACTCCACTTGCGCATGCGAGATCGCCGCTTCCGCAGCTTTGACCTGAGAGAACAAATAACACAACTTCAGCACGGGAATTAACTTGAAGAAAATGAGGCATCACGCACCGTTTGGAGCCTGTTTATCTGAAGGGCAAGCTGACGAGTTACCTGTACACATTTCGGGCATATCACACGATTGGTCCTTGGCAGGCCTGCACACTTGCGTGCTTGGCGCAAACGTACACTGACCCGTACAACACGAACTACTCTGTGGGTCACAGACGGCCCCAGACTTGAATTTACACGTCTTGGTGTCACAGCAGTTGCTCTGTACGCCTTGGCCCGGATCGCAGTCTTCTCCCTTCTCAACGATCCCATTTCCGCACATCTCGAGTCCGACGAGTTGGAGGTTGGGATCGGGGTCGATCAGGCAGGAGGTGTCTGTTTGAGAACCTTGACTTCCGCGCATTGATGAACCTAGGATAGGGAAGAAGTGTTCCGGGTTGGGCCCATGAATTGTTTACTTGAGTGTGAGATGAGGTTTAGGCGACTTACAGATATTACCAATACTACAAGGTGAAAAGTCTTTTTCCCCAGGTTGGGCAACAGGGCTCATGAGGAACTGGGCATTCGCATCACACGCGGTAGTGCTGAGAGGGCAGCATGCGGGACTCGTCGTACATTGATCCGTTGAGCACTGATTGTGTCAGTTAGTAAAGTTGTCCAACAAGTTCCAGGGCTTGATAGGTAATACATACATCATGCTGAAAAAGAGAAAGAAGCGGAGCACGATCAGTTCCAGGACAGGAAGCTCGGGACAAGAGACTTACAATAGCACCAAAATTATGGCCGATCTCATGGGCTACGACCTGCCACTCCAGACGTCCGGAAGTTGACACAGCAGTACCCGAAACAGATTCCTGCTGTTCATTCGTGGCAGCAGTTTGCTTGCAACTGGGAAGCGTAAAGACATGAAGGCGAATGGAGGACAGTGGTTCAAAGTACTCACAGCGTCCCAAGCCAAGCAATACCAACTTCGGTACCTGTAGGGCAGCCGCTCATGAGATGCCACAAACCCGTGCTATCATTTCCTTGCCCGCCTCGCCAATCGGAAAAGAGCGACAGACGGTTCTCTAGCGTGACATTGCCACAACCCACGTTCCAGGGCAGATTAGGATCGGCTGTTTGAGGGCACCTGTCGAGAAAGCTTAGTTCTACAACTTGACCAGCAACATTAAACGCCTTACGGTCGGTTTTGAACCGCAAGGTGCAGTATACCCAGGCTGACATTGAACGTATTCTAGGGGCAACGTTGAAACACGATCACAATAAATTTAAATAGAGACGGACTTTGAAAAGTGTGCTTGCAGAGTTCCAGCTGTTGAGAATCTGGCGCGTAGCGTTCTGTTGTGAACCAAGTTGTTCAACATAGGCACAATCGGCGGCAACCCCCATGAGGACCTAGTGGGTGGAGCCGTCAGTGCCCCAAAGTCGAAAGTCAAACAGTTAAAGTTCTACTGACAATCTTTTGGGAACTTGGGCAACCAGCAGTCTGGCCGATGACATCTCGGAAGCTGAAGAACATGAATTCACCAAATGAAAAACCAAAATGCTGATCAACCCACTTGTTTGTCATGCCTGTAGCAGAAGGGACATCATCTCGCGGGATCAATGATCCATTCCTGAGGAACCCGAAAGGATTATCATACCACCTCGAAAGAGGAGCTAAAGGTTTGCGTAAAATGGGGTTCTGCAGTGGGTTCCTGTTATAATCCAATCGATCATGGCCACATCCATGTTGAACAGCAACCGCTCCTTCGGGTCTAATTCCGGTTCTCGCAAACACATACTCTTCAGGTGTCATCGTATCCGATTCGCGCCAAATAACCAAATTTGAATCCAAGGCATGGTCTACAACCTCTATGTGCTCGTTATCGAGCTCATGCTTTGTCCGCAAAAAATTATGCTTGGTCATGATGTGATAAATATCTCCATGGGCAGAGAAGGTGCCTTCAAACTCTGGTGCGACACCTACATCAGCATCGCCTTGATGATGGACCATGATGCGTGCCCAGCCCAGACGGTCTGGGTGGTTCGGGTCGGGAACGATGCGCGCAGCATCCTCACGCATGCGGGTAGGGGAATGGTGTGCAGCGACGACCTCGCCCCAGTAAACTTTAACAGTCTCACGGAAGAGGGGTTCAGAGTGTGTGACGACTGATCGACCATCTGGGCCGATGTCATAGTAGTTTATCCTAGCATTTGGATGGATGAGTTCGTCATTGGGTCTGAGATGGAGGAAGTGAGTCTCGTCGAATGCCGAGAGGATGAGGCGGAAAGAGTCGTCATGACGTAGGGTGTTTGTGTGGGGGGAGGGGAGACGTTTGCGATGGAGGGAGGAGGTGAGGGGTATGGGAGTTCTTGGGATGATTTCGAGAGAGAGGGTAGAGGGATGTGCAACTCTCCTGAGTGGTCTTGATATCGGGGCATGAGCTAATCAATGTGAACTGAGTAAGGGATGGCCTAGGAAGGAGAATGACCCTACCATTTGCAGCGGAGTAGAAAAGCAGGACGACCAGCGCAAGTAGGGGGTGTAGAGGTAACATCAAAGGGAGAGACCGCCTGGATGGGCGCCGGGGGAAGGAGACCAAGGGTATATAAGGAGGGACAGACAGAGGGAGGCAGGAACGGCAACAGGTATTCTTGGCGTCAGTCATAAGCTGTGCATCCAGAACTATATCCACCGTACCTGCGGCAAACACAACAAAGAACACAGTTTCTGTGGGATTGGGTATCGTTTGGCCTGCTGTCGTCGCCGACGCTGAACAAGAGGCACAAGAATTCTGGCCAGAGCCTTTCACAACGGTAACCACTGGATGGCAGGTATTGTATTACCTCACCACCATCATCCATCAGACGTCCGGCCGACATAAAACACACACGCGCCCGGCGCTCTTCTTTCGAACGGATGCTGCCTTGGAAGAGCGCATCTCTCACAGCAGCATTCAGACCAAAGACCTCAGGGGCACCAGAGGCACTACCAAACAGCCCGTACAACAGCGCTGGGTCTTGGCAACCGCAAATGATCCAAAGCCCGGCCCCTGGCTTGTTACTACACACTCGCCTAAATTTAGAATCATTGATGCCTGATTTACATCAATTTTTCGTTCGTCCTCCATCTCCCTCCTTCCTCCGGTCCGTTAGCCACAATGTCTCGTGGTGTGGCTGATAATTCCAAAGTCAGCGACAAGAAGCTCAAAAAATCCAGATCCATGTCCAAACTCAAGGGTAAGGATACCTGTCTGGCCGAAACTGCCCAGACAGACCCTGGCACTGCCATAGCAAATTTAGAGGATAACGTTATAAAAACGCAAGACGAAAAGACGAAACGCAAGGAGGAAAAGAAAAGAAGAAAGAAGGAGAAGAAAGAGAGGCAGGAAAAAAATGTTTCTTCCGGATCAGCCACTCCTCCTGCTACTGACGAAATTGCCATGGGAGTGGACTCAGAACGTGTGTATAGCTAATCCGTCAATACATATTCAGTCAAAAATCAACTATCTAACAGCACGAATAACATCCGAGAAGAAGAACAGAAAGCGAAAACGAGGTGAAGATGTGGAAGCTCGTAAGATCAAATGCTATTGACCTATGACATTAGTATTCATCACATTTCGTCGTAGCCGTGGATAACGACGAGAAGAAAAAGAAAAAGAAGAAGGGGGAAGCACGTGCGTCCACTCTTGAGTTGATATCACACCAGATCATACCGTCTTACTCTCTATTTGTAGCCGCCCTGTCAGAGGGCGAGAAAAAGAAAAAGGAGCCAAAAACCTTTCCCGACACAGATTCATCCTCAAAAGAGAAAAGGAAAGATAAGAAGGAGAAAAAGAAACGGAAACACGAGTCTTCAGAACCCTCTATACCAACCATACCAACCCCTGAGCCTCAACTTGTCCCTACTCCTCCCACATTCACAACTACCTCTCCTTCTGACTCTGAAGCTAAAGCCTTCCTCAAAAAGCACAATATCACAATCATTACACCCGATAATGTGCCATCCGTCACGCCGATCATTGCGTTCGACCAACTCAGTGTCCCGGACGACCTTCGGGTTGCCTTTGCAAGTTTTAAGGAGCCTTCACCGATTCAAGCATGTACTTGGCCACCCGCATTAGATGGGCGAGACGTGGTCGGTATCGCAGAAACGGGCAGGTGGGCTTCGACATCTTATCACCGCTAGAACTTTTTTTTTCACAAGTACGCTGTTAGCGGTAAAACTCTCGCGTTTGGCATACCAGCCCTCTCCCGCCTCATCCAATCCCCACTCAAAACCAGCAAGAATTCAACAGTCTCAGTTCTCGTAGTCGCACCAACACGAGAACTCGCAATTCAAACTCACGAAACCCTATCCGCACTCGGAGAACCCTTCGGCATCGCTAGTGTCGCTGTATTTGGTGGTGTGCCTAAAGACCCTCAAATCAAGATGCTCAAGAATGCAAGGAAAGCGAGGGATGGGATGGTCACGCGAATCGTCGTTGGTACCCCTGGTCGAATCCTGGATCTAAGGCAGGAAGGGGCCTGTGATCTCAGTGGGTCCGTAAATACGTTTCTCCCGATAAATGGGAAGGCTAATATGGTTCTCGGACTTCTTTAGGGTTGAGTACCTGGTGCTGGACGAAGCAGATCGGATGCTTGACAAAGGGTTTGAGAATGATATCAGGAATATTATCTCGGCCACGAAACCGATGGCGGAGCGGCAGACTATGATGTGTAAGTAGGCCTTTGTTTTTTTTTCCATCACCGAAAACACAGGCCAACTGCGACCCGCACAGTTAGCGCCACATGGCCCGAGGCTGTTCGTCGTTTGGCGAGTACATTCCTACGCAATCCCGTTCGGGTAACCGTTGGCAGCGACGACCTGACGGCCAACAGCCGAGTTGATCAACTACTCGAGGTCTTTGACGACGCTCGATCAAAGGAGTAAGTAAAAAGCACGCTGCGAGTTACAGGACCTAACCTCCGTATTTCCCTGTGCAGCCAGCGTCTCCTTGCAACATTGCGTTCCTTATCACACAAAAAGACGGCCAAAGCCGGTTCAGCCGACTCTCGGATCCTAGTCTTCGCACTGTACAAGAAGGAGGCATCAAGGGTGGAACAGATGCTTCAGAGACAGGGTTATACAGTCTGCGCACTCCACGGAGACATGTCCCAGAATGCACGAATGGAGATGCTTGAGAGCTTCAAAAATGGAACGACGAATTTAATGGTAGCTACGGATGTTGCAGCGCGGGGATTGGACATTCCCAATGTGAGCGCGGTGATCAATTATACGTTCCCGCTTACGATTGAGGATTACATCCACCGTATTGGGCGAACAGGTGAGTGAATTCGGATGTGAAATGTCTGGGCTGTGTCTGACGGCATGTAACATAATGCAGGACGGGGAGGCAAAAGCGGCAAGTCGATTACCTTCTTTACCGGAGACAACCATGAACGGTCACTTGCCGGAGAATTTGCCAAGGTGCTGCGGGAGGGTGGATTTGACTATGAGGCGCTGAAAAGGTTCCCCATGACGATCAAGAAGAAGGAGCACAGCGTGTATGGGGCGTTTTACCGGGACGATATTCCTGCACCGGCTGGGCCTACGAAGATAGTGTTCTGAGAATGATTAATTGTGACCTGTAGATAACCAGACTAATGATTAAGTGGTATCGGTGGGAGAGGTCACGGGGAGGGATGACATCAACTGCCGGCCTCGTCTCTGCTCTCCATCTGCCTTCAACACTGACCTGGGCAGCGCCAACATGATGGGCCTTTTCTCCTCAACAGCCTCGTCCTTCTCCCGCGCGGTCAAGCCCCGCGGCTCGGTTTCGGAGCACAGAGACGGCGACGACAAACCACCCTCAGACACCGAGCCGGACGATACCTCTATCTTGTCCGTCTCTCCCTGCCTTCTCAGCTCCACCGTTGATTAAACCAACTGCAGAGACGAAAACGAAGGGTCTATAATCACATCCCTAATCTCTCAACTAAGGAAGGCCTGCTACTCCCAATCTCAAACATGATACTGACGATCTCCATCTTCTGCTTCTCCGACAAACAGAGTCGGCATGGATCTTTCCCGTGTGACGTTCCCTACATTCGTTCTCGAGCCACGGAGTATGCTCGAGCGAATCACAGACTTCATGTCTCATCCAGATCTGCTTTTCGGGTATGTCTGTTGCTTCTTACACTCATCCGCACCACTGACACCCTCGTCATCTGTCCTATCAGAGCAGAGAAATGTAACGATCCGGAGGAGCGTTTCATCCGTGTACTGCAGTACTATCTCGCGGGATGGCACATCAAACCCAAGGGTGTTAAGAAACCGTCCGTGCCTTCTCCCTTCCTCTTCGTCTAATCTCACTTCAAACATAGATACAATCCAGTTTTGGGCGAATTCTTCCGCTGTCGATACGACTACGCGGACGGTACGCAGGGTTTCTACATAGCCGAACAAGGTGAGTCTGCAGTGTGCACCCAACCTCGCACACACCACGTTCCTTACACTGCCATCGACCATCTCACTCGTTTGATGTACCATAGTTTCCCATCATCCGCCCGTTTCCGCCTTTTTCTACATCTCACCACACAACCACGTCAGCATCCTCGGCGAATTGCGACCCAAGTCAAAATTCCTCGGTAACAGCGTTTCAACGACAATGGAAGGCGAGAATCGGGTATCATTACTCGGAAGACCAGAAGACGGCGGTAAGCACACCCCCAATCCCTTCTCGAATTTGGGAGAGCTCAATTGGATGATCTGCTCTTTGCATGACGTCGGTTCACCCAGAATACACCATTACTATGCCCAACATGTACGCCCGTGGCATTCTATTCGGAAAGATGGTCCTTGAATTGGGGGATACATGTATGGCCAAGAACGAGAAGCATAATCTATTTTGTGATCTAGATTTTAAGACCAAGGTACGGAACATACACCCACCCACTCCTACATACTTGCCAAATTCGGTATCTCGCATCTCACATCTCAACTCCAAGCGAGATCAATGACCAGGTCTGACATCATCCCATCCTCCAGGGCTTCTTCTCGGGCACATACAACGCCATTACAGGCCGGGTGCGGCGCAATTCTTATGAGATCGGGGAAGTTACGGGGAGGTGGAGTCACGTCATGGAGATAAAGAACACCAAGGTGCATAGACCATTTTTCAAGTCTTCGATCTCTCATCTCACCTTATACTCTTCTTTTTGGGTACCAGACTGGCCAAAAACGCGTCCTATTCGATGCTGTGAAGGATGGTCAGAATGTGTGTCCGAAGTGGGTTCCCCCAGAAGAGGACCAAGAGTTGAACGAGTCCAGGCGGTTCGTCCTCCTTTTCGCCTGACTACTTCACACCGGACCTCATTCGCGTTTTCTTCAGATTGTGGTATAATCTCACACAGGCAATCAATGCTAAAGATATGGAAAAGGCGACAGAGGCCAAATCGGCCGTAGAAGACGCACAGCGAGAACAGCGGAGAAAGATGGAAGAGAACAACCAGAAACACGTCCAAACGTTTTTTGAACAACGTGATGGACGGTGGGCTCCCAAGATTGAGTGTGTATCCTTTTCCTCTGTCCTAACCAAAACACGCTAACTTCCTCTGAAGGCTCCCGTCAGATCCAGTGTTTGCGACACAACTCGTTAAAGACTGGCTTTTCCCTTCGAAATATTCTAACACCTTAGTCACGACGTTCTAATTTTCTCCGGGTTTCTCTACATTTCTTCCAGTCTCGCTCCCTTGCACCACTCAATGTACCTCTGCTCTGTTTTTTTTTTTTTTTTTTTGCATCATGTGTTAAGTATAATGTCGCGCGCGTCCCGTTCTTCACTCGTTTCTGGTGCTAGCAGTGTTTCAGATGTAGATCCACCGTATTATTCTGCAATCTATTCCCAGTGTACAATGCAAGTAGTGACCATAAAAATGTGAGAGGGGCTGGGAGAAACGGGGGTATATGTACACGAATAAGGCCGAAGGTTTGAGACGAAGAGGGACATATGTGGGGATAGTGAGATTCGTGTGGGAAAGGAATAAGAGGTTGAAGGAAAGACTTTGATAGCTAGTGAGAGAAGGAAACTGGTGAATGGTATTAGTTATAAACCATAGTATGTTCCGCGGAAACTGAAATTGTCATGCAACAGATATAAGAAAAAAGGGAAGCAAATCCAAATATTACGTCGATTGCAGGAACAGTCGATTTTTGAGAGAGAAAAAAAGAAAGGAGTCATTTACTCCCACCATCCATCTTCACCAAGTGTGGGTGCATTCGAAACAACGCTCAAAGCTGGAGAAGGTTGCCTGACGGGTCCAAGACTGGATCGATGCGAAGCCACAGTCTTAGGCGTTCCTCGTCCAAGGCTTGAAGGATATCGCCCGGTTGGTGCGTGCACACTGCTCAGACTAGGATGCTTGACGGGTCCACGAGGTGCGTGCATGGAGTCCCAAACTGATGGCTGGGGTGGCGTAGTGCCGGTGACACTTGGTGAAGCGTAGCTTGACATTCTCCTTGTAGGTGTTGCTGAACGATCGCCGTAGACGGTACTGGGGCGGGAATCGGGGCAGACAGGACTGTGGGTATACCCATTGGTTGTAGCGCTGCGATAGCTGGGTGTACGGATGGATTCAGGAACAGGGGTACTAGCTTTCTTCTCGAGCTCAGCTTGCATCGTTCGGACTTTGTTCTCGAGGGCGGTGATTGTCTCACGCATCCTCATTTCGCGGTCCTGTAGTGATAACAAATTGTTTAATGGGACCAATGACCAGGCAACCAACCGCTACATACCTTGGTAGAACGCTCCTCAGCCTCGTGTTCCTCAAGTTGCAACTTGACAAGGGAGTAATCCGCATCCAGCTGAGCATGAGTTTGCTCAGCCTGGTCCAACCTGGTCTGTACGGCCTCCAGCTGTCCCTCTGCTTCTTTCCCACGACGTTCCCACTCTGAAGTCCTCTGCTGCACTTGTGCAAGATTCTGTCTTGTCGAAGCCACATTCCTCTCGCTCGCCATAAATTTGTTCTCGAGATCCTTGAAACGTTTCTGCAAGTTGTTATGGTCAACCTCCAACAGTCTGCTTTGTTCACGATAACGACGGAGCTCTTGCAATTCTTCATTATCGGCTTGGCCAATAAGATTCGTAAGGAGGTCAATCTTCTCCGAAGCCTGTCGCAAGTCTTCCCAGTGGCTGGATTGTGATTGGAGCTCGTCGTGTTGTTTCTGTAAAATTTCGAGGGCGTGCGCAACCGACTCTTTCTCACGATTCGCGACCTGCACCTGCATCTCCAACGTCGAAACCTTTGATTTGAAAAGGAGCATCAGCAACGATCCTCACTAGGCGTTTGAGGTATTTACTTACCCCCGACTCCAAACTTTCCTTGACGTTCGCAAATTCCATATTGAACTTCTCAAGCTCAGTAATACGTTCTGTGCTTGCCTGGCTAGCAACGTCAGCAGCCTGCAAACGCGACAAAGCCTTTGACAAGGCCTCCTCAAGCTCAGCATTCCTGGCCTCGAGAGCTGTCATCTCGGAGGCTTTGGTCGTCGACGCCTTCTCGAGATCCTTGACCTGAACACGCAAGCGTTCGCGCTCAACCTCCACCCCGCTAAGCTTTTCGCTCAATACATCTTTCTCCACACGGACCTGTCCATGAGCACCACGAGCCTTGGCGAGCTGAACTTGGTAGTCAGTGTTGGTTCTGCGGAGCTCGTCGATTTCCTTGTCGGTCGAGTCGCGAGAATGGATGAGGTCGGTCAGTGCAGCTTGGAGAGCGGTCGTAGCAGCATTGACGATCTCCGGAAGCGCTTGCACTTTGGCCAGAACATCCTTGTTCACGGTCAAGACCTCACCATTATGGCCGATAGCATCCTTCTGGTTCTGGGCCAACGCTTCAACCAAAGTCTTGATCTCCAACACATCCTCATCTTTCTCCCTCGGGGCAGCCAGAACCTCCTCCAATTTGACAAGGACACCCTTCTGTCCAGCCAAAAGACCCTCCAAACTTCCTTCAAGTTTAGTCGGTAAGCTCTCGATGACCCCCGTAATACGCCTCACACCGACACCCAACTCATCCTGCTTCGCCTTGAATCCATTCTGCGCTTCAACTAAACTCCCAAGTTTACTAGGCATAACCTGCGATGGCTCCAACCACTGTGACATAGTCTCATTAACCTTAGCTGCAATGATCTCCACGTTGAATGCCTTGTCCCGAACGGCCAACCTCGAATCCAGCCTTTCAACCACAAGATCCGCCACCTGTTCCCTGATTTCAAATGGATCGATAGGAGCGATCGCACGTCGAACTTCTGTAATCAGCCGCAACGTGATCGCATCGGTATCGACAGGAGATTGACCCATTGAAGGTAAGAGTGGCAATAAGCTCTCGACGATAATAGAAGCAGTCTCCCTCTTGTCTGAAGCCAAGTCGATAAGCTGAGTGATGTGCGGCTTGACAGCTTGTGTGAGCTGGGAAGTAAGGAATTCATAATCCAGAGGTTCCATTCGAAGAGACGCGAGGATGGGTGTAAGGACTGTAACAACTTTGTCAGCGAGGGCATCGCGTTCACGAGCTGGAGCCGTGTGGCTTATAGCGTCCTGTCTTGCAGCCAAATCCGAAATACTTTCACGGATTGCACCAATAACTTTGTTTCCAACAGCCTCCACAGAACCCCTGACATCCTGCCCATGTCCATTCTCCACACCAGCACTCCCAGGACCGGTACCCACAATACCTCTCAGTTCACGTCTGACAACATCCAGCAACTCCTTTTGACCCTCCTCCACAACATCCTTGATCAACTGGAAGTCCATCTCTCCACGAGCATCCATCTGTGTGTCCTCTAAACTCCTCGTAGCGGACTCCTGTAATTGTGTGCGGAACAGCGAGATGACATCTGCGATCTGGGCCTCTGTCGACGGACTAAGACTCTGTCCGTTTTTGTTCGCATTATGAGCGATCTCACGACGAAGTTCAGAGAACTTGGCGTCAAGCATCTCGCCAACGACGTGCTCGATTCTGTGCAGCTCCATCCTACTCGTAAGATCCGCGGGAGCAACAGAATCTTGTGAAGAGTCAAGGTCCCCGAGGTTTTCAGGTAATGATGAACGACGACGTGAATGATGATGACTTGTTCCGAAGACATCATCATCAGAAACAGAATCGCGTTTATCCTTGGACCCACCCAACCGCACACGCGAACTCCTGTGAGATATCTGCGGTACATCGTTATCATCCATCGAAGGCCTGCGGAAATGATCATAAATCTCCCTGGAACCCAGCCTCGACCGCACAGACTTCCTCGTTTTATCCTCATTCGCCAACGCCTTGAACAATCCAGCAGGGACAGTGTTATTAGACGATATGGGATTTTTGAAATCCAAGGGGATCGGCGCCCTCTTCTTCGTACTGGAGGGCACACTATACTCTTCCTCTCCATCAACCTTCGCTGTCGTTTCATCTTGCAGAGTGGGTTCTTCCGGCGAAATAATCCTACGATCACCAGTAATGTCAGTGTCTTTAGGCGGAACAGTGGGGACAACAGGTGGCTGAGCCACAGCAGAGAAGCCAGCAAACGTAAATGGCTCCGCGGAGGGATTAAGGTTATGACCACGGCTATGGCTATGATGATGGCTATGAGAGCCCGAATATGACGTTGATCGTCTCATAGCAGTAGCACGAGGAGAATCCACATCGCGAGGGAATTTAAACGATACCATGCTCTCGCCTTCCTCCATCGATGCAGTCGATCCTCTCCTTTGCCTTTTCTCGCGACCTTGGGCAGGGAATGGCGAGCTCTCTTCTTTGTCTCTAGGGGGTGGTGGTAGAGATTTTGGGAATAAGGGCGGGGAGGGGTTTGTTATTGGCATCTGTGGGACGCCGGGTGGTGGGCGGAATGTGAACCCTCCAGGTTTGAATTCCGGTGCGGAAATATTGAGTGGCTTGTTGCCAAACGAGGATATGCGAACGTGCGAGGCAGGAGAATCAGTGGGGGTCCTGGTAGGCGAAGACGATGCCAGTGGTCCAAAGACGAACGGTTTTGCAAAGGGGTTGAGGTCCCGCCTACCGAACGAAGGTTGCTGGTGATGCCGAGTGTCAGGGTACACGAATTTATCCGATGATGTTCGCGAATGTGCCTGTGCGGGGTCATGCACCGAATATGGAGCAGAACCACTCCGCGAGTGAGGTAGAACCTGGGATGACCTAGCAGGAGAGAAAAACGCAGGGTCAACCCCAAGATATGGTGCTTGATGACCCAGCATGAGATTTTCTTCGCTCGGGTTGGAAATGACGTCGTCTTCCCTGCTAAGCGAGCGTAGTCCAGAGGTGTTGTCGGGTGGGCGAGGGAAGTTGGGTATTCTTCTCGGCTTATCGAGGTTCAACTTGGTGGCACGGCGACGGAGCCGACGTTCAATCCGTTCACGGCGAGCCCTCTCCTCGTCAGAGGGATTAGACCACTCGCCAATGCTCTATATATAGTGTAAGCGGTTAAAGTTTACGATGATGACATCATTAATCAAGGGATCGCCTACCTCTTCCTCATCAGAAGTGTCCGTTCCAGTCCACTCGCCAACGGCATCGACATCGTCAGTTGCAACGTGGCTAAGGGCGTTTCCGTTCTGGATGCTCTCAGACCCATCTATACTAGAATGATGCAAGATTGATGGCGCAAGGTCGTTTCCCCCAAAGGAGCCCAAGGAAAGGTGGGCAGAGAGTTTGGATGCGTGCCTGGAGTGGTGTTTGCTTTGGAAGGGAGAAGCTTGTTGACTGTAGCTGCGATGGGTCCTCTCCCCGTCCTCGTCGAGTTCCATGTCCTGAGTGGCATCTTCAGACTCACCATCGCTGATATCTACCTTGATACGCTCTTCCTCCTCTGGTTCTTCTTCTTCCGGAATATCAAGACCAAACCCTCGGATAAAATCAGGGCGACCTTCTGGTGGCTGAACCGCAGATAGAGGTGGCGATGGGGCCACATCAACAAAACTCGTTCTAATCAAAACAGGCGGAGCATGTTCCAACAGATATGGTGATGCTGGCTGTGGCTGATCGTTACCCAGGACCGCATCGTGGCCAAAGGGATTCGTCGACGCGCCTTCTTCAAAGGGTGAGCGAATATATGAAGGTGGGTGGGCCAGTGACATCGTGTGACCATGTTTGGGAGGGGCGAAGCCGGGAGTAGACATATTGGGGGAGGGAGATAATCCGAAAGGGGGTTGAGGTGATGCAGATAGCGAGTTCACGGCAGAGCCTTCTCTAGATCGCTGCAGTTGGTTTAGCTTGTACAAGAGGATATTCGGATCGGCAGGGCTAGAGACCTAAGAGTGTATTCAGTGATACAACAAACACGTTCTGGGGACGCAAGGGAATTACCGAGGCTGCTCGAGCATGAGGTGCGTAGATGTGGGGGACATTACTCCCTGAGCCCGAGCCACGTTCCACGCCCAGCTTCTCCAGTTTTTCTTCTATAGCTTGCTGCTTCATTTCGTCCCAAGCTACCTATATGTAAAAACGAATTGAAATTCATAGTAGCATCGAAGGTATAGCAACGCACCTTTCCGGGCAAAAACACGTCAATAACCTCAGGTATCATGCGCGTCCAAGCATCTGGGGGATAAACTTCGCGCGTAATAAGCTCGACAGGCTCAACCTTCTGTTCCTCATCATGCGGGCGGGTTGGTATTGGTGTCCTGGCCCATGATGGCCGTGTTGGTGGTTCCTCTCCCCCAGCCGGTATTGTTTCCCTCGGAAGGTTTATAGCGACCTTTTTCGATTTGGCCGGTGGCACGGGGCTGATGGAAGCGCCAGGAGGAATGGGGCTCAGTTTACGCGCCGGACCACCTAGTACTGCCTTCGGTGGGCCACCGATACTGGGTTGTCTACGTCTGTGTGCAAAGGGAGGTAGTTGACCGGGTGCCAACATGAGAGAGGGACGAGAAAAGTGACCGCCTACAGGGGTCATGGGAAAACCATTCGGAGGATGAATGCCAGCAGCGGCGAGATGCGCTACACTTGCTGAACCGGGGTGATGTGTCGGTCTATGGGAGGCCTGTGGGGGAGGAGGGTTGACGTTGAAGAAGGGCTGGATGGGCGTCTGCATCGCGTTGGGGCCGGGAAATGGAGGGTGAAAACCCTGTTGGAGGGCGGTCGGAAGAGCAGGAGAGAACATGCCAGGACCTCCAACCGGCTGTTGGGCATTCAGCGAAGGAGGTATGCTGAGATGGGGGAGTTGCTCTCGCGGGCGTGTCATGGTGTTGGGATATTAGAACTATGGTGCTACAGAACCGCCGCTGGGAAGAGAATCTGGATCTGTTGCGAGGGCGAGACTGGGACAGGTATCGTAAGGCGGCGTTGAGGAGGGCCCTGGGTATATGGGGGGGCGAGGAAGGGCCTCTAGAGCGGAAGAGGAGAAAGCGGGCAGACGTTGGCCACGGCGTAGGACGAGTAGACAACGGGCAGTAAATTCGTGCCACGTGCTAGGGACTGATGGACCCTTGAAAGGTTCCCACGGCTCTCCCAACAGGATGGGCCTGCCCCGACGTCTGAGGCCCGAGGACTGGGATCCGTGCATCCCCCGTCCAATGTCCAGTCCAAGTCCACGGAGAGTATATGCGTTGACCAACTTCGTCCGATGAAATTCGTCGGCCGCAACCAACGAGCCTGGGGTACCGAATAAGATCCAGGATGTTTGGTGAGTCAGAGACGGTGGAATATCTTTGAGCCCCCTGTGCCAACCCGTCCTCCCTCGCCGAACCTATCGTCTCGAGCTCCGGGCTAAATTCCGGTCTTTTAACGTGACCAAGCGCGTCCATGTCGTCACACCTCATCTGCGTCACGCTCCCAGCAGGGTATTTCACCAAACCCGTCCAGATATCTTTCCTTCCCATCCATCTCCCGGACCATGTCTCTCCCCTTCCGTCGGTTAGCACGCACTCCCTTCAGCCTCCCCTCCACTACTAGCCCGTTGTCGAGGCTCTCTTGGGGCGCTTCTCGCGCCAGCGGTGCCAGGTTAAAAAGTTCGCTTCTTGATGTATCTGTGACTAGTGATCATGCTGGGCTACCAGATATTGATGTATGTCCATTTCAATACCCCTAAGTTACTTTTCTGACTCCTGTCCCAAAGCCCTCCCGACTCCAAGTCATTCGGAACCCCAACCCGAAAACTGTACCTCCCTCTTCCACACTCGTTTTCGGACGCACCTTCGTGAGCCCTGTACCCCCTCGACGTCCTCGAGCACCTCTAACGATCCTACGGTAGACAGATCACATGCTGACAATCCCATGGTCCGCCAACTCTGGTTGGGGCATACCACGTATCGAACCATGTTAGTGACCTGTTATTCCCATCCACCCTATGATTGAAATCTCGATCCCGGATTCCAATCTGCAGACGGACCTCTGTCAATAGAACCTAGTTCAACTGTTTTGCATTACGCACAAACCATCTTTGAGGGAATGAAGGCTTATCGCCAACCTACTGGCAAGGTTACACTCTTTAGGCCCAACATGAACATGAAACGCATGAATACCAGTGCTCACCGTATTGCTCTCCCTGTCCGTACTCTCCTGTCTCTGTGAAATCTTGTCAACTAATACCCTTCCAGAATTTTAATGGCGATTCTCTCCTAGAACTGATAAAGGAACTAATCCGGCTCGATAAACATTGGATACCCACCGAACCAGGACATAGTCTCTACGTACGACCCACGTTGAGTAAGCCTCATTTCCCCCAAATTTCAGCCCAAGCTTGACACATTCTACAGTTGGAAATCAAAAGGCCATAGGTGTCACCCCTCCCAACGAAGCTCTCCTCTTCGTCATCTGTAGTCCCGTAGGCCCGTACTACCCTAATGGCTTCAAGCCAGTATCGCTTCACGGGACATCGGAGTATGTCCGTGCTGCTCCAGGAGGTTATCATGACTCATTGCCTTTTGATATTCATACTCACACCCTGACAGGCACTGGTGCATTCAAACTTGGTGTGAACTATGCACCAGGCGTGCTTCCCCAGAAAGCCGCTGCCACACTCGGCTACGCTCAGAACTTGTGGCTTCATGGACCGGAACATTACCTAACTGAGGTAAGCGCATCTCCTTTCACAAGTTCCACCATACGATTGCTAAGATCCGTATCAGGTCGGAACCATGAACCTCTTCGTCGTATTCAAACATGCAGACGGCAGTAAGTCTCCAAGGACGATATTTATAAATACCAACCAACCACCATATCTCAGCCCATGAACTTGTGACTCCTCCACTTGATGGCATGATTCTGCCTGGTGTGACTCGCGACTCGGTGCTTTCACTTACTCGCGGTCACGCGTCAGGTGCACACCGACTTGACCTTCCAGAGAAATTCGTTGTTTCTGAGCGATCGGTGTCCATGAAAGAGGTTCAAGCAGCCAGCAAGAACGGTTCGCTTGTTGAACTCTTTGGTGCTGGTACGTCCCTTCCCCACCCCCCCATCCATAATCTCCATTCCGAGACGAATCTCCGTTCCTCGATGAACTTACACTATACCCCAGGTACTGCGGCAGTGATTACAACAGTAGACAAGATCGGATACCTCGGTGAGGACGTCATCATCCCCACAGGACAAGATGGTATGGGTCCCGTCTCAAGGACACTTTGGAAGGAATTAGTTGGCAGACAGACTGGTGCTATTCCCAGCGAGTGGAGTGTTGTCGTATGAAGGAATCCTAATCGGTCATTACTTTGATGTGCTTGGTTTTTTTAACTTTTCGCTGACGTGCTCGACATCTGTATACAATTTGTCTTTGACTTCATATATAGTGAGGATTTTTCTTTTTTAAACAATATGATCGGCTGATCGAAGTGCACTTAGTGAGGTTGGCAACTCGTGGACTTGAAATTCCGGTGACAGATCAGGGAAGCTCCTTCAAAACGGTTCTTTGCAACCACTAAGCTTTTGACACTCAAGAGCCAGTCAACAGCGCCCGTGGAAACCTCATTCGAAAGTTTCTTTGTCACCGTATCTTACAGGCCCCGCGTCTTGCGCCAGTTGCTGAGTCGTCCAAAATCTTGTTTTTGATCGTCGACTAATCCCCCAACCTCTAATTTCATCCCTCACCGATAAAATTAGACGAATCCATACCCTTGAACGGCACGACAGCCGGGATC
Source organism: Chlorophyllum brunneum (assembly GCA_963576785.1). NCBI lineage: Eukaryota > Fungi > Basidiomycota > Agaricomycetes > Agaricales > Agaricaceae > Chlorophyllum > Chlorophyllum brunneum. The sequence continues at coordinate 2,899,635 of OY756140.1, read as the reverse complement.
ATATAACTACAGTAACGTGCTCCAAGTTGCTCCAAGCTCGCCTGTAGCGAATAATGAATTCAACACTCATCTCCGCACCGTCGTAGGATCTATGTCTGGAAAGTGCCCCGCGGGGACTCATCAACTTCATAATCTTATATTCCATGAGGACGCTGTGAATTTATCATGGCAACCAAGTCTCAAATTTCATTCTTCACTCCCTGCCGTCGTCATTATCCCCTTCTTGACCTTGAAAATGCCGACAAAGTCTAAATCCATCCCCAACCTGAACCATGTCCACCTGGCCTCCCAATGATAGACAATTATCACGCACCAATCGAATCGCCTCCATCCGTGAAGCCGGGATAGAAGTATGGTGGGCTATTTGCCGCCTTTTACTCATTTAGAATCCTATGACCCCTATTTTTTGAGGTATCTCATCCGACGACCTTCACGCATTCTTTTGTTGGGTTAAATTCACTCTACGTCGAACACGCATAACAGGTTCAGTGTTATGTGAAGACCTCTCATTTTGCCTAACCGCCAAAGTCACCATCAACATACTGCAGGGAAGCATTCCGGGCGGCAAGTTATGGCCGGTGATACTGTGCGTGTTATGACGTTTTTGTTCGGCCGTCTCAAACATTGCGATGTTGTGATATTATTACAGGTTGGTGGCAGGAATGGAATAATTATGCCACTGTATGGCGCCTGTGGCGGCTTACCCTCAAATTAAGAAGCAACAGCCTCACTGCAGCGTGCAAGTGCGGCCGCGATTCCCTAAACCTGGTCCATCTCTCGTCGGCTTGATAACCCTCCGTAAGTCACGACTTTCCCGTTCCATTGGTGTCCGCATCCAGCTACAACCCCAATCCCCAGTGTATAGTACCCCTTCATAACCCCTCCCCCTAAACACCTTGATATCAAACCTATCGATATGCAGAGATGTGAATGAAGTCTTGTGATGAAGACTTGTACCAAATGATAAGTTTATTTATGAGTCTTTGTACTGAAAGAACATACTGACTAATGGTCCGTTCCGAGATGTTAACCCACCTTCATTTCGCCTACATTTTCCCGAGATAGCAAGTTTGGGAATGCGACACGCTCGATTTTTATTGCGCCGCCCTACCATCCTGAACAACAACAATAAGCTCATGTCGAGATCGACAAAATCGTGGGATACCGTCGGCTATTTTCGTCAAGAGCACAGGATGGCCTGCCCCACATAACGGCATTTAACAAGAAGCCTTCGACTGCATACTGTCCAGGTCCTTGGGTGCGTAGCAGACCAGACTGTGAGACCAATGTTACCTGATTATGACTCAGGTTATTTACGTGGGTTCCTGGGACGAGTGCGAAGGACATCATATTCCTGTGACCATGTCGAAGAGTTTCTTTGATTCCCTCCCGAATTGGACGCCTAGAGTGTTTGGTACGAATGCCCATACGGAGAATTCTACGTGATCCTTTATAGTCCTTCGAGTTCAGGTCCGAGAGGTTTTAAGACAAGGCTGATCCTGGAAGAAGTCTTGTGGACTTAGTCTTTGGCTTCGGCAATCGGTGAGCTACAAGGACACAGTGGTAACCACAAGAGCACACTAAACACTTCTATCAGGTCTCATCAGGGGACCGTGCCTTGCTGGAACCATTTGTTGCCACGGTGCTCATGTCTATGGACCATCGAGATCGCCGCCCAGCACCACTGTTTCCGTTAGGAACCCATGCCGTGACTCTGCTTCTGTCTGGCCCTTTTAATTATTCTAGGCAAGTCCAAAATAACCAGGCGCTGCATCATCTGTATCACCCCTCCAAGTTTTGATGCATCAAGCTTGGGTTAACAAAAGGCCTCGCGTGGGTATGGGAAATACACCGAGTGTCTTCTTACGCCGTGCTAAGTACTCCCGATAGGGCATGCGATATCCCGTCTAAGGCGACAAAATCCTTGAATTGTGCGATCCCGGGCTTGTGATACCCTCCCCTGTCTGTTCTGAAACCCGGAGCTTACCTCCAAAATGCCCGGATCTCTTCAAGAAAGCCCAGAGAGCACCATTTGGGAGCTATCGGATTTTACAAGGCAGGCGAATTACCAGATAAGACTCGGAGTCCCATCGAATAAACGGATATTGGCATCGTTTCTAGGACGAATGACAGGGCAAATGCCATCCTCTTGGAAACGTCGATTCGGGAAATAAGGGCCTACTTATGCCTCCCCGCTTTGACTGTCCTTCTCTTGGCTAACGCTTGGATCTGTGCCACGGCCGGGCGCTCGAGTTTGGTGACCTATAATTAAATACATTAGGTCCTCAGGCACTCCTGTGAACGTCCATTCTTCCCTCCACACAATGTCATCTCAGGTTCTGAATAGGGTTTCCGCGGCTCCTACAAATGAAGATATCGTCGAATCTCCGAATGGTTACCCAACACAATGGAAGACAAAGCCTTAACCGCCCTTAAAAGGCAGATAGCTCTGTTCAGGGACCTTTTCGACTGTAAACATGCCTTGGCCCTTGACCATCTCTTCGCTGACCGATAACTTCCTGCTCAACATCGTCCTTCTCTATCTCATACACAAACTTTGGAGACGAAACCGCCTATGTCTACCTCCTGGCCCACCTCCCTTACCTATAATCGGCAACACCCACCAGGTGCCTCTGGAACATAGTCACCTGAAATTTGCAGAATGGGGCAAAAGATACGGTTCGTTCCCGCCCATTTTCTATAACCTAATTCCTCATCAACGTCCCCAGGACCCATTACTTATCTCTCAATCCTTGGGAAACCACTCATCATCCTGAACACCTCTGGATCAGCCCTTGACCTCTTGGAAAGGAGGGGTGCTAATTACGCAAACCGTCCACGCCTGGTCATGGCAGGTGAAATGTGAAACTCGTTCGTGGTAATATATCGGGAGCTGTGTATTCACCTTGTTGTAGAGTCGGATATGAGAATGCTGTGACACTAGCACCATACGACAACAGGCATAGAGAACATAGGAGACTAATCTATAAGGCCTTTTCGTCTCGTCAAGTTTCGCGGTATCATGAATTTGGGGAGCAAAGAGTCCGAAAGCTCATGGTCGATCTGTTGGATGACTCAACTAATTTCCAGCGACATATTGCCGGGTACGTCGGACCCATTCGTTTGAGGCAGTGATCGGATCTCATGCTCATTAATGCACAGCTACGTGGCGGCAGCTGTCTTTAATGCCACCCATGGACATGAGGTGGTTGGCTACGATGACCCCTTCATTGTCCTAGCGGAACGATGTGGCGCAGACTTCGGTGAGATGGTGAGACCTGGGGCATTCTTGGTTGATGTCTTTCCTTCATGTGTGTTTGACTCCATGAGATGCTTAACCACTAATTAATACTTATCTGACACACAGTAAGATATATCCCTGAGTGGTTTCCGTTTGCGGGATTCAAGCAGAAGGCGAGGCTATATCGCGATACTGCTGACAGAATGCGGGACGTTCCGTATGATTTTGTTAGAGAAAAACTGGTATTTACTCGTCAACTTATTATCCTCCCAGTACTCATGCCGCACCTATAGGCAAATGGCACGGCAAAATCGTCGCTCACCGTGGACATTCTGGAGGCAAAGCCAGACCGCACCCCTGAGGATGATTTTTCTTACAGGTGGCTAACAGCCACCATTTATGCAGGTATGCAACCATCATGTAGCATTTCCAACCATTGGTAACTCTTGAACCCAGCCGGCGCAGACACAGTGCGTCCACCCGTAACTATTAAGATTATCCATATCCTGAGGTCATGATCCACCGTCAGAGTAACAGCATCCTCAATAGCTTCATCATGGCTATGGCCCTGTACCCTGAAGTGCAAAATAAGGCGCGGGACGAATTGGATAGCGTTCTTGGATTCAACCGTCTGCCTACATTTGCCGATCGGAACTTTCTGCCATACATCCGAGCGCTCTGCCTCGAACTCCTTCGCCTGTACTGCCCTGCACCAATAGGTAGATTTATTGGGCCATATATCGACCATTATCTCATTAGACCCTTCCAAAACCAGGGTTACCACATCTTGCAATCGAAGATGACGAATACATGGGTTATTATATCCCCGCGGGTGCGACGGTTATCGCAAACAGCTGGTAAACGCGTCATATCCCTCTACAACTTTGAATCCACTCCTGACCTTCATCTTCGTCCAAAGGGCTATCCTGCACGATCCCATTACCTACCCAGAACCTGAAAGGCTTGTTCCAGAACGCTTTCTGATATCCAATGCAGAAACCGCAGACTTTCCGGATCCCCGCACCTTTGCTTTTGGTTACGGGCGAAGGTACTAGTTAAACCTTTGTCCAAAACATCCCGAACGATAATAAAACTCGAGATTTTGACAGAGTCTGCCCCGGACGGGTATTTGCGGAAGACATGAATTTTATAACGGTGGCGACCATTCTCTCTCTCTATGATATCAAACCTGCTCCCACCGGTCCACCGAGTGGCGAATTTACTTCAGCCCTGGTCATGTATGTCCGGTCCTCTATTCCTCCCTCGCAGTGAGATTGATGTTCCTGCGGTAACAGCCACCCAAAACCATTTAAGTGTTCAATCAAACCTCGCTCGCCCGATGTTGAGAAATTCATCAAAGACGGGGGTGTATTGGGTTGAATCGGAGGGCAGCCAACGCTATGACCGATCCATGTAATTTAGCTGACGGATGTATTAGGTACATCCGCCCTCATCTACCACTTTTATCTATGCTAGAAAACTAGACTTGCCGAAGAGTCGGAGTAATGCACGTCAAGAAGATCCTGCGGCTCAAGCTCCAACAGGCAAAGAACTCATAAGAGATCGATAGGGTATGCTGTAGTTACTTGGTATATTCCTCACTCCACTCTAATATTCGCGGATTCCTGGGCAGAAGCTCAAGAAGGAGAACGGAGCAAGAACCGAACAGAGTCACCAGGAGGGGTCTCAGCCAGGGTTTGGCCTTAGCTTCTCGGTGACAATTAGGGGACTCCAGGGTGAAAGGGCTCATCTATGAATAGGGGAGGTGACCATATCATTCAGAGAAGGTCGACACTACCATGGTTGATGAAATAAGATCCCTCAGATGAACTTGGCGGGGCAGAGAAAGGGGGTCCGCTCGAGAGGTGGCGCTGTAATGTGGAAGTTGTCAGGAATCATACTCATGCTTGTGACAGCACCTTACATACAAACCCGTTCTGAGCCACGCCACAGAGATACATGCCCTCCTTGATAACACCCCACACGGGTTTGGAGCCCTTCCGGGAAGGCCCAGGGTTACTACAACCAAGACCGCATCGAGAGGCTGTGGAGTGTCGTGATTATTCGCCCCAAGCAATGCTTAAGCCGCTGGCCTGAACTTGGTTCTCGTTCCTCTGGGTCTCGTCTGGGACTCCTTCCGGCTCGGACAAGGGTAGATGATGGCTTGAATCGGAAAGATAAAGGAAGGGACTTTAATCAAATTTAAATTTCGGTTGAAGGCGAAGAAGACTCCCGTTATGGGGACAGGGATGACTGGGTTCACCGACCGCATCGCACTTTTTACACCAGGAAACGGCCAGTGGAAGCTCACGGCAATGTTTCTGGGACACATAGAACGTGCATCAGTGGAGGTGTGATTCCACGGTCATCCATCTCTGGCGATGGTGTGCCAGTGGCTGTGGTGGCTCATAGGCCACATCTTTTGGAGCATGCGAAGGTGTTAAGTACAGGAACACGAATGAAAGAGTAGAATAATAAAGACAATGCAATTAAACACAGACAACAGAGGAGACGAGATGCGCGCATCATCATGACTCCCTGGGCGTGCACCAACCTAGGGGCTCACAGCATCCCCATGCCATCTCCATCATCGTCGCCACCCCACCCTCTGGCCACTGCCTCCTCCTCCGCTTCTGGTTCAAGTGTATGTTCATGCCGTTCGTCACGCACTTCTCCCCCGTTCGAATGATCGGTCTTTGAACCCCCTCCAGTTGGTTTACCGGTTGTGCCTGAGGTGGAGGTTGTGGTTCCAGTGTTTCCGGTGTGCCAGGTTATCTGCACTTGACCAACTGTTGGGATGGTGGAACCTTTCGCGAGTCCCTACGAGAGTAATCAGCATTGGCGATCTACAAAGGTGTGGGTGGTTACTAACTTGTTCGGCGGCTGGACGCGTCTTGAACGTTACGACAATCTCTCCACTTTCTTGCAGATCAACGGAGTCCAGTTGACCAGTAGTCTTTATAATAAGATCAGCCAAGAGTGCACTGCCAGACCACGGTGGCCGCCTACCTCGTACCAGTCCCTTACTGCTTGCACATGCTCGCCCTTCGTGCCCTTCAACAATAACTTCTTAGGTCTGTTGTCGAGTGTCATATTAAATCTAGGGGTTCCACCACGCGGTGCGCCACGGAAGAAGCCACGTCCACCTCTCGCACGGCCACGATAGCCACCTCTGTATTGCTGTGCACCAGCGTGCCGATCGCCTGGTGAGCCTTCTGTACTCAGGCCTAGACTAGCAGCCTAAGATATCACAATTAGTCGTGGTTGCAAAATATTAATAACACAGCATACTTCAGCTTTTAATTTCTCCAACTTCGCCTTTAACTCCTCCGTGGTCTCCCGCTTTTCCGGTGAACCAGCTTCAAATGTGGAAGGAGCAGAAGCGCTATGAAAGTCCAATTCCTTGTCCAGTCTCTCGCGTTCCTTCTTCTCGCGGTCATCTAAAGCTAGGGGCTTTTGTGAACTCGATGTGGGTGGTGTGGACGACGCATTCATCTCTTCTCCTAATTTACGTAATCTCGCCATGATATCCTTTTTCTCCTCCGGTGTCGCAGCTTCCAGTGAGGCCATCAACGACTTCTGCTCCGCTATCTGTTGTTCCAGAAGTTGTTGCTTAGCGGCTAGTGCGGAAGCCGCCGAATTTGCAGGCGCGGTGGAAGAATTTCGTGGTGGTACAGTCGTCGCTGGGGTTGAGGTCTTTGATGTCGTGGAGGTAGAGCCTACGCCATCTGCTTTTGCCGCTATGTTTGCAACCACTGGAGCCGAGGCAGCCAACATCCTCGCACCAGCCTGCCCTTGTCCCTGCATTGGTCTATGCCAGAAAACTTTGACGAACCGATTGTTGAAGACAGCATCTTCGGATTTCCAAGCCGCATGCGCCTCTTCATGTGTTGAGAAACTAACGAGTGCTTTACCGCCCATTCTGTCTATTGCAACGTTGGTCACTGCGCCAAAGCGCTTGAACCAGCCGTTGACATTCTCCAGAGATAACTTGTCGTCCGGAATTTTTTCAACGACCAGCGTTTTATCACCCCTCCGTTCTGGTCGGAAATTATGGGCCTCTCCACCAAATGTCCCCCGATGACCTCGTCCTCGACCCCTGTAGCCTCCTCGCTGACCACTTCCCATTCCTATGTCCATTTGTGGCTGCATCGGAATATAAGGCATGGGTTGCACGGGCTGCATCCCTGGGAAACCCTGTGGGTTGTAGGATGCATCCACATGTTGCGGGTGTTGTGGCTGACTGCTCTCACCCTGCTGTGTATGTGTGCCCTGCATTTGAGACTGGTCATCCATGGAGTTGAAATCCGCCGCATCTTTAGGTATAGACGGTGTTAAGTCCTGAATGACGGGCAGTTCACCTGAAGTGTGAACCATACCTCCCTCCTCCTGCTGTATTCGGGGAAGTATAGGAGCGCGTTGATGCCTTGGTCGCATGTCTATACGTGAATCATGTGGATCATAACCAACGCTCTGCCCAAAAGGCATTGCTCCAGGGAACATTGGCATGAATGGCATCCCAGGTGGCATAGAATATAGTTGGCCAGGTACCACAGCGTCATCACCATGACTGTATTTGCACATAACACCGCGAGCGCAGTATCCATTGTCTGGCGACCAACCCATTAACAAATCCCGAAGAAGATAGGAGCCTGAAACTTACTGTGATAATCCCTGCAAATCCCCCGTTTCGGATCAGGAGGTTGGTAAGACTGAGGTCGTCTTCCACCGTTCATATGCCCCATTCCTCCCATCATATAGCCGTCCATCCCTCCGTTAGTGTAACCGTGTCCCCGTCCATCGTCTCCCCTTTCTTCCCAACGACCACTCGATCGTCCATCCCCATTCCCATATCTTGAAAAATGGCCTTCAGAACTCACACGAGCTCCCTTTGCTGGGGGGCGACCATCTCTATCGTCTGCCTCCATACTTCTCTTCCTACCTCTGTCACTAGACTCTGCGGGTGTGGAAGTGATGAGTTCGAGAGGTATAGGGATGCCACTGTCAATGGCACTTGGCGGAGGTGCCTCTGCGGTATAAGGTAGATATGATTTTGTTCGAAGGACTGTGAATAGTGTATCGACAAAGGAAGGGCATTCTGGTGCTCCGGGGTCAATGGACGCAATATCAACTAATTTTTGCACCACTCAGAGAACACACCTTTTTCCAGAAATTCATCCAGCTGGGCTATGAGCTCTTTCCGCATTTCGGGCTCCGAAATGTTGTGCTTCAGAAGGGCCAAGATATAGTCGGCCAAAGCGCCGGGTTCAGCATCACACCTAGGTGTATGGTAAGTATAAAAATTTCCGGAAAAATGATGGGATGGGATGGACGGACACTGGCTCGAGGGTGCGGACAAGCCATGGCTTCAGGTAGAGGGCTGTCGCTGGGTCATATATCATATCAGAAGTGGATGGTAATGGGTTGTGCAGAGAGAAATCTGGCCCCTGCTTGGTCACATCGGCAATTCCCGACACGACCAACAAGAAACGCTCCAACGAGTCAGTTTTACCGGCTGCTGCACAGGACCAGTGGTAAACCTGGACCCCATCTGCAGCGAACTTTTGAGTCGGGCCGTCGAACCAGCTCTCCAACGCGAGGCTCCTGGGGAATCACCCCCGGAAAGCAGTTGGTTCAGGTCCACCCTGGAACCCCCACTTCGACAGTGCCTTCCTTACAGTTCCTCTATGTGCTACTCTTCAGCGGACACGGGGCATCCCCCTGCTGTGGGTCGCACCACTGCCTACAGGATATACGCCATTAGGTTTCGAAGCTAGTTTCTTAAGAGCTGTGGCACCCTTCCCGAGTGATGGACACAAGGTGCTGATGTAGTCGCATTAGGATGGATCGCACGAACATGAGTTTAAGAGTTGTTGGGACCCACAGGTTTGGTGTGGGCCCAGACGGAAGCGTAAGGGTAGCTGATCTCTGAGCACCGTTCTTGCTGTCGGCGCCAGTCAGAAATCTCGAGACCACAGTCGGACCCGAAACCCCCGTTTTTTCAACGAAATTCCTAGTAATATCCGAGCTGTACCGCTATTTAGAACCCACCTGGTATCCGCTTGCCCGACCCGATTGATACCTATCAGGAAACCTTCTGGGGGACTTGCCATCCACAAGGATGATGGAGACTGATCGCTGTAAAGCTATGTCAATTACCATATGAAATGGTATCCGGAGGTGCTATAGTGCAGGCTGTCTTGAAAATATTCGACTGGGAGGACCGGGCTCTAAATTTTCATGCTGGAGACCCATCTCTGACATTGTTCCCATACCTTGCTCCATCATATAGCAGCGGTAGAATAACTTCACTCTTCCAAGCTCATGTTGGTATGATCCCTCCTCATTTGAGGATTACGTGCCGCAAGGATGATGAGCGTCCCTATGCAACGACCTGGTCATTGACTGTACCTACGACCCATCTATTTCCTCGATGTACTATGGGTAAAAGGATATATTCCAACTCGAGGTGATAAGTAGGACCGCGGGATGAGTAACTACGCGTGATGTATGTACTCAGACCCTGTTCGCAAGAGCTTCTGTATAGTAATCCATAGGCATAGATTGGGCTTGGAAAGGGTGGGTGTGGGAAACAGAAAGATATGTGGGTTTGCATAAACATTGTCACTAAGAGAATATATGGTTGAGATTCATGTCACTGCATATAATTCAGACGTAGTGCTGGGAAAAATGACATTGCACGCGCAATCTAGATACAAAGGTAAATGAAAATATATATATTTATTAGTATGATTGCACGGGCGCATCGCATGTTGCTTCACAAATGTAAATTCAACCCAGAGAAGTAACTATTTGGCCTGACTGACGTCGTACTGTTCGGACGACCCAATATATTTTTCGGTGATTTTTCCAGTATTTTTTTGGCCACACCAAGCACTGGGAAAGCGTAAATCTCGATGAGTTCCCGAGTCGATCCATTGGGTTCCCGAGTCATCCACATGACTAGGTTGACTCGGGAACACATTACACGGCCTGGTGTTGGACGGTTCAAAGTCGGGTGCTCCTTGATGCCACGGGTAACGACGAGCTTGACCATGTGGTCTAAATCACTTGGCGCTGGCTCGGGGAATGGCTCGGGAACTGCTCACGTGGCAGGCGTTCAGGTGTGTGGATGGTAGGGTAAGAAGTACCAAGTTGCTCGAGGAGGGGATGGGTCAGATTGAGCTCAAGTAAGGGAAGATCGACCTCTCTCAGCACCACTGAAGTAGCTTTGGGATAGCAGTGGAGGACGTTGACCATGTACACGTAGGTGAGATATTCAGCAAATTCGTTGCCGAAAGGATCATGTAGAGAGACCGGGCAGAGGGGCGAGAAGATGATGAGAAGGTGACATCACGAGAGCTGGTTCCCCCAAGTGTAGTTGGCAGATTGCCAGGTCGGGGACGAGGGATTGGTAATCACCGCAGACAAGTAACGGGTAAGATAAGAAGGCTTCAGACTTTGCACAGCTGGGGAGAGAGAAATAGGTAAACGATGACAAGCTAGATTCCCGCAGGCTACCAAGGATGGGACCTGAGAATCAGGAATTAGATGAGCTAGTCGACACCAGTGTGGGCAGCCCCTAGAGACTCCGCGGAAACCACAGTGGGAGGGAGGACAGACAGGAAGAAGGGGCAAGAGGGAGAAAGGGACTAGCAAACTGTTGTAGAGGTGTGGTTTATATAAGGGCAGCCAAGTGTTCCGAAAGGGGCAGGTGGTGAGGCTTTTGAGCGTCACGCAATTATGCGATTGGCTAGACAAATGCCGCAGGACCCGGGACACCGCACCATTCCAGCAATCTATTCTCGCCATGAGCCATTTTTCCCGAGCCATTTCCACACAGAATCACCAGACAAATAATTATTTCTCCCCAGCACAACTCTGGTTTGAGCTATTAGCGGTATAGTTCTCGAGAGTCACTAGCCCCTTTGCTCGTCAAGTCACACGAGTAATACCCTGCCCGCGACTTGAAGCCCTATCAAGTCGCTAAATCTATTTCTTGCCCTCGAGACCCGGAAGCGTGAACATCTAAAATCCACCATTAGTTATGGAACTCAAATTGATGACCCGATGTACCTCATAGATTGATTCTGAAGGAACGCCCCACCCTCTAAGTCCCTCAACCCTATCGTCCATCCTCGATCCAAGCATCACTCCAACTACAGCACCGCTCGCCTCTTCAATAATAGGTCCCCCACTCGAGCCAGGTGTTGGGTGTGGCGTGAAGAGCATGTGTGAGAGTGAATCATAAGTGCCGGGCTTTGCCTCGGTTAGGTTCAGCTTTTTTCCATTCATCCAAAGCTCTCACCTCAGCCTCCCGTCCAGCAAAATCCCGGTAGCCTAGCACCCTTCCAGCGATCCATTTGCTCCACGTACCCCCAATCCAAGGGCGCCATCCTTCGGCTTCCGGTTTCGTCAATGCCACGAAATGAGCCCTGACACGAGTGTTTGGCTGTGCGGGGTAAGGAGAAATAGGTAACGTTTCCAGTCCACAACTTGATCTATCGAGTTTGCATGATAGCAGTAGTAAGTCAGATCGAGGAAGAGCGGATACTACACCCGTTATCGGGTGTAGTGTCATTCGTGTGTCTCCAGCCTTTCCCCGGTCGTAGGTAACGCAAAACGACCCGGTCGCTGTCCCCGGCGATCCTGCGTATACAGGTGAATCTGACAGGTACAATGGCGAGTGCCGTACCTATGATACGTGGATGAACGCTAAACCAACATGGAGAGTAGTTTGTTGTTAACCTACTTCCTCTAGGGTATGTGCGCAAGTCAGAATCAGGGTTTCGCCCCTTGAAGGAGAAGGTGCATCCAAAGCAAAGCCAGATGATAGTGTAATCTTGCTTTCGGAACCATTGCTGACGCAATGGGCTACTAGCACTAGGCCAGGATGTACTTGTGTAAGAGTGGGTCGACGACATTCGGATGGCCTCGACTCATACGGGAGTGAGACGTCAAGAATATTACCAGTCTGTGCAAGATATTGATCTACGATATGTGCTAGGGGTAGATGGTTGTTTGAGGTGTCTAGGACAGATAACAAGTGTGCATCAAGGACGGATAAATGAGGTGGAGATGAAGGCTTGGGGTAAGGCAGAATGGAAGGGGAAACTGTTGCAAGCGCTCTCCGTTTTGTCGGGGGATAGCGCCTCGGGGGCACCAGAGCCGTAAGCCGTTTTGAGGTCAATAACGCTTGTCTTTGTGCAGACAGCATAATGAAAACGCTGAAGCCGAAGCCAGTTTGTATTCTAACAGTGATCGAATACAGTGATCCCGTGACGTCATCTACCACTTGCCAACATACCGCTGCTTCTCATATTCTCTCCAAATCAGCTTGAGCGTTGCCTTACCGCTGGCATCCAAACCTACAACCAATGCATCTCGTGCATGCTCTCCCATGAGTCCACACAGAGTGAACAGCCCAGGTTCAAGCTCTCGGCGAATCTCCACGTTGAACACACACAGTGGTTCATTGAGTGCTTCTATATACGCTGCCAACACGTGGGCTGCGTGCTTGGAAAACGATTTACCAAGCGATTCAGATTTTTGTGCCTGGCTGACTGAGTGGCTCCGAACTATGGTTTTCACGTTCAGAGTCTCAAGGAGTCGAGACAGCATACGTCCCTCCTCCCAACCGAGTGGCTGCTTCGTGCTGATCCAGCGGGGTTGCGTTTGCATCACCATGGCCGTCTGCTTTGTTCCAAGCTGTGGTCGACAGTTGCGTAGTGATGATAGTAGTCGCCGAAGGATCAGGCCAAGGTGGGGTAAGACGGGGGTCAGAAGGTCCCGTCGTAGGCGAACGAGAGCGCTGACACTGGCGATAATCTTGTGGAAAACCTCCAGCGTCGTTGTCTCGTCGTGCGCTTCCGAGGACTCGAGAAATCTGAAAAGTATTGTCCATATACTTCCCAAATCCACTGCGCGCAGGGCTGCAGGCTGTGGTGATGTTAGAACTCAGATAGCTAGAAGAAAGCTGGAAGGTGCATACCCTGTCAGAACAGTGTTGGGCCACAAATTCCAATGTCAGCAAACGCAGCGAGATTGTGTCATTAGTGAATACTCGTGAAGCTGCAAAAATGTTCAGACAGTGGGTTGCAAACGACTGGACATCTTTCAGTGTGTCTGGGGATCAGTATGGTGATCAGTATTCGATTAGCATCCGATGGCGCGTTGGCTTACGTTGCGGGTGATCTCGCAAGAATAGGATAGACAATCGAATAATCGATACAAGTCTCTCCGTTGACAGGGAACGGGATGTTAAGGATTCGGAGAGAAGATCGAGAGTGTACGAATAATCATCAGGGGTGAGCGCCTTTGATATCGAAGAGATGTGTTCATCCAGTTGCGTACGAGCTAGTGGCGACCATGAGCATTCGTTATCGTCTCCGAAAATACTAGATTTACCTAATTCAGTGAGTGTGTTATTGAAGACAATGAATGCCGTGATGATGAGTTCTAGCTGCTTCTGTCTATCTGTCGTCTGCAGCAACAGAGCTAACTCAGCTCGCAGGATTGCAAAAATAGAAACTCGGATGTCGTCCAGCCTCCCATCCGTCCCGGGCTCTTGCGATGCGAATGACACCAAGTGTCTGCCAGTGTCACGGTGATGCCCTTCTATTGACGGTCTCAGCGCTATAGCAAAAAAGCGCATTAACGGGGAGTGGTCGGGCTTACCTGAAATATTTTCGCCTAGCCACCTCCGCAGTTTTAGAACACAACACCATCCAGCTAACACTTCTGTATACCGAGCCAGTTGCGGTCTAGAAATTTGTTGTAGCTGGTACGAGACCGTCGTACTAAGATGTTCATGGAAATTGCGAAGAGAGGATGTACATTCAACCGGTAGGCTGGCGAGAGGCTCAGTGAGGTCGTCGGCATGAGCAATGAAACGTCACACCTAGAGCTATCTCTGAGCTTCGTTACCACGTTCAGTAGATTGGTGATAGCCCTGGATTGCAGACTCTGCCGTTCATCATTTGCATTGACAAATACTGGGTATTGGCTGAATGAACCGGTGATTTTGGGCAGCCCGTTTGAATGTGAATTTGCGTTTTTCAGAAGTTCACTGGAGACAGACACGTTAGTACTCAACGGGCATAAGCAAGACCAGATGTAAAACCGCACCCGAAGCACAGCTCGATCAAGTCTAGTGTGGTTTCCATAAAGGTCTGATATTCCAAGCCTTCACCTTTACAGTCAAAAGACATTAGGTGAACAACAAAATCGCCCATGTCCACTTCCTGCACGTTGGAGAATCCGTCAGCCATCCTCAGAAAAGTGAATGTAACCCCTCACAGCAACACGCTCAAAGCCGACGAGTCTGATAACTCTTCTCAAGAACACTCTCAGTGTGATCAGATTCCCTAGCACCGACTTTTGCTGCACCACCGCCTGATCATTCTTCAGCTGCTCACCCAAGCTTTTGACTAGCTGAATGTCAGTCCTGTAAGCCCTGCCTACGAAATGTGTTCGAGCCGTCTTGGTAAAATACTCCGCGGGAACGTAGAGGAGTAAATGGTAGGCAGCTAATTCACTATCTTGGATCTGCGAGTCAGAACTGGTGATTTGGACAAGGTGGGAAAGGAAAGCAGCTATCCCGGAAGAGTTATTGATCATGCATTGATGCAGGGAAGATCTGTCTCACATCTGAAGTTGTGCATTTCCCAGAACTCCGCAGAGTGAAGGAGGCGAAGGAGAAGATAGTCTGGACGTAGGCTCGCCCCTGCTGCGGTTGGCGCTGAATCGAAGTTGATGTTTAAAATCAATTGGATGATATTGGTCAGTTGGGAGAGGGAGGCTAAATGACTGGCCAGAGATGAGTGAGCGTCTCGGTGTTGGGTGGGCCAAACTTACTCTACCAGAGGTAGCCATCGTTCCAGAACTAGATGAAGGATGGCGAGGGCACCAGACTCCGGGTTTTTTAAATGACAGGGGAGACCAGACCAGGTTGAATTTGAAGGCTTGAACGTGTTGTTTAGATACGACAGGATGCTGTCAAAAACCTGCAGAGCGTCATCCTTCTGAATTTGGTGTTCAGAGGTGTAATAAAGCAATGTTCGGTACTAGCGTAGAGAAAGAGTATCAGTCACAGGAACATGGTCCACATCAGATTTTGTGACTCACCATTTCCAACTCCAATTCCGCAATCAGACTCCCCTTCCCGCCTTCCTTACTTATATCTTTCACCTGTTCAACAATCTTCACGGGGAAGTCTCGCTCGTCGAAGCCCAGGCTCTTCGCAACACACAATGCATAATGGATTCTCAACATTGCAGTAGCGACTATCTGCGTGCTCCATCCATCTTGTCCAGCCAAAGATTCTCTTCTCTTTTTTTTCTTTCGACCTCCGGGTGATAGTTGTTTGGTCTCCAATAGCTTCTCTAAAGAGTTCCTGACGACGGATTCCCGGAATCCGGAAATGGCGTTTCGAACCGTACTAGCGGAATCCTCATTCAGATTTTGCATGGGGAAATTGGAGAGGAGGATGAGAGCTAGGTAAGCCTGGAGCGCAAAGGACACTCCCAGAGATTTGACATCATGCTCGAGGATCGGATCCACACCATTCGTGCTTTCTCTCCGTTCGATGACTTTATTCTTTTTTCTTGGGCTCTCGTTATCATCCCTTTTGCTTTCTACTGCTTCAAAGAACATCTGCCAGCTATTCTCAAGGGTCCCTAGCAGCCCTTCAACAGTCTTTGGCGTCTGCCCAGGAGTCAAGAATCTTCGAATTGCATTGCCCAACTTTCCCAGGTTGCGATTGTTGAGAAGATGACCAGAGAAACACGACTCGTAAATTTCGTGTGCTTCAACAGTTTTGGGAGAGGGGAGGGATGCTGGTGTGAATGAGTTAAGGAGGTTGGTAATATGGGTAGTGAGAGTGCGAGTTTTAATGTGGTAATCGAGGATGAGGCCGAGGAAAGTTGAAGGCGCTAGATCCGTTGTAGATATCTGGAATAAAATGCCAGTCAGTTAGCTACCATGCGTTTAATAGAAAAACTGACAGGAAGGAGAAAAGGGAGTATGCGTGGAAGAGACGGAAGGAGAAGGTCACAGTCAATTTGTCCGATTTTGTGAAGACACATGACAGACAGGGAGACTACATCTTTGTGTTCACCTAGAATTAGGTCAGCAACGAACGATAAGCATTCTTACCAGACCGAACACACCTGTCCACGAATGACCAAGGACTTTTATTGCGTTCTCGACGATCGAGTCCAGCACTGCAACAGCGCCCTCTTGCTGAACACAGAACAGTCTCTCAACGAACACGGTCGTTAACAACCTTAACCTCGCATTCCAAGCCCCAGCCTCTATAAATTTCCTATCGTCCTCATTCCCATCACTTACAACTGCTTCGCAGTTGGCGAAAAATCGCATTGAAGCAGCATTTACTTCATCACTCAAGGCACTTGAACACTGGCTGAACACAGCACCTCGGGAGCGTTTTACGGCTTGCACATATGACAAGAATAATCGTGGGATCACTGATAAAGCGTTCGGTGCTTCTGAAGGAGAGGAACGAGCGGTGCGTAAGTGTTCAAAAAAAGCAGCCGACTGATCCGTTGGGCGATTTTCACTGAGTTGGCGGAGGGCGTCGAGGTTGAAAAGTGTATCAGTGCCAGATTCGTATATGTTCTGGTATAGGGGGGTATGTTCGGGTGGTAGGTCGATGGGCGAGGTGGGACGCTGAGAAAGGACACGCAGCCAACGGGGGAAGGACTGGAGGAAAAATTGATAAAACTAAGTGCGTAAAAGTTAAGTACACGTATTTCTGAGGACAGTCACAGAGCTCGCCTTTTTTTTGTTGACAGAGTTGCCCAGGGAAGTGCGATAGGACGAGGTGATAAGAATACCAATGTTGATAATCCCCAGTGTGAGGGGCCCCTCATCGGCTTTTTGCAGCAGTAGGTGGAGTAGATCAGAGAGGTTGTTCAAGGACATCCTTTGGACAGATATAGGCCATAAGATAGCAATACAGTGTGCGACTCTCGTAGTCAGTTCATCGCAAGAGTATTCTGCGAGAAATGTTGAAAGGACGGGTTGAAGAGATTTGCGGTGGAGAAGCGAGTTGAGCCATATTTTCAGAGGTCGGGCATCTGTGGATTTCTTGTCAGAAAGGACATCTAACAGCAGTTTCCAATAGTTCTCGTTGAAAACAGAACTAGTTGATCTAACAAAGATCTGAGTTATGTCTTTTGAGTGCTGGAGTCAGAACATACGAAGGCTGAGATTTGTCTTTCAAGAAGGTTGACAGAATCCATTCCACAAGTACTTCAGCTTTACTCGGCAGATAAAAGTTGTTATCTTCCCAAGCCTGGCGAGCTATTTCGATTTTAGCAGGTCCTCTAGGGTGTGGGGGGTCTGAAGATGCTTTGAGTGCTCGAATGAACTCCTGAGACGAACATGCCAGAGCCATTGTATGTGCGATCATCAGAATAACATAGTTTACACCACAATACGAGGGGGAATGCGTTCCAGGGCTTTGCTGGCGTTCGGGAAAAAAGTGAGGGCACCTGAAGACCTAACCTTAGACTAGGTGCTGCGATCATTCAGATTTGGGCGGGGTTGACTTCAGCTGACCTTGAGAGAGAGTCAATAGGCGCCTGACCTCCCTGGTTCTTTGTCTCTTTGTGCCATGTCTGAAGATGTGGGCGTTGAAACATGTCGCAGCATGCAGCAGGAAGAATATGAGGTGTTAGAGGTAAGTGACTCTCCTGGACTCCCATTCGGCGCCGACTAACCTTCTCCTCGGGTCAAGTCTATCTATCCAGACTGCTTATCAAGTCAGATATCCGGTGGTGTAGTCAGGTTGGAGGTCCCGATTGAGTTTCCTGACCCTCGCCCAGTCAAGTTGTTCAAGTGCGGAGACGCCCAGAAGAGCGACACACCAGAGGTCCTTTCCCTGTCAACTCTACCATCGTTGCTGTTGCAGCTATCCCTTCCTCCAGAATACCCCATCACTCGTCCCCCAGAAATATTATCTTTTCGTGCTACTCATTTTTGGCTATCAAAACTTCTGCAGCTCCAAAGCAAACTAAGGAACCTGTGGCAACCTGGAGAGGGTGTGCTCTACAGCTGGATTGAGTACATTCGTACAGGCGGTTTTTTGTCTGATCTAGATATGCTGTCGCTAGAAGACAGATCGACGATTTAGTTGGTGTAATTTCTTTTTCAGGACGAGTCTCAGAGTGTGCTAACTGCTGGCAGTGTTTATCATCCAGCGCCACATATCCTCGCGCCTTTATTACAGGCCTACGATGCATCATCGAGGCTGCTTGAATTCGCAAAGTCGTCGTATCCGTGCTCAATATGCTTGACATCCTTGAAAGGCTCCAAATGCCTCCGCTTATCTTGTGACCACGTCTTCTGCCGATCGTGTCTGGGAGATTTCTGGAAACTTTGTATTAAAGAGGGTGACGTAGGCCGGGTGGGCTGTGCCGATCCAGACTGTGTCAAGACGGGACGGGAAGCCCAGGAAGAGGAGGTTGCGCGAGTGGTCTCAGAAGGGGACCTACAGCGCTGGAGATGGCTCCGGGAGAAGCGGAGTCTGGAAAGAGGCAAGTCAGTTACTTCCTCTGACAGGATGGCCCCTAGCAACTGAGGGCCCTCCGGCACAGATCGAACGGTAGTCCACTGTCCAATGGAATATTGCCAAACACTTGTCTCCAAACCCCTAGATGTGGAGGATGGAACTGGGTGGGAGCGATTTCGCCAGTGCTCTAAATGCAGTTTTTCGTTCTGCGCGTTTTGCCGGCGGACGTGGTAAGCAACTGAGTCAGATTTTGATTTCCGCCTTCAAGTTATGCTGAGCTGACAGGCATGGGGCAATTACTGAATGCCCGATCGCGAATTTGGAAAAGATAATGCTCGAGTACCTTGCTGCGGCCGAGGGTTCGGAAGGACGCGACTTTCTGGAAAAGAAATTTGGAAGGAAGAATATGTTGCGGCTGGTGAAACAGTATGAGGAGGAACGGGCGAACAGGCGCTGGCTTGAGGCGTCTACCATGGCATGTCCGGGATGTGGAATACATGTCGAAAAGAGCCTGGGATGCAACCATGTAGGTGTTCAGAGCCGTGGCACGCTATGGGGATGTTTAGAGATTATTGCAGATGATATGTGGGAGGTGCGGGCGGCACTTTTGCTACCGCTGCGGGACGGGACTGCTGGCATCGGATCCATACAGGCACTTTTCGACGCCTGGGCATGCGTGCTACTACAGGTTGTTTGACGCCCAGCAGGAGGAGGAGTGGGTTGATGTTTAGTAGTTAGATAAAATTTATCAGCGGTGAGACAGTTGTCGAATATAACTCTCCTTTTGCAGTTGATACCACTTTGTGTCAATACCCGTCCCTTCTCATACCCTCACCACTACCATGGATGTTTACACTACCTCCTTTGTCTACCCACGCCGGTCGCGACATATCCTCTCTTCGGCCTCCTCAAGAGACTTCCACGCCCACGACAACTACAACCACCAGCCCTCTCCTCTCCCAGACACCCTAGCTTCCGACGCAGATGCCATCCAGAAGCTCGTCGTCATGGCCATGCAGCTCCATGGCTGCCATGTTTCCTACTTTATCGTCGACCAGGCCAAGGCCTACAACTTCCATATCACTGGCACATACCAGCAGGTCATGTTGACTCGCGGTCTCATTCTCAAGGACTGTCCCATCCAGGTTTGTCTCATGCCTGCTTTTGTCTAACACCCGAACTGACGCCGCATTCCAGCATCGGTCTGCAATAAAAGTGACTCGCTCAGAGATCCTCGACTCTCCTTTTTCAAAACCTTCTCTCAAGCCAGAAGTCCGCCGTCGTCTCGATGATATCGCCTCTGAGACCCTCGCACATATTGCCGTTGTCAATAGCCCTCTCTCTCTCACAAGTCGTACTCCACCCGATGGGATCAGTAACAATGGCGGGTGGTCTGGTCTGGAGACAGAGCGTGTCTGTGAACTGGTTATAACGGGGACAGAGGATGCCGTCGACCTTGCTCGTGTCCGCTTGCTGGTCATGTTGGATGAACTGGTCGGTCAATAATTTCTCTTTGATACTCCTTTTCTCAACGATTCTCAGAGCGGTCTCCACTCCGAGCTTTGTGAAATAGACCACAAAATGCACCCCATTATTGCCGGCAAGAAACGGCATGTTATCCAGACTATCCAGGAAGAAACGGCTACAAATATCTATTTTCCCTCTCCCCTACAAGGCGTTCTTGACGCTGACCCGATTGGTACTTCGTCTGGAGGCCGCAACAACAACACTATCTGGATTACCGGCGAGTTCTTTGGCGTTCAGCGGGCCCGCGACATGCTGTATCAGGTCTCCTTGAACAAAGTGCGTAATGTCTCCACTCGTGTCTAGGATTGATCCTCACATGTCTACAGCGCAACAACACAATCTCAAAAGACACGGCAATCCTGCCGCGCAAGCTTGATTGGATGATTACCGACCGCGCGGACGATCTCAGGTCTGTCATGAGCGACAATTCGACGTTTATCCAGTTCCCTCCCCTTGGAAGCTCCACCAGTCTCATTTCCGTCTTTGGCGACTCAAAAGTCAATGTTCAACGAACTATCAGATCCATTATGCAACTCGTACGTCGATCTTTTTGGATTGGTCTCATGAACTCTATACCTAACTCGTTATCTGTAGGCATGCCAGTCTTACGTCGGCTCCTTCTGGCTATTGCCTGTCCAGTTTAATGCACTCCTTCCCCCCGCTACTCTAAACGCATCTACAGTCACCTCTCTTCTTAATCAGATATCCGTTGCGACCGGTGCCGAGGTCGTTTTTAAAAGCATGTGCTTCGAGATGCACGGGCTAGAACACGAAGTGCGTGCAGCCGTCAATATGATCCTAGAGTTAGACATCGTCAAGGTACGCGCCGTCGTTCATCTCTGTATTTTACTCTGACGCGTGCCTCCAGGCTTTCCATCATGAGATTCGGTTCCAGATTGAGCTTGCCAACGAACACCGAGAATTCATTAGTGGCAAGAAAAACGGTAAAATCAATAAAATTATGCAAACCACCAATGTCAAGATTAAATTTGAGACCTTTAACGACCACAATTTCCTCATCGATATCTCCGGGCCCGATAGTTCTGTTATCCAAGGTCTATCCCTCCTCCAGGAGGAGCTACCAGCCGAAATATCTTTCCACGTCCCCGAAGCCTACCACAAGCGGATTATTGGTGTCGGCGGCCGGAGCATCCAACGTATCATGAAAAAGTATGGCGTCTACGTCAAGTTCTCCAACGCGGAGGAGTTTGCCGCACTGGGTGGCTATAACGATAATGACGACAACGTTGTGGCTCGAACACCTGCCAAAAACGCGATTAATCTCGAAAATCTAAAGCAATCGGTGATGGAACTCGTTAGCCCCAAAGTTTGTTTCGTTGTCATCATAAGTGACGTGTGTCTAACATCTGTTGAAGGACAAAGATTTCGTGAACGAAACTGTGTCGATTCCTCGGAGGTATCACAGAACTCTACTGGGCGAGAAAAGTATCTTTATTCATGATATCGAAACCAAGACGAACTCGCGCGTGCGGTTCCCCGACAAAGAAATGGCGTCTGATGTGGTTACCATTTACGGCCCTGAGAGCCAAGTGCAGATCGCGGCTGCGATGTTACTGGTGGGTCTCGACGTAGTGCATGTTACATTAACGACTACTTATTTCCCTTAGGATCACGTACCATTCGAAGCAGATATGGCTGTCCCACCTAACACAGATCTTCCTCGCCTCTGCACATCGCCAGATTTCATTAATCTCGTGGAAAGCGTGAAGCGCGAGCTCCAAGTGTCTATCTCTCCTAACTTCAAGCAGTCCCTAACCAGCAATGGCGCATCGGGGACGGAGACGCCTACCGATTATTCTTTCAAGTTCAGATGTCAGCGTAGCAACAGCGACTTTCTCATCACTGCTCGCGAGATGTTGGAACAGTTCCTTATGAGTCATAACGTCCACGTTTACCCTTCACCAACATCTCAAGGCCACAAACGCGGTGACTCTTTCGCCGATGCATTCCCCCATTTCGATAGCAAAGTTCTCTCCACGGCACGAACCCATGGCCACGGTGAGTTTCCGGGTTTAATAATTCCCACTCAATATGCTGAGACCGCTCCAAGCCTATGCCGAGTCTATGGATATCAACCGATCAGATGTGATCGGCGATAGGAGGCTCCGCCTTGCGAATTCATCCCCTGATGTTAAGGCCCTTTTCAATTCCCCTGCTGGCCCGTACATCTTTGAGGACCATGATCCCCAGGAGTCGAATTACTTACCTCCAGGTCCATCTGGTGGCACCATGGAGTACTGGACACCTACACCATTAGCACCAATAGTGAGTTTTTACACTTCCCATCCCCAGTCGCGATGTCTCCTGACCCGTTACTTTCTAGGGTTCTGGCATACCAAATCGTACAAGGCACGCAGAAGATGCTATTAAACGAGGCTCCGACTCTCTTCTTGAGGCTAAACTCAAGGACCAGCTAAGCAAGCCGCGCTCTTTGACGAGTCGTGCTCAATCACTTGACCTCACGTATTCCCTTTCGAGAATAACTGAGTCGAATTCCAGTATGGGAATCCCGCCCGACTCTCCGACGACTTCGACGGCCGGTGATACGGGTGGGGATTCGAGTCCCATCTCCGGAACTGCACCGTCCTTCCCGAGCGTTTATGGTCCGCCGATGACTAGCGCGCCCCAAACCGGAGGTTTGATTTCGAGTACAGCTGGCAGTAGTGTTGGGGTTGGGGTTGGGGTTGGTGCTGCGGGTGCTGCTGGCAGCGCTTCTTCTGGCCCCTCAACCAGTGGGAGGCTGTCCGGTGCTGGTGCAGCATCTGGAGCTTCTGGCACGAGTGGTTCAAATATGTCCACCCACCAAAGATCTGGTCGAACGCCAGACAATGAAGACGTCACGAAGATGTTTTCTAGCCTTGGGTTGTAAGATCTGCACTGTTGCTTCTATGATATTTCCATGACTTGCGGGTGCCTCTTACGGACATGTGATTTATTTACCTCCTCCCCTTGCCTGATGATTGTTCTACTAGTGTTCTCAATTAAATGGGCCTTTTACCTTCTCTCCTCTATTCGTTTCTACTCCTTTTCTATTCTTCGCCTTCGATTTCCTGCTCTGGCCTTTCTTTCCCATTGGGTCACATTCCGTCTGCTTTCCCATCCGACTCTCCTCTTCTTTGTGCTGTATTCTATCCTACTCACTCGATTATTCGACAAGCAATCGTAAATGGCCCGCCCGTATATATACACCCACATTCATATTCCCCCATCATGATGATCATTATTCATCTTATCTCTCGCTGTCTCATGTTCGTCGTGTACACTTATCTTTCCTCGTTCTGGTCTCTAATGTAGTATCAACTGAGCCGGTTCTTTGGTATAGTTATCAATAATAAAACCTATACGGTGGTTTTGCCTAGAGAAGTAGTATTGGTCATGGGTGTTTAAACAGGCTTGGACTACGCGATCCAAGGAATGTCAAACAAGACGAAATCAAAGAATTCCTGGTCCATCAGGGCGGCGTATTCGCCAACGTACTCCTCGTTTGCCCCCTGCTTCTTCTTGCTCTGATTCGGGTTTGATCGCGGTCGGAGGTAAGCGAATTGAGTCTGAAGAACATTGAGGACCCTCTTCGTTGATTTGGGGTCAGGCTGTATTTCAAGTGAATCAGTCGGGAGAATGGCTAATACGGGAATAGGAGTACCTTGATAATAAGACCCGCGTAATTGGCTGGAAGGCCGTAGCGGAGGACGCTCTCGACGAACAAACGGACAATCTTAAGGTGAACTAGGATTTGAAATGCTTCGGAGAAGTTGGTGCGTGAGAGGCGAAGTAACTCCGTCTAATAAAACATTAACCCTAAAATGAAGGAAGAGGCAGCACTGAACGAACCCAGAGTTCTTTCTCCGTCGTATTCGCAGTTTCGAATTCCTCCCTTTGTTTCTGGATCTCGTCTTCGGAATAGGTAAAGTCCCGAACGATGAACCTATAACAAATTACAATCAGATGGAGGATGATCGATGGAACAGGATACGTACTTGTTATCTCGGCACTTCTGGATGAACTCATCATGGATGCGCTTGAAGACCACGACGCCGAAAAGGGAGAACTCCTCGTCTGATTTGATGAGTCTAGAGAATAAGTTTACTAAATGCAGGTATGATTTGGTACCAAATCATACTTCGAGGTACGGGGAACGACCATCTGCGTAAGCCGCTCATACTTTGTACTCCATTCCTTGGTTAAGTTCCTTAAATTTGATTGAGTTAATCGTCCTTGTAAAAGTAAACTTACTCACCTTGGCACAGCAACTAGTACGGTTTCTAAATATTCTGAATCCTGGATGAAGTCTCCCGGTGATACGATGTCGGCTAATGCTCGCGTAGAAAGATTACCCCTATCTAAAGGGTCGGCAGGATTGGGTATGGGTGATTCAAGGAACATACGTCTGCTTCCGTTGCATCTGTGTTAATGAACCCTTGACGAGATTATAATTGTTAAGCTTGGCCTTCATCGTGTTGTCAATTGAGGTAATTTCCTGATGGATTTTGGTTATAGATACTCCAACAGCCACCGCTTCGCGTACCTTGCTAAGTGTGTCGACCAAATCATGGAGACTCTTCTGCACATTGTAGCGACTCTCGTTCCATCTCCAGTTTCTGAGCAAATAGTCGTCGATGCTTCGCTCGTCTACGAGTATGTGTTGTGAAAGCTTCAGAGGATCATTGTTGAGCAAGCTTCGCAGCGTATCGACAATCTTTGCAACAGTCCCCGTGAAATATCCCTCTTGTTTCGGGAGATCCTCAGAGAGGCCAACCAAAGAGTCAAGAGTTCCTGTCTACTAGACACCAGATGAGCTTTGAAACACAAAAGATTTCTGTGCCCCGACCTTGAATGATGGAATGCCAAGAGGCGAAATGTTCTTGGATATTAGCTTTGCCTGTGACGCCAATTTCGGAGTTATCTCTTGAAGGAAACCTTCAGAATCACCATCTTGTGGGACTGAAATGAGCCAGGTGCTCTGGTCTGAAGGCATTGGTCACTGGCGGAGTATGGCTATGGACAGTAGACCGCCGAACAAGGTAGGCGTTGTTTATGTGTGTTGTATCCAGGGGGTCCCGGTTTCCTCTATCAGCACAACTGCCGCTGTGTTGAATCCATGGCTCTGTTGTTTCGCCAAACTCCAACCAGGTTGTTGAGCACCTCTCAGAGATGGCTATCTACCGAGGCACCTTTGCTACTTTCGCCCAAGCAAGTCCAAGAGATGTCTACACGTGATGAAGTAGCTCTTCTAGACGCCTCCTGGTTCATGCCAAACTCCACGCGCAACGCCCATGCCGAGTTCCTCGACAAAAGACTCCCCGGTGCACAGTTTCTCGATCTAGATGAAGTTGCAAGCCCCCATGGACTTGGCCTTAAACACATGATGCCTGAACCACACGTTTTCGCCGAGGCCTTTGGTATGTGACTGGTTTAGACGCACTTTAAACCCTTTTTCACTGTTTTGCTACCTAGGAAGATTCGGCATTCAGCCTTCATCCCACGTCGTAATTTATGATACTCATGGGGTCTTTTCATCCCCACGAGCGCTTTTCATGCTCCGTGCATTCGGACATAAGAAGTCGAGCATCATTAATGGCGGCCTTCCACGTTGGGTTGACGAAGGTCTCACACTAGAATCAGGACAACCCAACACACCTCAATTTGTCTCCTATAATGAACCTAAACTTGACCAGCAAGTGATCAGAGGTCTGTTGGGCGCGATTGTATCACCATGGGCGATTCTCATCTGTGATAGGATACGAACAAATGGTTTCCAATTCGTTGCTTGATCCCACAAAAGACTCCGCCGCAGAACTTGTCTTGGACGCTCGATCGAAAGAAAGGTAGGTGCGAGAGCAGTGCCTCATTTCCTACTCGTGTGACACTGACCACCATGCACCCAAGATTCACTGGTAGTGCTCCGGAGCCTCGTCCAGGACTCTCCTCCGGACACATGCCCAATTCCTTCTCTCTTCCTTTCAATATGTTTCTTCAAAAGCAAATCAGCAACGCTGATGGTTCGGAATATACTACCTTCTTGCCGCAAGATGCACTCAAGAATACCCTGGAAGCAGCCGTCGGCCGTGAACAAGTGCAATTGATAATTACTAACAAGAAGTACATTGTGACAACCTGTGGTAGTGGAATGACAGCTGGAGTCCTGTGGCTGGGGTTGAGACTATTAGGCATCAATAATATTGCCCTTTATGACGAAGTACGTTGCACGATAAACGGTATAATTGGTGAAACTAACGCGAACTGCTCCAGTCTTGGACAGGATATGCTATGCGAGGGTCGAGTCAAATCATAAAAAACTAAGACTATTACTAAATCACTTTCTTGCCATATCTTATAGGAGCTGCTTGTCATGAATCTAACCAATCGCTGACCGTAAATCCCGAGGCCTTCATATAACCTAACTCCCAATGTGCCGGAATTGTTCGGGCAGAGTATCATCGCCTCTCCAACACTGTCATTAAACCTTCGATCCCCTTTGCGTCCTCAATCCTCGCTACCTTTCGAGGATCCTTTCCCACTGCTTCTGCGATAATTGCGGAATACCTTATCTACATGTGATGATCGGGAGCTGCTTGAAAGGTTCATGTGCCGATAACGTACCTGGACTCTGAAGTCCTCTCGGTAACGGACGAGAGATTTTGTGATCGTACAGTGCCAGCTGGAGCGACCAACGCCCATGAATACTAGAAGGCATATAGCAAGTCCTCGAACGACAATGATACAAACCTTTCGTTAAGCAACACATTTCCTCCGCTACAGCATCCCTCCTTGAGCAGAGACTGACGGGATAACTGGAGTAGCTTCGCTGCATCTACTCCGCCTTTACAATAAAAGATATCTTCCGCATGCACGCGAGGTCCATAGCGAATGATATGTAGGTCTGGGTCGCTTTCCCAATAAGGCGGAGGTGCGTCGGGATCCGATCTGCAGCGCACTAAGGGCTTGTGTATGTGGATAGGTTTCGATGTCCCATCCAGCCATTGATGCGCAACATAGTTAATGTGGTGCAGGAGTGTATCCATAGCTTCTGGAGGGGAAGAACGACTAGCTTAAAGATCGGTATATTCTTCATCGACTTTATAAACCCAAAAGGCGCGTGGCCGCTCAAGGAGAAGCCACACTCATCGAGACACTAACTCCTTTCCATCCCAGCGCTTATCACGTTGAACCTCACAAAAACAAGAGACTTCTCCACACTCTGACGATCTAATCGCCTCGACCCTCGAGTCCGAGTAACCAGGGCCCTAACAGATAACGATGTGATTCGGCACACGAGGCAGCGTCCATGGTCAAAGGAGCGTTTAAGCTGGTATAAACACATATATGTAATACAGTTCTATCAATACAAGAATCCGGAACGAATGCTATCAATTTCCCCAAAACCAGAGGCCAAACCTAATGTGGCGAATGTAGAACCCCCATGAAAGGTGGTGGTCTACGATGTTTGCGTAGTTTTCCGCCAGCTCTGGCGGCTGTGAGGGCGTCAGTCAGCACGAAGTAAGTAATTCGACAGAACCATAGCGTACTGACCCCGAGCGCTGTATTGCACTTCCACACGACTATGCTTCCCTCTACGGAGGAGTGTAAGCCTCCATCTGGAATAGAACAAATTCTGTAAGCGCGCGCTCGGGATCGAAGGTGGCACAGGACATACCCTTCTATCAGGAGGACATTGAAACCTTTCTTTTCGACTTCTCGAAGCACCTGCTGCTGTGCAAAGCTGACTGCCCTGTGCAAGTGGTGCCCATGATGCCCATTATGGGAACGAACGTCAAACACGTATGTGCCACGAGTGTTGGCTTCGCTAATGAAGAGTACATCCAGGTCTACGGATGGAGGTGGTCAGCCAGGTGTAATGATATAGAACCTCTTTCGACTTACCTTCATCGTCATGGTACATTGGCACAGGCTCCACTGCCTTACAGTCTACCACCTCCCATGGCTGTTCCTTTCTCCGAAGGCTGAGAAACATGAGGCAATCCCGATAGGTCGAGACTTAATCGAATTAACCGGAGGGGCGAGGACCGATGAGGACAGCACTGGCAAAGAAAAGCAAGGGTGTGATTCAATCGAGGATAAAACGCTCATTTGCTGCACATGACTATATAGGGACGGAGGCTAGGACATTCCAACTTTGAAACACAGCCGAAGAATTTCAAAGGCTGCGTGGCCGTGCGCCGTCAGTGCTGCGGCATCCGAAGCTCCCAAGCGG
Source organism: Chlorophyllum brunneum (assembly GCA_963576785.1). Classification (NCBI taxonomy): domain Eukaryota; kingdom Fungi; phylum Basidiomycota; class Agaricomycetes; order Agaricales; family Agaricaceae; genus Chlorophyllum; species Chlorophyllum brunneum. The sequence continues at coordinate 2,871,099 of OY756140.1, read as the reverse complement.
AACTCACCTGTGATTGATAAGATTTGTGAGGGGTTTACATACTAAATGCTGATAGCGACTGTCAATGAGCACAGTCGGCTGTATGAATAGCCCTGAGTTGAGTAAGTGGGAAAGACAGCTTTCCCCCATATGAGGGCAAATACGAGGACGAGGTGTTCCATATTTAGCCCAAACGGATAGCCTGAAACCTGCCGGGCACCGAGTTCGCAACCGCTCCGATATGTCACCCTGTTTGAGTCAATAATGGACGGTCTGGGTTACCTTGGTGGCTGGCTAGAATTCCACAATCAAGTGAAATACCAGCTTGAAGTTTTGTGGAACGACGCTTAGATCGGGGCAGTCACATGCCATAGCGATCCCCGTGATTGCACGAAGACGAGTTCGGAGAGCCTAAATGTCGCGGCCGAGATCCGCGTTGGCAGAATATCACATTGCTGCTCACCAGGGTGCAGTGAGCACAAGTGATGAAGCTAGCAACGGAACTTAGCCTGAGGGCCGTCGCAAAGGCGTCGGCAAGGATGACAGAGCGGGAACAAGTGGGACAGCTTCTATTAATTCTGCGTGCGCCCGCCTTGAGGCCTCGAGGCTCGCACCTTCTGGCCACTTGCCTTGGCCAGCCCCGCGTAACTACAAGGCAGTCTTGTCATCCACTTTGTATCACGGTTAAATATAGCGAAATGCAATTCCGTCATCACTTATGTTACATCACAAGAGGAATCAGCGAGGCCACACCCAACAGTCCAAGCAATTTGAAGTCTAGAGCTGCACCTAGGGTCCCAGTTCCGGTTCCACCAGAGCCTGAGCCTGAATCTGAATCGTGTCCGTTTGTCGAATTCGTGCATTGAACGGAGCTAATGCTGCTATTGCTATTGGTCAAAGTCAGGTCGGAGCACTGTGTTATTCTGGATGAGTAAGCGGAGAGAATAGTATCCATCAGGTTGCTTGCCTGGAACAAATCGCCATCTCCTCCGTCGAACAGCATCTATTTCGTTCAGAATTAGCAATTGGTACTGGAGATCTGGGTGTTGGAAATAACCTGAATCGTTATATTCTGTCCCTCTTTGAGTCCGGTAAAGTTGGAAGATGTCAGGTCGAGTGGAATGCAAAACGTTCCCTCTCCCGAGAGTTGGAAGAACGAGTTGACCTGCATGAAATTATCGAAACTGTTCGGATTTGCAGCGGTGGATACATAAAACGCGGCTTAGACGGTGGCTCAATGTTAGCAAGTCCTATTTTCGAAAAATGGCTACTGACCACTCCAACTAGGGTGCTCAGAGACTAAAGTGAAGAAACCCCCGCTTAAGGGGAATTCGGTACGGTTCGTGGTGACGTTCGTGAACCCATCTAACGTGCAACGTAAGGAGTGCTGTCGGATTATGTCTTAAGAATATCAACCGACGTACCACAGAAGGTTGGTTCATCGTCCTCCACAAACTCACCGCGAGGGGGCGGGAAATTGATTCTAAAATGTGCGTTCACAACCAAAGTGGAAATGAGGACGATGAGAGCAGAGGCGGCCTTCATGATAGTTCAGAAAGGTGTAGACTCACATATCAACCTTTATACTCCTTCTCTACCTGTCCTATCCGGATGATAAAAAAGTTTTTCTTCAACCTAGAACCCTCCGTGCCAAATGACGGACAAGATTGCCTTCTTGGGGAGAACCTGATGGTTCTATTTTTGTCTTCCGCCATCATTTTTGTGTAACTTGTGGGGGTCGAAGCAAAGCGAATGAGCGCGCTGTGAGATGGTCATGCCGCGTCCTAGTCTGACAACCCCATATGCCCCTGATACGAACTTGGCGAAAGCTCCGAGCGTTAAAATTTTTTTGTCCAATGCATTGATTATGGTAATCAGAGGTGCGAAAAAGAAGCGAACCCTCTCGAAGCGATGAGAACCTGTTTAAGCCTTCTTGGAATGGGTATGGGTGCTAACTATTGTAACCCGTGATGACAGAACCTTCATACGATAGATACCAGCTTCACTCCAAGCCTCAGGGAAATATAGCGCGTGGGTGCGGGCAAACCACGGCTTGAAGAAGACGTGGCTGTGGTATTCACGCAGGAGTCGTTGAGTACCTTGGGGAGTGTGAAATTGCTCGACAGCGTAGGGTCAGCACACTGTCCCAGCGACGACCACGGGGGATTCTTTTCGCATCAAGAAATTGCTTGAGTGAAGTACCTGGTAAAGATTCCCATCACTGCCAGTGATGTTAATTTGAATGGTGACATTTACGCCATTATGATGGTTGTGGAGAGGTCCAAGGGGATGCAAATTCGCCTGGTGCGTTGGCTCTAGCCCAATAGTGGGCATGCTACACTCCGTTAGCGCCATCGAACGCGCAGAACCTAAGGGGTTTTGTTTGGTGGAATCATGGCCAGAATGGCCAAAAGGATTTAAAGGATATGCAATAAAGTGGTTACGAGTTTACTTGACCAGCTTGCTCGATCCGTAAGAAACCATTAGACAGGATGAAGGTAGATCGGTTGGTCTCCACTCTACCACAGGGGTCAGGTTCTCTGGTGTCCACGAAGAGGGCCACGAGGCTCTCAATAGTGAAGATGGAAGTGGGCGGAGATGATAGGGTATCGTATCGTGTAAGTAGTGGCTGGAGGCTTCGTCTCAGACAGGGAAGCTTGCCACTGAAGTCTGGCAGATGAAATTGGTGTTGAGGTCCCTCAAGGATCTCTCTTCGGATGAGCAGGGATATCGTAGTGCTTGCGTTTAACGGACTTCGGAGCTTCAGGAAGAGTAAGAGCGGTTTTATTCTCGCCTACAGAGCGTCGCGATGGGTGGTTGGTGGGTGCATGCAAACTTGAGGTTAATAGTCCGGGTCGGGGCAATGCCATGTATTTGTCCCACCAACATACTGCCAAACCAGCCGTCAACCCATCATCACGTACGCCGATGGTCACCGCTTAATGTTGGTCCTACTCGAACTTCTAGGCTTATCCGCCAAAGGTTGTAAGCATTTGGTACTCAGTTAACAAGCACAACCAAAGATGATAGGGAGTAAACATAGGGCAATTGGTCGTCACGTCAGTAGGCATCCTTCGCAACTCTTGCTGAAATCCGTCCAAAGAGAATCTCCCCCAACGTCAACCCCGCAAGAATTGAAATGATATATGCTGCATTAAACGTCCTGAAGACCGTGTTACAGAAGGTCAGACACCGTGCACGCGAGAGGGCAATGTTAAAGGCATGCCTACATGACAGCCAGCATCAGGGAGAATCCCAGAAGGCGCTGGAAGGCATAAATTATTCCTCGCGGCATATCAACGACAGCGACGAATGGAGAGCTGGTACGCGGCGGTAAAAACCTCGTTTTCATGACCGATGGTGCTTCTGCACTATCGGGACTGCGGTGGGTTGAAACCTCTGAGACCTCATCCTCCAAAGGCTTCGTGGAAATTTGAACCGACGGAGAGGTTCTGGCGGATACATCATGTAAGACTATAGTTCGCTGGTGGGGGGGGGGAAATACCTTTGCCTGAAACGATTTACAATGGTAGGTGTAATTACATGAATCCATCTGTCCAATATCGCGAGCACAAAAAGTCCAATACAGGCCCCAGTTATCGCGCCTCCAGAAGTCGGCATCCACTCCTTGAAGAGGAGGTAATCCCCGCCAGCACAATGCAAAAATGGGGTCATCATACCCATCATCGTCATCCCGCTGTCGGTGCCATTGGTTGTGTTCATGCCCATCGGTGAGTGGAAAGGGGGCAAGAGCGAAGTGTAGTGGCTCCCACGAACGGATCGATATAACTATGTGTTAGAGAGGTGCCTAAATCGGCGCCGGGGAACCCCGACGATGCAATGTCCAGTCTTCCTCTTGTTCCATGCGATCACTACTTCAGGTCTCATCACAGGTACGTGTCAACGGATACCTATCCGCGTAAGACCCTGTAAGACCAGAATTATCCAACTGACATTCGACAAAAAGTTTTTTTTTGACCGAGACTGAGAATGTTCTCATCCCGGACAAAAAAGAAGAGAGCGTGAGTGTAACAAGGAGTCCATGGAGGAGGCCTATAGGTCAAGTGCGTGCGATGAAATGAGCCAGTTATTAAAATCAATAGCGCCAGAGATGCCATAACGGAGACATTGATCCAGTCAAAGAGATCCCTCCTCGAGCCTAAAGAAAGGATGATGACGGATCTTGTCATCCGAGAATTTGGTGATTACGAAGTAGAGGGGGGTTGTGGGATCTTGCAGAGGTAAGAGAGCTTCAGCAATGGTTTCGTATCATCATGTATGTATCTTCGAGCTCGTACGAAAAGATCGCAAGTATGAGAGGAAAACCCAGTCCAAGCCTTAGAGGAGGAGAAGAAAGAGACTAGGAGACTTACAGTGCAGGACGGGTGCGTTTAAAAGAACGCGGCGTTTGTGCCTCGACATGGGTCCCCGGAAACCGCTGCCGTAAATTTTGTGTCTCGTGACTACTGAGGTGATCCTGTCGTGATTTATTCATTTCACATATATTGGGATCATCCTTTCCCAAAACATTTTCTACAAGATCCAGAATGGCCAGTATCATCCGCAATAGCATCTCGCGTAATGTGGGCGCCGTTGCAAGGCGCAACTTTGCTGCAGGTGTCGTAGCCCGGCCTGCAATCACGCATTTCGTTCGTTTCAACTCTTCCCAAACGCCTTCTTCCACCAAACTCCCCTTGACGCCAGAGCAAATCAAAAGAAAGCAAGCTTTGGAAAGACAAGACGACTTGCAAAGGGACTGGGATGCGAAAATTCTGACCTATGAAAAACTTCTCCCTATTACCGAGTCTCCGACTCCTGTAGGTTTCTTCGGTTATCTCTCGGGCGGAACTGATTAAGTGTGTTTCAAAGGACACCTATCTCATTGATGTCCGAGAACCAGACGAGGTTATGCAAGGAATGATTCCTTCCGCCGTTAACCTCCCTCTGACTGTTTTGGCGGAGTCGTTGTCCTTGACTCCAGATGCTTTTAAGGCAAAGCATGGTTATGACAAGCCCAAAAAGGATCAGCAGGTGATCTTCTATTGCCGTAGTGGGATGAGGAGCACATCAGCCAGTGATGTCGCCAAGCGTAATGGCTTCAGAAAGTAGGTGCCTTCATTATTCTTTCCCAAAAATGGACTTTGCTAAGATATGAACTTTATTCATAGCATCCTGAACTACAAAGGGTCATGGCTAGAGTGGACGGAGAAACAAAACATACAGAAACCGCCTGCATAGGAAATGGACAACACTCATCTGTTCGTATCATGTTGCGTACATTTACAGGAACATGTTGTGAGGGGGGTCTAAGATGGCGTAGCTAAACCCTAACCCTAACCTCGCTTTAAGTTTACCAATGCGATTTATTTCTCTGAACGATCCATTTGCATAATGCTCTCTTCTATCCGGCAAGCTGCCCGTCGTTCTCTTGTACTCCTTGGTTCGACGCTCTCAAGAAGATACCTGCATTCTTCTACACCCCAGCGCGTCGTTCCAGCCATAGTCCAGGGGCACCGGCGATGGTATGCTACACCACCGCCCCAAGTCAATGAGAGGTCAGATGGTATCCCAAGAAGAGGCTTCCAGACTTGCTGAGAATTCTTGTGGTATGCATAGTGACCTACCCATGGCACGCTACCACGCACTTTCAGACTCAACTATGGACACGTTACTGGAGTCTCTCGAGATCCTTCTGGATGACGTTGGAGACTCCAACCATGAAGTGGAATATCACGTACGTTGCGCAGGGTTATATCTGGGGAACATGTAGGCTGAAGAGGCGGTTATAGAGTGGTGTCCTTACACTTAAATTGGGTGAGAAGGGAACCTATGTCATTAACAAGCAACCACCAAACAAGCAAATATGGCTTTCATCGCCATTTAGGTGTGTCAATGATCTTCTTGGTCGCTTTCAGTATTCTAAATAGCTATTTTTAGTGGCCCGAAACGCTATGATTATTGCGAGAGTACAGACGACTGGTTATACTCTCGAGATGGACGCGCAATGGGGGATCTACTGAATGAAGAGCTCTCTCAAGTGCTCAGCCGTGATATTGACCTTGAGCTCAGGCATGTATCCAAGCTTCTATGATGCTGAACTACGGGTTTCTATGGCCATCTTGTGCCTACAAGGAATGTTCTGGAATCAGCTGAAAGCCTAATCCGCAATGGGTGGGCTGGCTACCCTTTGTGGTTCGAAAGTGCGACCGTAGCATAGACATCAACACAGGGGAACAAATTATGCGATAATTAGAAGTACAGGATGCGCAGGATAAATAATCAATGCAAGTATGAGGAGGGCATAAGCGAAAGTGCAGCACAAGTTTGGGAAGGGTAAATGGGAGATGCGAGTGATTTTCAAGTTTAGGGTTGACTGGGAGGGTGCTGTCTGCGTGAGAGGAATGCAGAAGCAAGAGACCTGTTATAGAGCTGTTGAGGGGAAAGGTACGGGGAGGAGAGCGGTATCTTACCTGTTTGCGTCCTCGTAATGCTCATATACACGAACCGACTCCGACGTTATCTGGGTTTCGGGGGGGTATATTTCTCGGCTTTTGTCAACGGGGAACTGTGGGTATAAGCTACTGGCAATAGTGTGGATTTGAGCTGGGGGCGAGAATAATTGGCGATGCTTGTGGAGAATGTGCATCTCTTTCAACACACTGTTGACTGCTGCGTATTCCACATTTGACGACTGCAGCAGCCCCACCTCGTCCCTCTCGTCATGCCCGTCGCTCTCGACGTATTCCTCCTCATTTTCATCCTCCAGAGACTGAGAATCCCATCCCCTCTTCTGGCCGTCTAGTGATGGCGGTGCAATACGTCTGCGTTTTAGATCACGAATATTGATGACGTCTTCCGAGGACGGGCCTTGTGGCACACTCGGAGGAGAAGGCAGCGGAGAAGATGCACGTTGTCGCTTAAGCATAACGAGCGCTGAGGCTCCGGCCGCTGAGGGAGGGTGCCTGGGGAGGGGACTGGGAGGAGAAACGCACTCGCAGCTTAATTAATCTCTAATTTATGTTATATTACCTAATCAACACTTGGCAACCTTGTTGTGTTTCTGCATCGTGCTTTCTTCTCAAAATGTCGGACGATATATTTGCGGCTATGGGCATCTCTGGTTTTGGGAAGGCACCCAAGAAGAAGCAGCTGGACCCGCATCGGTTCGACAAGAGCAAACGAGGCGAGGTGCGTCGTCTTCGTTCCGCCCTCGCGTTTCTTATGCGTACTCATGCTAAAGCTATCAAGGAGACACCCGCACCAAAACCACCTGTAGCAGGACCTTATCTACCACAAACTGTAGCCAAGTCTCGGGTTCAATCGGCGAAGGGTGACTCGGAAGGCGAGGTTGGACCTTCACCACCACCCCAGAACGGCGAGCCTGCGGATGCTCCAGAAGAACCAGAGTATGACCCCTCGGACTTGGAGGACTTTGACGATGACGATGATCGCGCGCCAGAGTTTCCCACTACCCACGAGATCGTCCTCAAGGACCATACGAAGGTGGTCTCCGCGCTTGCCTTGGATCCTTCCGGCGCTCGGATTGTATCAGGTTCGCATGATTATGACTGTAAGCTCTGGGATTTTGGTGGCATGGACATGCGGTGCAAGCCTTTCAAGAGCTGGGAACCCGCAGGTTCATATCATGTACGTCGCGTGCATTCTGTATCATTATGAATGACCTGACTTGGGACTTACAGATACATGACCTGAGGTTTTCGAATGATGGACAGCAATTTCTGTGTATTTCCGGAACAATACAGGCAAAATTGTTTGATAGGGATGGGGAGGAGCGGTACGTACGCTTTGAAGTTTGTGCGGCTTGCCGTGCCAGTATTCATCTAGCTTCAGAGCTACTTACATCAAGGGAGACCCTTACATACGTGATATGAAGAACACTTCGTAAGTGCCGTTGGCTCTCTTATGATGAGTTTGGGCTGACAGTCGCATTCCAGCGGGCATGTCAGTGAGCTAACTGCTTGTGCATGGCATCCAAAGGATAGCCAAACGTTCATCACTTCTTCTGCTGACTCGACAATCCGGTTTGTGTTTGCCTTATTTCTCAAGTCTCGCCTAGGGACTAACGCAGGTCAGGATATGGGACGTGGAGAATAAGCGCAAACAGAAAACGGTGATAGTGGTGAAGTCTAAGGAGCGGGGAGCACGGACGAAGGTGTTAGCTTGCGGGTATTCTCCTGATGGTGGGATCATTGGTGGAGGTGCGTTGCCACACACTCAGCTATATGACCCCGCAAATAGCTTACCCCCTTTACTGCAAAGCTTGCCTTGATGGTGCCCTGCATATGTGGCAGTCCAGTTCCAACTTTGCACGTCCGAACATGACGATAGAAGGCGCTCATACGAAGCATTCTGAGACAGGTTCGCTTGTCTTCTCTGTTGATGGGAGGACGGTGCTTACAAGGGGTGGTGATGATACCGTAAAAAGTATGTAAACGTGTCTACGATGAAGTCGTATGGGCACTAACGGACTGTTCGGGCAGTTTGGGATCTGCGAGCGTTCAAGAAGCCTCTTGCTGTGAGGAATGAAACGCCCACCCTGTATCCGAATACGAATGCAGTCTTCAGTCCGGATGATAAGTATGTTATCACAGGTGCGGGTGCTACGGCTAAGGGTGGTCATGGCAAGCTATTATTTCTGCAAAAAGACAACTTGGAAGCTGTGAAAATACTCGAGATTGGGGCAACGCCCGTCAGAGTGTGCTGGCACTCCAAAATCAATCAGGTGAGTCGCGCGTGACTTTTTTGTTCGCTGTCACCAACGCCAGCAGGTTGTGACAGGCCTCTCAAATGGCGAGATATGTGTGCTCTACTCTCCAGAAACGTCGCTCAATGGCGCCAAGCTCTTGCTCAACAAGGGGCCACCTAGGAAGGTCACTGTGGAAGACATGTCAGATGCGGTGACCGCTCCACACATTATTACACCACACGCGCTACCCATGTTCCGCGACATGGATCCAGGCCGAGGGACAAAACGTAAACGCGAGAAAGATAGGCTGGATCCGAGGAAGAGCAGGAGGCCAGAACTTCCAGTCACTGGACCTGGAAAGGGAGGACGAGTGGGTGCGAGTGCCACCCAACATGTTGTGCAGAATTTGGTCAGGGATACTACGCGAGACGAAGATGTGAGTGTTTGCTGCCATAGCGATTTCCCCTTGTCGCCATCCCTCTTTTACTTCTCCTTTTTATGGCGGAGCGCTGTCTTGATTGTAACTTCTCTGAGACTCTTTTGCTTCGCGAGCTATGCTGGTGCATATGACAAAGCCATCGGGCATCAAGTCTTGTATAACTCCTGTTCAAGTCGTCGCCCCAGATCAGGTTTCCTATCTCCTGATGGCGCTTGACGGGGCGGTTACCTTCTCACACTTTCTGGTTTGATACTGATGCATTTTTCATGAATATAGCCCCGCGAGGCGTTGCTCAAGTACGCCGACAAGGCAGACCAGGACCCGCTGTGGACCAAAGGTGGGTTTTTTTTGCCTGGCAGAGGACTCGCGCGCGCAGGCAGGTGGGTTTAGCCGACACCGGCAGCTGATCTGCGTGCACGTGCCGAGACAAATCTCAGCATTTGCGCATGTTTACGTGATGTTGGCTGACGTGGCGGTTTTTTCCGAAACCTTGTTCCAGCCTGGAGAGCAAACCAGCCCAAGCCTGTGTTCGCAGACGAGCCTCCCGAGGAGGAAAAGGACGAAGAGTAGCTGGGAGCAGATCTGTATGGAGTAGGGGGCTTGCAGAGATGCATGTGAGGCTGGGCGGGGATGCAGGAGGGAGTGTTGTTGAAGGAGGGTGGCCCCTGCGCGGGAGATCTGAACCTTAAATTTCGAGGACTATAAAGACCTAGCCACCTCCGATCCCCCTAACTCCCCAAAAATCTTCCCTTGCTCTCCCTCTGTCACGCCGTGACTGTCACGTTCCAATTATGAACCATGAGCATTCCGGAGATTCTGGTCACACAGACCCCATCACTCCCAGCGTCGTTCCCGACGTCGACCACACCCCCAATGGCAATACAAATGGCTTGGCAAAGCTCAATGGTGACCTCAGACGTGATCCAAGCTCGCCTGCGGTAGATTCTCCCGCTACCCCTGTCTCAAACGCCGCAGCGCCCGATGTTAAGATTGATACTGAGTACCATGAACAGCAGAGCGATGTCCGCCACGAACCTATCCCCATCAAGCCCATTGCACCTGTGGACAACAAGCCCACAGTGACTACAATCGACGACGCGTCCACAGTCGCGCAGATAGGTACCCCAGCAGATCCAGGTTCATCTTTTCTTTCTCCTTCTATGACCGCACCCTCTCATCAAAATTTTCTGGGACCATATATAGCCGCAATTCCCGTCCGTCCACCTAATGGAACCCCCCCTCCACAAACTGGCGACCTACTCGAAGACGTGAAGATGGCAGAGCAAGTGTCCGTGCCGAACGGTGTCCATCATGATTCAGACATTCACATGGAAGACGGCGACATTCATCCACCCACATCCCCCGCCACTGCCGATGCCTCAATGATGGGCATCGGTGCCAGCGGTGCATCCACCCCTCGGCCACCCTCCCAAGTAGACGACGGGGAACATGGACCACCTCCAGCGAAGAGGCCTAGGATGCTCTCCGATGCGGATCAGGCGGCTTTCGCGCATGTAAACGTGAGTACCTTGATATCTCCTGTACGCCGTAATCGGCGTGCTAATTTCCCATGCTTTGCTCGCCCTTCTGAAGTCCGCAACCCCACCTCCAGCCTCTGCTGCCCCAAGCCCTGTGCCGCCTCCGAGTGCCACAACGACGACCGCGTCCATCCCCCCTTCATCTGCGCTACCCCAATCTTCCTCATTCTCGTTTGGTCCGTCCACCCTCACGACCGCTCAGCTACGCTTTTGCCAGTCAACCATCCGGAGTCTCAGAAAGGTTAAAGACGCGGCTCCATTCCTACGACCAGTCGACCCCGTCGCTCTCAACATCCCCCATTACTTTTCAATCATTAAGCAACCGATGGACTTCTCTACCATTGAGCGCAAGCTAGCAAGCTCCAACCCGCAGAAACCCGATCCCAATCCTGAGAACCCTCGTTACAACAGCGCTGATGAATTTATCGCTGATGTCCGCTTGATCTTCTACAATTGTGTCACGTTCAATGGCCCGGACCATGCGATAACAGCGATGGGAAAGCGCATTGAAGAGATCTTCGATAAGCAGATAAAGCACATGCCAGTCGCATTGCCCGCCCCCGAAGTGAGTCCACTTCCTGGTATCACAATCACTGGCTGAACCTTAATAGGTCAAACCACCTCCCCCTCCAAAAAAGGTTACTCCACCACCTCCACCGCAACCCGTGTCTGCCCCTCCAAAGCAGCCGAAGGCACCTCCGGCTCGCCGCCTCTCTACAACAGTACCTGTCATTCGTCGAAACGAAAACGAGGCAGTTGGAAGACCGAAGCGTGAAATTCATCCACCCCCTCCGAAGGATCTTCCTTATGCTGACGCTCCAAAGAAGAACCGCAAGGGCAAGCGGGTGAAAGATGATGGTACAGCCGAGCAGCTGAAATATTGCGGCAAGATTCTTTCAGACCTTAATCGAAAACAGCATTATAACGCCGCGAGTCCCTTCTACGAGCCTGTTGGTAGGTACCTTGTCCCTCGTTTATTGATTGCGAATAATAACTCGATCATTATCAGACTGGGTGAAGATGGAGCTACCGATGTACCCGAAGATTGTGAAAAAGCCTATGGATCTCTCTACCATGCGCAGAAAACTTGATAACAACGAATACGCGATTGCCAAGGATTTCTACGCGGACTTCAAACTAATGATCAAAAACTGCTTTGCCTTCAATCCCGTCGGAACTCCTGTTCAAGTTGCTGGCGCTGATCTCCAGCGGCTCTTTGAGGAGAAATGGAAGAATCTTCCACCTCTCCGTGAAATCAGTGACAGCGAGGATGAAGAAGATAGCGAGGAGGAAGAAGCACGTCAACGTGGGTCTCGCTACTATCTTTACTTTGAGCATATATTGATCGATTTATCAGGCCAAATCGCCGAGATTGAACAACAAATGGAGACGCTGCAGAGTACACTAACGACGCTCAAGAGCAAACCCGCGAAGAGGAAAAAGGAAGAGCGGCGTGAGAAAGCACCAGCGCCATCAACCTCCAAAGCTCCCCCGAAACAGCTGAAAAATCAGTCCAGCAAGAAGAAAGCCAAGAAACCTATTGCTGATGATGACGTTCTAACTTTCGAGCAGAAGAAAGACTTGAGCGAATCTATTGGCAAGCTTGATGGGACAAAACTCGAAAAGGTTATTCAGATCATTCATGAGGGGGTTCCTGAAATTCGTGATGTGAGTACTCCTTTCCTTCCCTCTTGTTGTCCCACGATCTCACACGTATTACAGAGCACGGAAGAGATTGAACTGGAAATTGACACACTTCCAGCAGCGGTTCTAACAAAGCTATATAATTTTGTGATCCGCCCTATGCGTGCTCAACCTACAAAACGGAACCGACCAAGCAAGGGTACTGGTACCGGCGGGCTGAAACGGAAGAGCATGGACGAGGATGTCGAGGCTGAGAAAATCCGGCAACTTGAACAACGCATGGCTCTTTTCGACCAGCCAGCGGGCTCCGGACCAGCAGCAGCAACCAGAAATGTCGACAGTGATCACTCGTCTGACTCGAGCGATTCGGACAGTTCTGGTAGTGATTCAGAGTAGACTCTGGGTGCTCGGTTTTCTCTTTGTCACCTGTTTATTATGATCTGTATATTCTTACTGCACTCAATGGACCTCCCACCCCAACACCTCGTCTCGCTCCTGTTCTTGTTGCTTCCCAACTCGGTTCACTGTTTTTTTTTTGTTCAGCACGATATACCTCGCAGTCTTTTTATCTACTGTTGCGATCGCCGCTTTCCTTATTTTCGCTCTTTCGCAAGAGCTCTGGTGGTCAACCCTTCCCCGTTAATGACATCATAGTTCTGTTCATACATGATACATACACCTACATAAGAACCTCGATCAATTCGCCTCCCCACTGTAGCTAGTTAGTCCTATTTACTTAGCTGAAAGAAAATTCTGATTTAATCCGAAGCTTAATTGACTTTCGTTATTTGGACAAAATGTCGTATTGTGACAAATTGGGACGGTCGTGTATGACGGACAAAGTTCACGAGTGAGATTGTAGCTCGGAGACAGAAGGCCTGTACAGAATGCATTCGCGATGAATGACAGATAGGGGTAATTACCTTCGTTTGTTGCTCTTCGCCTGGAACTTTTGCCAACCTGAACGTGTGGGTTCTGTCGACGGGGTAGATAAGGGCTGGGATGCAGCGGAGGTAAGGTTGGGAGTGGAGGGTTCGGACACTTCAGGTTGGGAAGGAGGTGGAGGTGGAAGAATGGTAGGGGTGGGTGCTGTAGGCAAAGATTTCCATCCACCTCTAGAATGCGGTAGCTGAGGGAAGTCTGGGTTATGAGCGGCAGTAGATGACGGACGGGTGTCGACAGTCCCTGTATCAAGGGAAGTCCAACCTCCTGTCCGGAAAGATGGGGTATGGTAGGTGGCAGGTGGCGGGGGTGTAGGCGTAGGGGGGGTTGGAGCCCAACCTGAAGGCCTCGATGGTTCAGGTGGTGGTGGTGGTGGTGTCGAGGAGGTTGATGATGACGGCCCAACGGTTGCCCAGCCTGACTTCGTGAACCCGCCCGGCGACGCAGTAGTTGATGTGGAGACAGTACCAAATGAAGCCCAGCCTCCTTTTTTCTGGGTTGAGCTATCTTCGACGCCTATCGACGGGTGTGATTCCGCAGTGGTGGCTGCGGACGCCAACCCCGCCTGGGGAAGCGCCTTTGGTACTTTGATACCAGCCGCAGCCGCGATTTTACGTAGTTCGCGTTCCTCGCGTTTACGTTCCTTCTCCTTGCGTCTATCGATGTCCTCTTGAGGCTTAGGGCGAGCGTTAGCTTGCATATCTCTGAATCTGGCTTTATGATGATGCGCATATGAGTTGGTGTGCTCATCATATTGAGCAACATTTTGAAATTGTTTGTCGCAGAGTGTGCAGTAGAAGGCGCGGAGGGCATTTGTTATCTCATCCTGGACTGCGGCTTTGCGCGCTACGGCATCCTATTTTTAGCAGTGGGTAAGATGTGGTGTGTGAGAGACGAAAGCGAGGAGCACCTCACGAGCCCTCCGCTGCTCATCTGTTTCTTTGGTCTGGCGTTCGGAGTCGAGCCCACGGCGCTGGGAGACCGTTTCTTCGATCATACGGACATCTTGGCTTGTTTTCCCAAGACCGGTGGAGTCCAGTTTGATTTCGAATGGGATTGGGTCAACACGGCCTTGGGATGGACTGTCACTGACCGACAAGAATCATGATGAAGTAAGAAACGCACCATCCTCAGAGAGACCTAGTGGTTTTCCCTCTGACCATCCCATCTTTGCAAGCATAGCAAAGCCCTTGTTAGTGGACTTGATCTTGGTTTCGACGGTTATAGTCTCATGTATAGGTTTCCGGACGAATTCATCATAGTGGGAGATATTGGCGCCTGGATCGACATCCATTGCTGCATCGTCCGGGGAAGGAGAGCGCGAGACGAGAGAAATGTCGTCATCGTCATCGTCCATCTCGTCCTCCTGTCTCTTGCGCTGGGGAGGGGGAAAAGGGAGCAGGGGAACATGCAGTGTTGATATCGAAGGGGAAGGGCTGGTAGAGTACCTTTGGGGTAGGTCCTGGCCCGTCTGTATGGGCCATGGGAAGAGCGTTCCAGCGGGCTGTTGAGCCCTCCGACATTGCGACCAGTCTGACCACGACAGAGCTCGAAGAGTATCCCCCTTCCATTTTGGGAACCCGCACGTGACTAACAACGCGTTGCGTAATAAAGTAGCGCCAAGCACTTGCAGCGATACCCTCGATGAGCTCGGATGGCTACTTTGACGACGACCAGCTCGACGAGGCCGCATTCGCGCAGCTCGATGCAATAGAAGCTGCATATGCAGCCACAAAACCATCCAGAGAATCCAGCATAACCTCTGCAGCAACGACCACCTCGACCCCAAACCCCATCTCCAAGCCACATCCTCCGAAACCGAAATCCATGGGCAGGGATGACTCATTCTATGATTTGACTTTAGACCTGGACGACCATGAGCTGGAGATGCTAGACACTTTTATTGCGGACTCGTATGCCGGGAAAGCCAAACCGGTCGTTGGACCAACCAGGCAGACGACATTGTTTGGAGATGTGCTGCCGAATTCTCCCCAGACGAATAAGCCAAGGTCTCGTCAAGCAATGCAGCGGACAACCTCAACTTCCCGGACTCCTTTTGGATCGAAACCGAAGAAGACCAAGGTTTGGGATCAGACCGCTTTTGCCAAGAGTGGGCAGAGGAAGCAGGGAAAGGGTAGACTGTTTGAAGAGGATGAAGAGGAGGAGGAGCAAGTAGAGTTTGAACAATTCCCTGCTCCATTCGTACCTCCTGGTAAGCCCAAGAGTGAGACTGCCATCAGACCACACTCACCCCGCTCTTTAGATGGGTATGTTCACCTTGACAGTTCACGCGCAGATGCTCACCTCTCCTGTCATTGTTTGCCATCATCATTAGACCTGTAAATCAATGGCTTTACCGACTTGCATATATGACTCACACCTTACTCAGCCGCCTCCCATGAAACTCATGCCAGACTTGCTCGAAGCAAAGCATTGGCTCTACCCTCTGAACAAACCCAAACGAGATTACCAATTTAACATTGTCAAGAATTCATTGTTTGAGAATACCATTATCTCTGTGCCGACAGGTTTAGGCAAGACCTTTATTGCAGGGGTTATCATGTTGAATTGTGAGTTTCGAAGTCGTCGGGTCACCCAAATCCTGACATATCGCGTCAAGATTACAGATGGTTTCCTGATGGTAAAGTGGTGTTCGTAGCGCCTACGAAGCCACTTGTCGCCCAACAGATAGATGCATCTCACCAATCTTGCGGCATCCCAGGAAGTGATGCCGCTGAGATGACTGGTGAAATCCCCAAAGTGAAACGAGAAAGGCTGGTTAGTTGTCAATCACCTGTTGCGGTATTGCCCAGCCCACTAACTGTTCGTCTCACTAGTGGAGAGAGAAAAGGATATTTTACATGACCCCACAAACACTGATGAATGACCTCTTAACACAGAATTGCGACGTCTTGGATATCGTCCTTCTCGTAGTCGGTAAGGCACCAAATTCTTGAATTCCGCCCTGAACTCAGTATTGGAAAGACGAAGCGCACAAAGCCACGGGTGATTACGCATACAATCAAATTGTACGCCACATGATGGCGAAAAACCCCCACTTTCGCCTCATTGCACTAACGGCCACGCCCGGAAGTAACCCTATGGCCGTCCAGAATCTTGTCGATGGCCTACATATCAGTCACATCGAGATCCGGAATGAAGAGAGTCTTGACCTACGGGAGTATCTTCACGACAAGGTTTGCTGACCATCCTTTTTGATGCTCGTCTTGTCTCTCATTCCGTCCAGAAAATCGAACAGCACTGTATAAAGATGTCTGAAGGTATCGTCTTAATCCGAGATCTACTTGCCCGGCTTATGGATGTACGCAACCTTTCTCGGACCTCCTCTGTGCCAACCTGATCCAATTATTTCAGACCTTCCTCAAGCCCCTCAAAGCTAGAGGTATCATGTGGCCAGAACAGCAAGCTATTAGACTTCATCCTTATTCCGCTCGCGTAAAAATTGGTACATTAGCTCCTGACCAAAGAGGTCTCATCGGACATTTGAGTATGCTCGGTAATTTGGCACAGGTGATGGGATACTTGGTGAGCTACCTATCTTCCTCACATAACCATGACTAAACATATCCTTAGCTAGAGGGAACCGTTGGCATGGCTTATTCATACTTGAAGGAGGTGTCTGAGAAAGACACGGACGAACAAGCACGAAAGAACCAGCAAGCTCAGAGCAAGAAGCTTCGCGAAAATGACTTGTTCAAGAAAACCATCGCGGCTTTTGAAATACATAGAACGAACCCCACAGGACCTTTCCCACCCCATCCCAAGATGGACAAGGCTGTCCATCTCTTGGTAAAGTATTACGGCCAGAGGCTCCCGGACAATGACCGGGACGAGAATGAAGAGACATCGGGAGAATCCAAGGCGATGGTGTTTGTCACCCATAGAGAGGTCGTGGATGAGATTGTAGAAGCACTGAACGAACATGAGCCCATGATACGTGCTTCCAAATTCATTGGACAGGGAATAGATAAGCACGGGAAGAGGGGACAAGCACAGAAGGAACAACTTGAGGTGCTGTGCATTGTTTTCACCATAGAACAAGGAGCACTGACGGTTCGTTTTACTCAGATCATTCAAAAGTTCCAGAGTGGTGTGTTCAATGTTCTCGTGGCAACATGCATCGGTGAAGAGGGTCTAGATATTGGAGAGGTTGATCTGATCATATGTTATGATACTCAGAAGACACCAATCCGAATGGTAAGTTCGTTACATTGCTGTTCCCCCCCCCTCTTCTATAACCCAATTTCTGAGCATATGCGCCAACCAGCTGCAACGTTTCGGACGAACAGGACGAAAACGTGCTGGTTGTATCCATGTCCTACTAGCCGAAGATCGGGAAGAGTTTAACCTTGACAAAGCCCGCGCCTCATACAAAGAAGTCCAAAAAGCGATCTGTCGCGGTGATGATCTCGAATTCTATTCAGACGTCAAGCGTCTCCTCCCAGAACACGTCAAACCTGCTCCACTTGAAAGAGTAATGGAGATTAAACCATACGTTCGTGAAGAACGTAGCAAAGTTAAACGGTCCCCTACGAAAACTTCCACGACCACGAAACGCAAACGCAACGATGACATGATGAGGAATATACCTTTGGGAGCGTGTACGGGTTTCGTCAATGTCGCAGATCTAATCCTGAGACAATCAAAGAAGAGTAAAGTTATGGATGTGAAGAACATCGAGGCAGAGGCTGAAGATGACGATTTGGACAAAGCACTTGACGCCGGCATTGAAGGACTGTTTTCTGCCAGGCGGACCCGATCTCTTACTTCTCCCTTATTCAAAACGCATCTATGGAACGAGGAACACCTGGGGAATCCAAAGGCAAAAGGAAAGATGAAGAGGGCAGCGACGGTTGAGTCCGGGAGCGCTGCGAAACCTAAGGCTAAACCCAAGCCAAAAAAGAAAGCTGCAGAGAAGGGAGAAAGTGAATGGGAGGAAGAGAAGAAGGGAAGAGTGCAAAGGGGAGCCAAAGGCAAGCAAAAGGAACCTTCGATCTCCCTTTCGCAGCAAGGCAGAGACGACTCAGTTGACCGCGAACTGGGGAATGGGCCATTCTCCTGCTGGGAGAAAACACAAAGAGAGAGGAGTTTGTCGCTAGACTCGGTCTTTTCATCTTCACAGTCACCCTCACCTAGGGTATCAAGGAGGCATGTCAAAACCAGGCTAAGTCCACTGAAGGAAGATGCATTCACAGACCTTTCTGGTAAAGAAATGGAACGACGCCGGTCGGAAACGCCTTGTGAGTACCCTCACAAAGAAAGCGTTGACTCGTGCTGAACACGTCTTCCAATAGTCACTCAAGCGGATTCGCCCCTAGAGAATCAAGGTAAGAACGACGATATGGCATGGTTAGTCGACGACGACGAAGATCCGGATATCGTGATTCTCTCGTCGTCACCATTGGTACCCAAAAATGCGACGTACGATGAATCTGTGGAGCTTACGGACTTACTTTCTTCGCGAACTCAGGGTAAGTTCCGCCCACCCCCCAGTAGTTGTCCTCTCCTAATCCCTAGGAACCCGTTGTAATGATGCAGCAAAACCTCAGACTCGTCTTGTCGACCATAGCGTGTTGGAACCCTCCTCAGAGCCGGAGATTCTATCAGCTCGATCCCTTAGCGCAAGTCCAGATTTCAAATCCAAGAATTCTATGCCACCCTCTTGCAGAATACCTGATTCCTCTCCGTTGCTGGGAACACCAGCTATAGAAGATACTCAACCTGTCCGACGCGGCGGCCGACGGGCACTCAAACGCCACCTCCCCAGCAATCTTTCTTCAGATGCAGAATTCGAGATACCTCCACCCTCACAACGCCGACTACGTCGGTGCCAAGACACTCCTCTCCCTGAACCTGAGGAACCGAAACCACCGAAGAAACATAAACCTGTCACAAGCCGGAAACACAACCAATTACTGGAATACTCCGCCGAGCATTCAGGTGATGATGTCAGCGCTGGTTCGTCAAACAGCGATGACGATGTCGAGAGTGAATCAGACCGGCTCTTCCTCAGGAGCTCACCAATGACGCAAGTGTCCCCTTCCTATGATCAGACTTTGGCGTATCACAAGAGCCTGATGACGCAGGCCCCAGGTGGCCCTGCCTTCGCCCGCGGTCCTCTGAGAAACAAACCATTTGGAAGAATGGAACCAAGGAAGAGAAGGAGAGTTGTGGATAGCTCTCCACCGCCCGAGGATGACGAATACGAGTTCGGGAGCTTTGTGGTAGATAATGATGCAGAGATTTCATACATGACGCAGGCAGACAATTCATTTTGATTCAACCTGCTATACTCAGCTTCTTCATTTCACATCTCTCTAAAGCCTTCCAGAACATACACTATCGATCGCATGCATGGTACATACTTGTAATGTTAGGCCACTCAACCAACCCCAGTATAAATAAGTTCGCAGTCTTTACTTGGTTATCTTTGGCTGCCGGCGGACGTAAACGTCTTTGAATGCCGAAGTGGTGTGCCCATTTGCACTGGGTGGGACCCAGCCTGCAGCTTTCTTCTCCTCTGCAAGCTGGCGTATCACAGAGAGGAAATCGTTGATGGCCTTTTCAGAGGTTTGAATGTGGACAACAAGGCGAGATCCACCGAGGATCAGTGGCTCAGGTAAAGCTTCAGCACGCTGGGCGATTTCATCAAAGTCGGTTCCAAGGGGAGATGGATCATAGAAAAGCTACGCATGAGGATGTTCAGCCTTAAAGGCGTTCAGGATCGATACGACGGAGTAAATCTTACCATACAAGTCTCCGCTCTGCTCAGGACGATCGCTCCGATCTCTTCAAGACCAGCTTCGAGTTTCTTTGCTAAAGCATGAGCTCGAGGAAGTTGCGGGAAATTGTGCGTGAGAGCAAAGGCTGCCGAAGCTGCGAGGAAACCAGTTTGCCTCATTCCACCGCCAAATATCTTTCTGAACCAGCGAGCTTTCTTGATGAACTCTTTTGTGCCAACGAGACACGAACCGACGGGGGCACCTGCGACCATTGACCTTAGTCTCAAGTCGCTGGAATATCATAAGCTCGGATCAATCAACGTACCTAAACCTTTACTAAAGCAAACGCTAACCGAGTCGAATGGTTCACAGAGTTCCCTGACGCTTTTTTCCGTCTCAATGGCGACATGCCAAATTCGAGCACCGTCCAAGTGGGTTTTGATACCTAACGAGTGTGCGTAGTTGCAGATCCTGATAATTTCTTCCTGAGGGAAGATGGTCCCGTTAAGGGTATTTTCGAGGGCAACGATCTCAGTCGGTGCTCTAAGCGGCGTCAATCACGACTCGCGGGTGCAGTGCACGAGGAATTATCACTCACATATGAACATCCGTTCCGAGAATGATGTTCTCCTCGATCTCCTCCAACGTCAAATGGTGTTCTGCCAAAAAATATTTGTCAGACACTCGAGTCAGATAGGGCCACCGTACTGTTCGCAGGTGTTATCGGGACAACGTGTGCGTTAGAGTTGAACGCCGGACCACCGGCTTCGTACCTTCGAGAGCCGTCAGCACTAGCCTTGTGTACTAAGGGAGGAATAGACGGACTTGAATATGTGGGCTCTCTTGTCGCAGAGAATGGAATAAGGGGGTTGCTTTAAATGTGTTCTCAATGCGATCTGATTCCCTTGAGTTCCTGATTGTACAAACAAAGCGGCCTCCTTTCCAACGAGCTGGGCGATGTGCGCCTCCAGAGCACTGTAGATGATCTATTCAAGCTGAACATCTGCCAGTATATCTGGGGATGGACGTACGCAGTTGACGGCTCAAAATAGACGTCGTCGCCCAACGTCGCCTTTGTTGCATAAGCAAGCATCTCCTCAGAGGGGACTGAAAGATATTGAGTATGAATACAATTATCCCTCGTGCCATGAGCAACGGTGAAGGATACCAGTTATGGTGTCCGCTGCGAGAAGAAGGTAAGTTAGGAGGGTCTACCTCGTTATAGCTCATGACCCACAGATGAAAGTGCGAGTTATTTCATTCCGTTTGGAGACATTATCTGCGACGTGAGTCCTGGAGAGAATATCGACCTTGACCTGGTCTATAATTTGCTGAACAGCCGGAGAGACTTCAGTAGACATGGCTCTTGCAAAATAGAGATAACTCGGAAGATAGTAGGGGCGAGCGAATAACGTGGGTGAGAGAAAAGCCCGCAGAGAACGTATCATGTGGGTGTAGGATCCTCATGTATTATATACCAAGTTTTCGGGGTGATATGTTTAGAACAGTCCCATCGTGCACCTGGAGAGATTACACGGCCCGGCCCGGTATTACACAAGCAGCGCATCCTCTTTAGGCGGTCAGCTACCGTCCTTCAACAGCAATATACCATCTTCACATTCTCGGGGTTTCTTTTCTTTCACTATTCTCTCTGATCTTTGAGTACTAACCATGGGAAATGTGCGTCGGACCTCTGTGCCAAGCCTGCGTCTAGCGAGCTGATCTGATCGACGAACAGGGCGCTAAGGCTGCGCAAAAGCGCGAACGCAATTCTCAAAAGAACGACGCAAAGGGAGCAAAGAGCCAGATGAAGGTCAACGAAGCTGCTAAGTCCATCGTCTGCACCACTTGCAGACAAGCATTTGTGAGCTGCAAAACCCCGTTTCGCCTTCAGCCCACCTTGCATTGACGCCTGTCTCAAGCTTATTACCACTCGTGCGCCAGCGTGAGCCATTCCAACCTCATCTACATACTCTCAGGCTATACTAATAGCCCTCAGTCTGGAGGAGCACTCTCAAAACAAGCACAACAAGACAATTGCCGAATGCTTCCCGACCCATGGCAAATAGCTCAATCCTAGTCCCAGGACTACCCCGCCGATTAACTCCTACATACTGTCCTTAGTTTCGCTGAAACCAACACGGATCGCGTTCCCTCAATATCATAATGGATCGTCGTAAGATTGATGTTGATGGCAAAAATGACTTGGATTTCGAGGCTCTCGGCCAGTACTCGTGCAAATTACTCGGCTGTCGTACAACATGCTTCAGATGTAGACAGGCTATCTGCACCACACCCATTTAAACCATCGGATATCTATCATCCATTTTCATTCCGATTCAGTGAGCCTGTTCTGATTGAACTACCTGCTTTACCACAGATACCTTCCACTCCAACCCGCAGGAGAATGTGAGACCCCTTACCCGCACATTTGGGCACCCGTGTCCCTCCGAATCCACAGTCAGTACCGTTCATCGGGTACCCATTCAATCTCCAATCTAGACAGGACTCGTCGTGAGGTGACCAGTGTCAAAAACCTTATCACTTTTGTGCAATGTCGGTTTGACGTCTGCATGGTGATATACGATTAGAATCCGTACGTCTCTGTACGTGTTTCCAGATAGGGCATCATCACGGAAGGATACCCTGCACGAATAATATATCCGTGATTAAGAAAGCATACGAGGGACTGGGCTGGCTCTCACAACCTTCGAATTGTCCTACTTTTGCATCGCCCACCATACCGGCGTTTTAAAACGTATTCAAACTTCTTCATGCTCCAGCAACTTCCAATTCTTCGAACGCTTTTCACTGATGGCGAATCCTCAGTCCCTGTTACCAGTGGCTTGACACGATGGCATTACGATATTTTCCGGCGAGTTGGCCACATACCCTTCTGATAGTGGTGTCCTTTACGTTCAACATGCGCTCAGGGGCGAAGACCAAGCTCACGTTCCCGACGATATCCTCCAAGGACTTCTAGGCGCATTTATCAAAAAATTACCCCCAAGGCAATATGTTACACAGCGGGCACTTCATCGGGCACTTCCTAAGGTCTCATTTCCGATATCTTCCACTTTTCTGCTCACTTACCTCGGCCATTCAACCCACCAGCGAACTCAATTATATACATTGCCTAGCGGCAAACCGGATTAACATCACATTTTCTACGCGCCCCTGCTGCCCAAGGCAAAAGATGCAATGTCGGTCTTCGTATTGTGTCATGTTGAACCAAGAATTCAAAGGCGGCTCCAACGCCAGATAGCTCCCAGATGGAGATAGATTGCCCTCAACCTCCCGGAAATTATAATGCTATCTTGCGCGCGATCCTAGATAAACTCTGGTGAGAGAGGAAATCCTCTGAACCCATACACCTTCCATGGCCTATACTGCCCAGCAAACTCGAGTAACTGTCAGCCCCTCGCAAAATACACGCTTGGGTGATCGACAGCATTCTGCCTATGTGTTCAACTCGTTCTCTAAAGCAATGACCACAGACGAACCCGGACTTCTTGATAACAGCATTGTTCTCGATGGTCGTCGGAGGGACCACCTCCCCGATGCCTTGTCGCTCACCACCGAGTATTCGTCGCCTACCTCCGTGACACCCTTGGCTGATGCACATATGTCCGAGTATGCCACTGTGACTACACTCCTTCGTTATAGCCAGACCTTGTCCAGCTTCCTTCTCTATGACCCCACATCGCCTGTATCCACCGCGCCGCCGACCGCCCGTAATAGTTGCGCTCCTTCCCTTGAGCTCGAGGAATGCAGTCCCGCACAAACCTCTTTGAAATGGCGTCTTGCTAGCGGTTATTTTGCATGCTTCGTCATTGGTTGGGCTGATGGAGGTACGTCATTAAAAGTATTTTAGAGAACTCAGTCTGATGACCTTCTTTACAGTCACCGGGACTGTTATGCCTTGCGAGTCGCTCTCTCACTAATGACTGTTAAGTACATGATTCTGATACCAGCCTGACAGATCTCGACACCGAATTCAACCTTAGTACTATGACTTCATCCTTACTGTGGGCTGGTACCACATGCGGGTGAGTATGAGAGTAGTCCCTTTAGGCTGCCGCACGTTCTCATCGGACATCTTAGGTTCTTCATCGGAACGTTCCTCGTCGAAATCATCCTAAAGTGGCTGGGCCGCTTTAACTTCGAGTCATCGAAGAAAACTATTATACCGCACACCCTAGTTATCCTCAGAAAGAACAATCCGGCTTTCGGCCACTCAGCTTCTCGGGCGCGCCACCTAGTGTTGTCCATCGCAAGCACGCTGCACGCATTCTACTTCATCTTGATGGGTTCCCGAGGCGGCTTTTCCGTCATGCTCGTAGCCTACGCCATGGCTGCATTTGCTCGTGCTTTATTGACTGGTAAGTTGATAACCTTATCGGTCTTTATTTTCAGGGCGTTCTTACCAATGAGGTTTTAATTTTAGCAACACTGTAAGTGGGATTTGATCTTTAGCCTCCGGATGACGTGAGCTTAGATTAGCTTCAGGAACGCCTATTTTGCCTCCGGTCCGAGGCAGGCTCTTGGTTATGCCTATGGACTTGGAAGTAAGTGGTAACTTGCCCTACACTACTCCTGGGTTTCGTCCCCACGGGACCTGACGCACGCTGGTTAGGTTTTGGGAGTGTAGCTTCCCCTCTCGTTTGCCAGTCAATCATTGCCACCGGTGTTCCGTGGTTTCACTTTTACTTTGGTTCTCTCGTTTTATCAGCCTTGAATGTCACGTTTCTAGCGATGACTTTCATACCCAGTCCGGCAGAGGTTACGAAGGAGCATCGTGGAGCGTTGTGCGAAGCTAGGGCAAGGGTTGACGCCGGCTGTGGCGCTGCAAATGACGCTGATCAGTCTGAGAAGGCTTCGCCATCGGTTGTTAGCCCTACTTTCCCTGCTCTGTGGTTCAAGTCAGAGGATAACAAAAGGAATAGTAAGTGTCTACTCTCACTGATAAGGCGGAAGTCCCATGTCAACGGTCTTGCGCTTTACCGTGGTTTCTCCAGCCCTCAAACTGGCTCTATACATGCCATATCAGTGGGCCTTCTCCGCGTTTGCGTTGCTTTATTGTGGAAGGTGAGGTTCGCGGTGCCCAAACATGACTGTTTGCCTAATGTAGCGGAACCTTCTCAGTGAAACGACTACCCAAGGCTTCGTACGTTTAATATATGCTCCATCAGGAGGAGGGAATACTGATCGAGAAGGCATAGATGGTTACTTACCTGCTCGGCACTAAGGTCAGTCGCAATATATCTTCTAAAGCTGATGCTGAAACTCGATGATTTATAGCACGCCGACCCAAAAACAGTCGGTTATGTCACTTCGAGTTTCTGGGCAGGTATCAGCCTCGGACGCTTCGGCTGGGGGTATTACAACCGATTGTGAGTTCCTTTTAGCGCATGGTTATCTGTCTTTCTCATTGTGATTTAGCCTTTCTTTTAAACAGAGGAAGCACACCGTTCATTCTTGCATGTAAGGATATTTTACTTGACCGAGAACGCCATCTTCTGACAATTATTCCCTCTGACTTGTAGTCGTACGTCGGGAACATTTCCTTCTGGTAGCGTCATGGTTGAGGTCGATCCATCAGTGCTTGGACTGCTCTTGCAGGTTCTCGTCTGGGTGGTTCATTCCTACATACAGAATTATATCGCGGCGGGCTTCATCGGACTCTTCTACGGACCCGTTTTCCCTGCAGCACTGGCAATGGCAAATGACGTCCTCCCTGAGGAGGTGCATATGGTTGTGATGGCACTGATGTAGGTGTACTTACCGCTTCCTCTGGCAGGGTTTCGGGTCTAATCCGGCCTGTTTTCAGCAATGCATTCGCTAGTCTTGGTGGTGGTGAGTTTGCTTCCATCTTCATGGGGGGGATCTTCTGATCTGGCTCGCTTCCTCGCAGCTGTCTTCCCAGTCGTTACAGGCACGGTGCTGAACTTCGAAGGCGTTTCTGCATTCACGTTTGTTACAGTTCCCCTAGCCGCATCTCTTGCTGTGCTCTGGGGTTTATTCCCCTCCCGTGTTCCGACTAGGAACACTATGGTTTGATCTATGGCCTTTCTGGGAACTACATTGATTCCCTCTCATATTCTCAGACCTTCCTGCTTCCTGCTTTTTGACAGAACCCCTATATGCGTGAGATGTGGGCCACCGGAACTATATCCACACCCTGGGGGGACTCAGAGTATAGACTTTGCCCGTTTAGATTTTCAAGATGATTTAGACTGTTACTTGCGTCCTGTGTTCACTTCTTACGTTAAATATGTTTTAGCATCCCGACATGTGGAATACACGCTGCTTATTGGGCCGGAAGAAAGGTTCAATGGGAGTGAAGGACGAAGTCCAGTATCATTACTATCAAGAGAAGTATTATCCGCTCGAGTATCATATCGCTCGAACACACAACCCGCTTTTTCCATCTCTCTACGTTCTGCCTGTGCTCTAATGTTTGTAGGTGGGGCTTTTGCATAGCCGTGCAGAGGTATGCGCCGTGACAGAACTCTTCACGACGTGCAACGTTCCGATCTATGTTCAGAATGTTCCGAACCCACTGGGTCCAGCATTGCTTTGGCTCCGGTTTTGGAGCTTCTCGCCGACTTTTTTCTGTACGTCATTGAATTTGGCGACGCAACGGTCTACACAGACACTCTCGCCCTTGTTGAGGTCAGCGTCGGCATACCGTGTGCTGATGCACTTGGCGTGACACGACCTGTGGAATGTTACAGGACAAGGGGCGACAAATTTGACAAGTCCACGTACTGGACCATGCGGTTGAAGAAGTCGGTGACGGTGTCCAACCTAACCACCAGCGATGGAGAAAATTGAGTTGCGCGTGCTGCGAGTTGTGAAACTCTGGACATACTCTGTGATTGCCATTTCTATTTTGTCCGAGTTGACGCCATTTGTGGGAGCAGAACCTCGTCCACCACCGAGAAAAGACATGTTGGAATGGACGTGGGGGAGAGAAGACTTGGGACGGGGCGGAGTGGACGCGTGAGTGGAAGGGCACAGGTCACGTGCTTCCTGATTTGATTGCCGAAAAAAAGTTTTGGAGGGTGCGTCTCTGACATCCTCGACACACCGTGCAATGCTCCTGGACAAACGGAAAGAAAGCCACCCGACGACCCTGGCTGTCCATCGCTGTCGCTTTGTCGATTATGCACCGTCTGCGGTCACGGCACTCGCGTTTCCCCCACGGCCTTTGCCTCCAGTCAGCCCGAAGACAAGAAGGGCAGCGGGGAAACCACCGTTGCCATATGGCACTCTGGCTGTTGGACATGCGAACGGAAACATAGATCTATGTGAATGGGTCGGCCCCGCGCAGAGTGTGGAATGCTCACAAGCCTGGGTTGTCAGAAAAGTGGGTCAAGACGTTTGTCTAAATGCAACTGTGGATGTGACTTTTGCAGACAATGCCAGGTCCCCACCCTTCAAAAGTGGACTCATTGACATTCGTAATCCGCCATCCCGACGATCTTCGCCCCGATGATGTTCCCTCAATATCGGACCTACGATTATTCACCTCTGGAGGAGGGAGTGAGTTACTGGAATGGAATCTCGAACGTTCGTGTGTGAAGGTATGCAAGCACATACTTGTTCAGATCGTCATTGAGTTCATGCAGTCACCAGCGGACAATCAGTTCTCAGGGTGGTGCAATATGGTGTGTCGCGGCCAACCCAGCGTCCACATATCTCGCGTTAGGCTGCGAAGATGGCACAGTCCGCCTGCTTTCAGTGGTCGATGACACCCTCACTCACCACCGTCGCTTCGATCGGGTCAAATGTCGGATGCTTAGCATTGCGTGGGGCCCACCCGTGCCTCGATCAAAATCCCGAAACTCAAACGATGCTGATTCTGACAGTGATTCGGACGAAGACGACGAGGACGACTGGAGAGATTCGTGGCTAGTAACTGGTTGCTCAGATAGCAGCCTTCGGAAATGGGATGTACAGACAGGCAGAGCACTCGAGCGAATGGCGGTGGACAAAGTCCGAGGCGAACGCACACTTGTCTGGACAGTGGGTACCTTGGGGTAAATTAACAACATCACTTTTTCCGGGGTTGGGCTCGGCACTAATAACTTTGGGAATAGTGACGGCACCATCATCTCAGGGGACTCTCTTGGCCATGTCAAGTTTTGGGATTCGCGGACCTGTACTCAGCTACATTCATTCCCAGCTCATGGCGCTGATGTTCTCGCCCTCACCATCAATCCAGAGGGCAAAGCAATTTACACTTCCGGCGTAGACCAAAAAACCGTTCAGTTCTCGCTTGTCCGGACAAGTTCTTCATCATCTACAAGCCTTCGTTGGGCGCAAACTGCCTCACGTCGTATGCACTCACACGATGTGCGCGCACTGGCATCCTGGCCTCCATACACATCTCTTCCATCAACCTACAAACGCACATATCCCCTCGATGTTGCTTCTATCCTCGCCTCTGGGGGTCTAGACATGTCCGTCGTCCTCAGTCCGGCAGCCCTTCCGGAAAGCACAGTGACGAAAGTCATCAACCCGTTGGTTACAAGCACAGACGCTACTTTCGCTGACGCATACCACCGCAGAATTACATATACTGTTGGTAATTTAATTCGTGTGTCGAGGAACAAGAGGTTGGTGCTATGTTTGAGAGAGGCTGGGTTGAGTGTTTGGAGAATCTTGAAGAAGCCCGAGGATGAGATAATTAATGAACCACAAGAGGACGAGTCAGAACCATGGGGTGGTGGTTGGGAGAAGGTGTTGGAAATGGAGTTTAACGTGACAAGCAATCTCGTCGCCGGAGAGATATCTGAAGATGGACAATGGCTCGCAGTCTCTGATATGTACGAAGCAAAACTTTTCTCTTTGCACATCGATGTACGTATTCTGGACTTCCGATCACATTTATTTACTCAACTGGACCACAAGGACCAGGGCCAGATTTTCGTGAAAAGAATCAAAGCATTTCCCCTTCTAATCCACTCCAGCATTCCCAACGCCTCCTCCAACACAAGTCTAGGCGCTGTCACATTACAGTTCACTCCAGACTCGTCGAAGCTCGTCCTCTCTACCGCTCAAACGTCCTACATCCTCATTTTTGATCTCACTCGCGACAAAGCTCGGCTACTTAGGCGGTTTGAGCATCACAGGCTAAAAGAAATTGTTATCGGAGACCGTGTCGTGAAATCCCTTAAGCAAACAAAGCAACCAAATGGGATCTTGACGAACGGAAAGCATGTAGAGAGAGAAGATGTCGAGATGGGAGGCACAGAAGAAGAAGAAAGTGAGAGTGAGGGAAGTATGAGCGAAGGAGAGAACGACAGTGATAAAAATCCGATCGCGGATATTATACCCAGCGTACTGCGAATCAGTGTCAGTCCGGATGGCCAGTGGCTGGCAACATCTGATGATCAGCGACACACCCATATATTCAACTTGGATTCTGTCTCTGTAAGTCGTGAAGACTCCCTACGTTAAGACGCTAATTGAGACGATCTCCAGCACCACGGCCGTCTACCCACATTCCCCCTTCCTGTCGCGTGTCTCGTCTTCTCACCGAGTAATCCCAACATCCTCTTCCTCGCTTTCCCAGATAACACATTACAAGTTTACGATGTCGAGGCTCGTCAATTCCCAGCCTGGAGCAAAGACCTCTCCCTCTCTTCATCTTCACCTTCACCGATTGCCAGGCGTCTGGCGGGTCTACACGATTCGATACTTGGGATCTCTTTTCCGCCTCCCGCTTTGACTATTCCAGATATTATGGATACTGGGAAGGAAGGCACGCAAAGGGAGAATGGTGGAGAGAAGGGGCGTTACGCGCTGTTGTGGGGTGCTAATTGGTTGCTTAAGCTGCCACTGACATTATCAACACCCGGTAGCAACTCGAAGACGAGCAAAAAGCGACGACATGGACAGGGCACACAGCAGGAGCAGCTTGATGCACAAGTGACGGCTGAGGAGAGCTTGATCAACTCTTCGAGTAAACTAGTTACACATTACCGACCTATCCTCCATGTGGATTTTCTCAGCGAGGGAGAGCTTATGGTTGTCGAGCGGCCACTTGTGGATGTGCTCAGTATGCTACCGCCTGCGTATTTCAGGCACAAGTATGGGACATCGTAGTACAAAATGTTTTGAGTGGGGTGATCAGAGTATATGTAACTATTGAACGCTATTACTGTATGAAATGTCCTATGTCCGGGTTGTCTAATGGCTATTGTTGGGAGTAGGAAAACGAAAATGCTAGGCTACAGGATAAGTACGGGGCGGAATACGACAAATAAATAGGGATGGTTGCGAGGAATAATTATAAAGAGCTAAGATTGAGCAGTTTTGTGTTTCAGAGCGGCCGTTCGGTGTTGCTTGACGTCCTCCCTATAGAGGGTTAGATACATATGGAGCGCGAAGAAACAACTGACTGAGAGTTCAAGACAGACAAGTACAATGTCCAGAGTACGCCACAGCCCTGGGTGAAAGGAACACGGTACGGGAGTGGCATATAACGGAAGTTGATGAGCTGGGAAAATACAGATTAGGAGAGATATTGACTCAGATGGGTCCGTGCGTACCTGGGCCAGGGGCCAAGCTTTCCAATTTGTAACGAGGATTCTACCGAAGAGATCTGTGAATTTCTCAGCGACTTGTGCTGGGGGACGACCTTCTGTGACGCCCAAGAAACAAAGAAAGTAGCATAGCTGAGGGTGAGGATGAGATTACGGTGGGGATGTCTGGATGTTATGGCGCTTACACCGAGAGGAGCCCTGAGGATATTGAGGGTGAGTTTCGGGAATGTGTAGCAATATGAAAGGGGCATACATTATAAGCTGGTCGCAGGCAACACGCTTTCCTAAAGCGCCGAGGCTTGTCTTCTTGGAATGTCTGAAGAATTTGAGCGGGAAGCGAGCCTCGAGGAAAGTGTTCCATCGACCCAGAACAGGGCCTGTCGGGGACGATAAGCGACTGGCGATTCGCCCACCGAAAATCGGCCGACGTACTGATCGTCAGTCCAAAGCAGAAAAATCGCGCGGTCCGTGCATAGTCATACGGCCGATATGGCTCGTGTTCTCGCCTCGTCTGTGGAGAATGTTATGTCTGGCCCATGGCATATGAGGGTAACTCACGGCATTCTGAGCGACTTGTGCGACAGAGTCACCGACGGCGTTGAGGGTGCCACCTGTGAGTGCGAGAGTGACATTTGGGTGGGTCTGGAACGAATAGTGGTATGCTCGGGCGATGGCGAGGGCGGCCATGCGATGGGCACTGGCCCTTGAGTACACAGAATGGGCATCCTTGAGCGGTCACGTGAGACTCGCATATGTCGTCATTGGCCAGGCGTAGATAAGGACGCGGTGTGCGCGAGCGCGTCTCCAAACCATCTTTCTCCCCAACCTACTTAACCTATCATATTCTACTCACCACACTAATTATGCGCCCCTCCTCTGCCCTTCTCTTTCTTGGTCTGTTTCTTCCCGCCCTCGGCAGGCCCGTCCGACGAAATTCAACTCCTAACAACGCTGTGAACTCGCTCAATAGCTACTCCGGTGCAGGTGGTAATGCTGCAGGCGGCTCCGTACTAGACGGGCCTGGTAGTGGCGATCCGCTCGATATCCTGAGAGGCGGGTTAGTCAACGTGGATTCCAGTACGCATATATTTGTATTTTCTTGCGCGATTTCCGCCGACAACCAACCAGACAACGCTGGCAACGCCGGAAATGCCGATTCAGGACCTTCAGCAGCAGGAGCTTCTGGCAAGGGAGACTTCAGCGGCCATGGTACGAATTTGGTCAACTCGGGCAGTTCTTTCAGTGGTCAGGGTGGTCAAGCCCAGGGCGGTAGTGTTAACACGCACACCGGGCTGATAAATATCGCGTCTAGTGAGTGGATTTTACTTCGGATGTTGACAAGCCTAAGATTCAAGTATAGATAACGCCGGCACTGGCGGTTCAGCAAAAAGCGGTTCCAGTGGGTTCAAACTGCCATCATAGAACGATTACGCAGCGCATAGACCTGTACATTAGCTATATCCCAAAACAACCCGAAGCTCGGGACATGTATTGAAAGTTGACGAAGCACTATAGGAGACGGAGCTGCCCCGTTACTTCGTTGATGAGTTTGACAGGAGCGGGCCCAATTCCTAGAACTGTCCGAGTGCCTGCCTCCACCTGGGTATGTCCTCTGAGGATGAATCTAGCAGTGGCCAGAAGGGGTGCATACAGACACGCACGCATCATGAATCGAGCGGGCACAGAGATTGAGGCTCTTCGCAATCGCCTCCAGCTCAAGCAGCTCATCTTCGCAAGTCCCCTTCAGCGCGATTTTGGCCTGCCTAGAAGCTATGAGCTGATAGCCAAGGGCGCTTTTCAAACCGCCTACCCTGTCCACTCCCAATGCGATACGAGCTGAAAGCGGTGTCAGAAACAAAAAGTCGTTGAATGAGTAGACTAGACCAACTTTGGGGTTCTTTTTCATCAACGCTTTGTAACATGCCAGCGTAGCGTGCCTGCTGGAATGAGACTCTGGGGGATATATCATAAAACGGAGTAATTACCCGCATCTACATTTTACGCGTCATTGAGGATATCACCAACGATCGAAGGTGGACATACTGAGCTGCGATCTTCCCCGAGGTCATTTTAAGATCCGTTCGTACAACGAGGACCTGTGATCATTCAAGTCCGTTCTATGACCATTTCTCTCTCGACACTACTAACCATTTTACAGGGCTCCATAAAGCTGGCTTGAATTGCTGAGAGGTCGCCGTCGGCGATATCCCCCTCGTCCTCATCCCCGCCCTCTTCCTCAACAACACCAACACCACGAGGTTCTGCATCAGACGCTTTTTCTTTCCCTTTGCTTGTGACTGCGCCGTAGAACTTTCCAAGATGATAGCCTACCAGCAGAGAAGTAGCAGAAAGCGCAGCAAGTGCAAGAGCTAAGAGCAAGTACGACGCATTGAGTGTGTGAGACTTGTTGCGAGATAGCGACAGAGTGACCTTGGGAAGGTAGAACGAAATTTGAACGCGACATTTTGGTGCGTTACACGAAGAGTCAGAGGAATTGGGATTCGTCCAAAACAAATTATGTCGACAAGTACGAGAGCAAAACAATTGCCTCTTGAAAGAGGATAAGCGTCCCCGGAACCAGAGCGTTGCGTTAATCCTACTCCAGGTGTAAACTTGTGTCCAGTCGCTGCGCCGAGGCTGTTGACAGTTGCTTGGCACGAGCCTTAGATTCGGGGAACGCCGAACAAGGTTTTTTACAGGACGTATTGTCGCCTGCCGTTCCATCCCCGCCCTTTTCTCTTTGTTGCTGCCCTTGGTCTCTTTGGAATATTTCTGAATCTATATCTTACTGGTCGAAGAGATCCTCCTCGCTACTTACCTGTGTATCTTCACGTCATATCCCCGGACTTTCGAACTAGTATTCTTATAGACCATGGAGGCAACACCAGAATCTACACCAAAATCTGCTTCCAAAATAAAGAGCAAATCTAAGCCCAGCGGGGCCTTCCCTCCGAAAAAGGATGCTACATCCACATCTTCACCAACGAACGATGGATCGTTACCTGAACACTCTTCTTCAAAAGATGCATCAGCCCCATCGTCATCAACACCAGCCGTTCTTCCAACAAACGGTCACTCTTCTGCTGCTGACTCTGTGGCTTCGACTTCCGAACAGCTACCATTCTCGACATATGACCTCTCGCCACAAACATACAAATCACTGGAGGGGATGGGTTTCGAGACGATGACACCTATCCAGGCGAAGAGCATTCCTCTATTACTCGCAGGGAAGGATGTTTTGGGAGCGGCGAGGACTGGGTCTGGAAAGACATTAGCGTTCCTGGTTCCTGCGATAGAGCTTTTGCATCGGCTAAAGTTCAAACCCATGAATGGTGCGCTTTCGGCTACTGCTGTCTCGTTGGGAAGTTAATCTCTCAGAAATAAAGGAACGGGGATTATCATCATTTCACCCACGCGTGAACTGGCACTCCAGATTTTCGGTGTTGCTAAAGACCTCATGGCGCATCATTCACAGACGTTTGGTATCATCATGGGAGGCGCCAATAGGCGTGCCGAAGCTGACAAGCTCCTGAAGGGCGTCAACCTCCTCGTTGCTACACCAGGTCGACTTTTGGACCATCTGCAAAACACAAAGGGTTTTGTGTATAGAAATCTCAAGGCACTGGTCATTGACGAGGCGGATAGGATTCTGGAAATCGGTTTCGAGGAAGAGATGAAGAGGATTATTGCCGTCTTGCCAAATGGTGAGAATTACTCTTGTGTTGTCGTCAGCCAAGAAATTAATACAGGCGCTAGAAAACAGGCAGTCTATGCTCTTCTCTGCCACACAGACGACGAAGGTGCAGGACCTCGCAAGGATTTCATTACGTCCTGGCCCGGTGTACGTTGACGTCGACAAGGAGGAAGCCACGAGCACCGTTACCACGCTTTCCCAAGGCTATGTTGTATGCCCTTCAGATCGTCGGTTCTTGTTGCTGTTCACGTTCCTCAAGAAGAACCTCAAAAAGAAGGTTATTGTATTCTTCTCAAGTTGTAACAGTGTGAAGTACCATGCGGAGCTGTTGAACTACATTGATGTGCCAGTATTGGATTTACATGTGCGTTTCTAAACAGCTGTTCCACTTTACTCGTTTCTCACTGGCAGACTCTCCAGGGCAAGCAAAAGCAACAAAAGCGGACAAACACGTTCTTCGAATTTTGCAATGCAGAATCTGGAATCCTGCTATGTACCGACGTTGCAGCGCGTGGTCTTGATATTCCACGTGTAGACTGGATTGTGCAGTTCGATCCTCCTGATGATCCAAGAGATTATATCCACCGCGTCGGACGCACAGCTCGTGCAGGCAAAGTTGGCAAGAGTCTGTTATTTCTATTGGAGAGCGAGCTTGGTTTCCTCCGATACCTCAAGGAGGCTAAGGTGCCGTTGAATGAATTCAATTTTCCTGCAGACAAGATCGCAAATGTGCAGACTCAGGTGTGCACATATTTTTTCATTTGCGAGTACATATGTTAATGCGCGGGCTCGCTTGAAGCTTGAGAAGCTGCTGCAGAAGAATTATTTCCTCCACAAGTCCGCCAAGGACGGGTTTCGATCGTATTTGCAGGCATACGCCTCATATTCGCTGAAGAAGATCTTTGATGTAAATCAACTAGACTTGGCAAAGGTCGGCAAGGCGTTCGGATTTGCTGTCCCACCACGAGTAAACATAAACACTGGTCCTGGGAAAGGGACATCTAACGCGACGAATAAGAAGAGAAGACGAGAAGAGGGTAGCGAAGCCGAACAGGAGGATCAGGAAATGAGCGAACAGGAGGAAGTTTCGAGAAAGGAAGTTCGTCGGGAAAACAAGCACCGACGAGTAGAGGCGCTTGGACGGAAGAAGGTGGACAAGGAGATGTACAAGAAAGGGAAGGAACGGAAGAAGCTCGAGGCTGGCGGTGGGCAGTGGAGCCGGTAGTGTAGCGTTGTGGTACTCGGTTGTGGATGGATGGTGCATGGTTACCACGTGATAATGTCACGCTGAGGCGGTCACCAAATGTGACTCCACGTTTGGTCGTTCCAGTGTTCCAAAAAAGCCGGTGTGAGCCAGAACACGTTCTCGTCCTCCTTTGTCTCTTCCACCACTTCGACTTTCTTCCAGACCTCTTTTGATTCGTTGCGCACGTAGTCAGAGTCAATGGCCACCACCCAGGTAAATACATGCGCGTACCCTGCGGCGTCCACGTCAAGCGTGTTGACTCTTTGTCTCCACCAGCATTATTTGTGGGCTTCGGGCCACTTTATTCTTCTCGCTGCATCCCTTCGGTATTATCTCGCCTGGCTTACCTTCAAAGCCGTCTCGACGTGGTGGTTCAAAGGTGCGCCATAGTCATTTCAAGTGTGAAGTATTCCGATCTCACGGAAACCACGTTGCACGCTTTGTAGCAAGTTTCACTGGTGCCCTGATCAGCTATGCGATCGTTTGCTAGTGAGCTGTTGTTCCCTTTCCCTCCATATGTTGTGGAGGCTTTCAAGAGTGCTAACGTGTCGTGTTTGTGTCCGCAGCAAGTCCCTTGGAGTAAGTCTCGTGTCTCCACAAATTGTCTGATTTTGTATTACAGAGTCTAAATGTCACCCGTAGACTCCTCAACCGAATGTGGCTTTCTTCAGGCGTGCGCTGCTCGATGAAGTATGTCAACTGGTTTTAGTCTGGATAAGCATGGTGGTTGATGGCCTCATACGACTTTTTCTAGAATGTTCAATACTTCTTACTCGCCATTTATTGGTGGTCCTCCAGGAAGCCTATTGCCAGTACGTTCTCGGCCCACGCCGTGAAGGAGTGTGATATACTGACACTGGCGCAGTTACTCTCCTTCCCTACATGATCTTCTCGTTGTTCCATGCTTTGACTTTCACCCGTACGACGCTTTTCCCGCAATTCCTTCCTCCAGGCCCACCTGCTACTTCTGGTGGTGCTCCTGGCCCACATCCTCTTGCGAAAAAGCTTCAGGCCTGGGTTAAAGGTGTGCAACTTGCCGCTGTCGGATTTGGTTCAATATCCTCAAATCTGTTACAGCTAATTATGACACCGCGATGAAGGTCGTTGCATATACTGAACTTGTCATTTTTATCCGCGTTCTCCTCGGTGCTATTACCCTCCAGAACGCACTCATTGCGCCTCTTATCTACGTCCATTTCCTCCGCCAACGTTACTACCAGTCTGCTTTCACTCGTGACGCTGTTGCCAAAACTACTTTCACGCTCGACCAATATGTCATCAAGGCTAACAACCCGAGCGTTACCCAAATCTACGACAAAGTCAAGATGCTTGTTGGGAGATGGGCTGGTAGCAGCATTATTGAACCCCAGCCTAATCCTCAGAATGCTAGGAGGTAACGGACAGAGGATGGTGAAAAGGTTATAGACAATGGCAGGTTGGCTGGAAGCGTTTACGGGCTGCCTGGAGCTATTTGGATTGACTTGGACTGTTCCTCCTTTTTTTTTTTTTAATTCTGGCCACCCTTTGTCTAGCTTTCTCTGTATCCCTGCTCACCATTCCGCATCGTTAGCAATAGGTTCAAGATAATTTGGCTTTCATTTCTTCCGTCAATTCGGCCGTGTATCGCTCTGCTGCTTTGCGAATAGACGGCAGTAGCAGATTGTTATTTACAGCCATGACTATCTAATAATATGCTGGTTTCCCTTCTCTATCCCTCAAGTCTACAAGTCAAGCAAGTCCGAATCGTTTCTAGGATCAGGTATTATTCATTTCGTCCTTTACACAAATATGCTCAGGCGTTATCTAGCCTTGCGTGATTATTTGGACGATAAGAAGCCGGCGGTAATATACCAGGGTTGGACTGAATAAGCCGGTTATTTGTTCGAGCTTATTCAATCCGCACTAGAGTTGCAAACCTCGTAACTGCCCGGATCCAGAAACGACAAAACAAACGGCCATGAGGTTGTCTCGCAAGTCCCGCCAAGCGTCTGGCACTCGGAATAAACTAGGATAAACTCGCTCAGATTCGCGAGACCGTTTCCAAACTCCATTATTTGGTGAACAACACTGTGCCTATCGCCCATTCACCATCTACTAACCATATCCACTCATGTTCATTCAGAGGACTTTTTCACTTGCGTCCTTGATAGACACGTATACAAATGGTGCCCAGACACCGTCCTGTGGATCTCTTACGTCTCTGGATGCATTCTCTTGACGTTTTCTAGCTCGAGATCTTGCGCTCTTCCGTGATAATAAAATTTTAAGGGGTTGACTGGGGCGCCGCCCCCTCGTATCTCGCGGATTGTCGTTGGGACGGTCAGGTGAAACCTGAGTTACTTACGAGACCTGGGTCAGCTGGTGGTCGGCTGCTTGTTCCATGTTGTAAGCCCGCAGTCTCTTGTCTAGCCACCTGGGGAAGGAGAGCTGACAAAAGTACGTAGGATTTGTCTTGTGATCATGCCCTTTCTCCCTGAATTGCCGTATTTTAGGGCTTGGGTATATGCTTCGCCATTTTTCCGACCACCGGAAGCCGTTGGAGTAAGGTTCAGTCTGACCCGGTTTCGAAACTGTCAAGGCCCTCGGACCGTTTCACGCGAGGGTAGACCCTCGTGGACGACTGTGTAACCCTGTTTTCCTACCCTTACAAAACGCTGGCACCCCTTGAGCCTGACTAGTTCTGGTCAACTGAGCATATGTCGCGTCTTGTAAAGCCCCCGTTGGAGTGCTTCTACGTAGACATGTTGGCAAGTAAGTGCTTCAACGGGGGATTGTCATTGTCCCCTGCTGCAAATCTTACGCTCTGTGTCGGGTTCTCTTCTTTCGGCTGCTTCGAACACGTCGATTGAAACGGAGATTATACTGGGCCTGATCAAAATTGACTGCCTTAAAAACCGAGGGCCATACAATAACCCTGGATACTGCCTGGGCAAAGGGGAGTGTGTTGAAAGATTAGGTTTGTCTATCTACTTTTTCCTTTTACGCGTGGTGTTCCAATGTTGATAATAACCGTCTCTATCTTCATCCCCTTTTTAGGTACGGAGCGGATCTTGGGGTCTCGTGAATCTGCACTGGGGATATGCATTGCAAAACATTGGGGTCGTTGAGGTATGCCTGCTATAAAATCCGTCGAGCCATGGCCGAGGGGACGCCAGTGGTCTAGGCAAACTAATCCTTCCCTCTTCTTCTACCTCTTCTGCTACCTTTTACGAAATCTAGGAAATGACCTCGTGGTTGACAACCGCTGTAGACGAATCCTGCCAGAGTAACGGAGGACTCCGTGGTAGACGTCGTAGTTCCGTCTACCCGCTCACTGCTGTTCCTCGTCTCTTCTTCGCCCAAGCTAACACCGCGCACCAGGCTTACTCAGATGAAAGTGCTCTTGAGGACGACATCGAATTGGATCCGCCTACTGATGTTTCGCCCGACGCGAGAGGTCTACTTGCTTCTTCTCAGTCAATCACCTCGGCGACAGAAATTTCTCCGTTATCGCATGCCCACGTGTCAGACTATGCGTCCAAGATGATCATCCCGCGGCATCAGGACTCAATTGGGAGTACGACTGATTACAAGGTATGCCCGGCGCCAGCTTCGCCCCAGGGCTCCATTCCTACCACCGCTGTGAATAGTCGCAAGGCATCATATGATGATTTTGTCTCCAATATACCGACCCTCCGGCTGTATAACGGACCCGTCGATAGCGGCGGAACGAAGAACACTTTTGAACGGATGAAGTGGAGACTTGCGGCCGGATACTTTGCGTTTTTCATGTGTGGATGGGGTGATGGAAGTGGGTTACCCAGGCCTTCTCCAGTCGATGTTTCGCCGTGCTAATTCGTCCCATTACAGTCACTGGGACGGTGCTTCCATGTAAACGCGCTCGGTACTCCGTTCGTTCGCAATGAACTGATTTTTCCTCATAGACTTCATGGCCGATTTTCATATTAGCTTTACAATGTCTTCTCTACTCTTCGCCGGAAGTACAATAGGGCAAGGTGATATTACGCGGAAATTCATCCACATGCTAATGATATGCTACAGCTTCCTCTCTGGTACTCTTCTCGTCGAAAGTATCATGAAAATATTGTCGCGTGCGGGGGTGAACCAAGAAAGGAGTGCCTGGTATCCCTACCTTTCTTTTGGTCACTTTACAAAATCCCCCGGGAGGAGGACGGCCAGTGACGGTTTTCGGAATTCTTTGGTTCAATCTCGACACCTCGCGCTCGCGATTGGTAGTTTGATGCATGCTTCATTCTTTGTCATGATGGGTACGAGATCCGGTTATCCGGTTATATTCGTTGCATATGTTGTTTCTGCCTTTGGCAGGGCCATAATATCTGGTGAGTTTTCTTGTCACCTGGAAAATATATCGATAATTGACCATCCCGTTCATGCCAGCTTCATTGTACGTCCCAGTGCACCACAAAGCCATACCGAGCCTACGTCACTCACAATGTTTCCCCCAGAAACTTGTATTTTACTACCGTCATGCCACAGTCCCTTGGATATGGTTACGGAATTTGGAGTGAGTCCCTATGCCTTCTTACGGATCTACTCACGATCTGATGTGGCTCGCGTTACTACTAGGTTTTGGCAGTGTCATCTCGCCACTGATATGTCAGACACTTGTGTCGGCCGGTGTTCCCTGGAATCGATTCTATCTCGGATCCCTTGTCCTTTCAGCGTTCAACACAGGATTGCTAACCGTGACCTTCCGGCCTACCATGAAGGAATGGATTAAAGAATGTCACAAGGATCCGAAGCAAGCCATGAAAAGACGGGATAGCGACGATTCTGCCATGTCTACTCTTGGTGATAATATTGACAGGCCTGATTCTCCTTCAAGGGAGGGTAATACTGCAGAAGTTCATCGAAGCAGTGAGTTTTTCAATCTGAGAACAGTGTAGCGGCTTGACTGAGACTCGACCAATAAAGCACTTCGCTGGGCACTCAGCATCGGGACGCAGTGGGCATTTTCATTTTTCCTTGTGTTGTATTATGGATGGCGAGTATTCTTGTCACGAAGCACCGATTTAAATTAATAAACTGAACGTCAATGCAGTGAAACGACCACCCAAGGCTTTGTGCGTCGGTCCCACTTGGTGCTCCTTATATTTTTCCTGACAATGCTAGCAGATTGTTTCCTACCTTCTGGGCACTCGGGTCCGTCTCAGCCATAATCATTCCTTCATTTTACTCACAGAAAATGAAGCATGCAAACCCCAACACAGTCGGCTATGTTTCGTCGGGTTTCTGGGGTGGTATCACAATCGGCAGATTCACCTGGGGTTATTATATGCCCTTGTAAGCCGTCGCCTATCCCTGTAGAACGTCAACTCACAGTTTTGCAGGCTCAGTTTCACGCAGCGGAAGTGGTTGGTCCATGCTAGCCTTGGTATGTTTCGTTCACTGCATGACCGTTCTGGTACTCATTTCATGACCATCAGCTACTGGGTTGGTCATGGAACTGCTCATCTGGTTTGTGAACTCCAATATTGCTAATGCATTCTCGGCGAGCGTAATTGGCCTGGTATTCGGCCCTGTTTACCCTGCCACCCTTTCCCTAGCTACCGCAATACTTCCGGAGGAGGTCCACATGGTCAGCATGGGTTTGCTGTAAGTGAAATGATTGCTCCATGGCCTGAAATTTTTGAACCGCTTTGCTAGGGGTGCGGCTGGAAGCCTTGGTACAGGTATGTTTTTCGAGTTCAACGGCACAGAAACCTATCTGAACAGAGTCCCCACAGCGATTTTTCCCTTCGTGGCTGGCGTTGTATCGACATCACAAGGGGTACACACAATGACATATATCACTGTTGGATTGGCGGGGATAGTCTTCATTATGTGGTTCTTCTTCCCTTCCCGCGCACCTGTTGCAACGCGTTGAGGCAATGTCTACGTAGGCCTTGGATGTTGATGATTGTGCAGGGTTAGAGTATTTTCGAGGGTTCCGTCCGTTCGTATATGTATAGGGTTTATCCAGATTTGTAGAACTTGTGCCATCAGCCAATCAAAAGGGATTACCTGGAACACCCGAAGGGGTTCAGAGGAACGGCGCCTATGAGAACTGCCAGCTTAGTCCCCGACCGCGAGGTTTCCGGAAAGAGCGAGAGTCCAAGTTTGGACGATTTCGCTGGCCATTTCATGTCACGTATCCCTGTCCCCATAAGCCGTAACGCCTCTTCTCCAACCCCGACCTCAGACCGTCCTCTCTCCCCTTTCCCGACAAGAACAACCCCTACCAAATCCACACCGCCCGACATGTCCTCCCTCTCTGGCTACCAGTCCAACGTCTCCCTCTCTGAGCATAGGAAGAAGCAGTCCAGACGCGATGAGGTTTGTTTGTGCATTGAACCTCCACGTGTTCGCCAGTTTAAACCAGCATGAATTTCTAGGCGATTCGCAAGAAGATCGAGTCGGAGCTGTCACGAAAGCGGACCATCTCGACGACGCACCAGACGAGCAGAGGGAAACGCGGTGCGAAGCCCCTGGCAGCGAAAGGAACCGTCGCGGCGTTGAAGCCGACGCCCGCGTTGACGGTTCCCGAAAACATCTCCGTTGCAGAGGCTAGTCAATTATGTGCTGCGAAGCGCACAGACTGTGTTCTTGTTGTTGATGACGAGGAGGGACTTAGTGGTATCTTCACCGCGAAGGACCTAGCCTATCGGGTGTGTACCGTTTTTCGCGTGAAGAACTTTCTTGTGAGACTGACTCGCAGTTGATTTGACAGGTCACTGCAGAGGGTCTTGACCCGCACATGACACCAGTCAGCCAGATTATGACGCGAAATCCAATGGTCACTCGCGACACAACGAGCGCGACTGAGGCGCTTCAGTTGATGGTTTCGAGACACTTCAGGCATCTGGTATGATGTACTACCTCATTCCAAGCGATCTTTGTCTAATATCCTTGTCAGCCCGTCTGCAACGAAGACGGCAATGTCGTCGGTCTGCTTGATATCACTAAAGTATTCCATGAGGCCTTGGACAAGGTCGAACGTAGCTCTGCCGCCTCGGAGCAACTT
This sequence comes from Chlorophyllum brunneum, assembly GCA_963576785.1. Classification (NCBI taxonomy): domain Eukaryota; kingdom Fungi; phylum Basidiomycota; class Agaricomycetes; order Agaricales; family Agaricaceae; genus Chlorophyllum; species Chlorophyllum brunneum. The sequence continues at coordinate 2,828,587 of OY756140.1, read as the reverse complement.
TTCAATGCTATGGCTGGAGTTCAAACTGAACTTGGTGCAGTTGGAAGCAACCCCCAAGCCACCGCCATGCTTGCATGGGCAGAGAAACTCAGACAGAAGACGGCCCTTCCCGATTTGACTACAGTCATGGATTCTCGCACGCAACCTGCCACTGTTGGACCCAAGACCCATGTCCGCGAGGTTGCCAAGTTGATGAAGGAGAGACGCACTACAGCGGTTTGCGTGGTAGAGGGCGGAAGGATCGCTGGTATCTTTACTAGCAAGGATGTCGTGCTTAGGGTTATCGCTGCTGGACTGGAAGCGAACAGGTGTAGCGTTGTGAGGGTTATGACCCCTCATCCTGACACTGCTCCCCCTACGATGACTGTCCACGATGCTCTGAAGAAGATGCACAGTACGTAATTCCCACTTCCCCTGTTCAGAGATCCTAATACATGAACTATAGATGGCCGCTACCTCAATTTGCCAGTAGTTGAGGAAGACGGATCATTGGTTGCTATTGTGGATGTACTTAAGCTCACATATGCTACCCTTGAGCAGGTGAGTAGGGCTTAAACTACTGGGATACATTTCTCATTTCGCTAGATGAATGTTATGGCTGGCGGTGACGCGGGCGGCGAAACCGAAGGTGGACCCATGTGGGGCAAATTCTTCGATTCGATCGGCCACGACGACGATGGTTCCGTGCTTTCTGGGTCCCATGCCCACTCACGCTCTCATTTCTCCGCTGGTGACCTCTCTCACTTGCAGCAATCCCCTCAATCAGATCTTCACCCCAACGACTCTGCATCTGTAATGGACGATGATGATCACACCTCCGCTCTGTCGGGATTCGTCAGGAAGAAAGGGATATCTGTTCCTAGTGGACCCGCTCCCATCCCGGTAGAAGATGGTACCTATGTTTTCAAGTTCCGCACACCCAGTGGGAGGACGCACAGATTCCAATCTAGGCACGATGACGTTGCTCATTTGCGAGAGATCGTGGCTGGTAAACTCGCCACGGATCCTTTCTTCACCGAGTTCCAGCCTGAGCAGGAAGGCGACAACCACCCCGATCCCAACGACTTTCATCTCTCGTACACTGATGCCGATGACGACACCGTGTTAATTACTTCGGATGCTGATGTCACTGACGCTGTCAAGATTGCCAGAGCTGCTGCAATGGATCGTGTTGTCTTGTATATTCAAGGTGGCAAAGGGTGGAAGGAATCTGGCGGTGATAGGACTGAGGAGAAGGCTAAGGAAGCTACGGAGCAGACGAAAGCTGAGGACAAGGAGGTCGAGAAGAGTGAGATGACCATTACTCCTTCCGAGAAGCAGGTTCCTCCAGCATATGTGCCTCCACCCGTTGCTGCAACACCCGCACAGGAGGAGATGTTTGGAATCCCAAAGGATTTGTTGCTTCCTGCTAGTATTGGTGCTCTAGCTGTGGTCATCATTGGTGTGTTCACTATCTCGAGGTTGACGTCAAGCAACAGTTATTAGATGATTCGGTGTGCTACTGGATGGTCGACAAGGAGCGGAAAAAAAGCAAGGAAAAATAGGTGTTGTTTATAGGCAAGCCTTTGGTGAAGCACTCACTTTCCCTCGCTCTCTTCTTATGAAACGATTTTATGATAAACGGTTGTGTTTACTCTGTTCCTTTGGTCCCTACTTTGTCGCCTCCCCTACTAGAGCCACTTCTAATCCTGGGCACTTGAAGGTTCTTCCCTCTATACCTAGTCAAATATCTTATTTCTTCTACGGTAATGACGAGTGCACGAACAGAATGAAATGACCTGACATAAATTCTGAATGGGATTCAGTTCGAGTAGCTCGCGTGGGATGATTGTGGCTCAATAGGCGCCTAATATGCGAGTCCACCGTCGCGTAACGTCGACCCCTGCCCTTGCTTATTGCTCCTTGCCCCATTATTCCTACCGGCCCACCAGGGGACTCGGCATTCTTTCCTGCCTACATTATACCAACATCTACCCCCACGACGATTAGCCTTTGGTGGGTGTATTGACAGTCAGTCCTGGCTTGGCCCTGGCTGCCATCGTGGTTGGTGGACATTCGTTTGTGGAACTGGATTGACCTCGGGTGCCCCATCTCTGTTTGCTTGGATCTGTGAACCTTTGTGGATTCTGGTGGCTGAAGGGGCCTTGGACTTGATACGAATTCACCCTCGACTCTTATACGAGTCAGTCGTTAGATCACTGTCATACACGAAGAGAGATAGAAGGGTAGTGGATCATGGCACCCAAATCTTTGGAAAAGGAGGAGATGCTCAATGCTCTGGTACGTTTCTGTGATACTGTTCTCTTCTGCGTGTAGGGTGCCAATTAGCCACTTTATTCTCCGTTCATCCTTGGTTTGTTGATATTACGCGCCACCGGCACCATTATACGTGGACAGAGTAAACGAATATTCTCAGCTATGTTGGATGATATTATACTCGACGCAGCATTGCAAGCGCACCACGAGGTAATGAAGGGAAAGTCTATTTGCCAGATCTGTCATACACGGTACGTACAGCTCTCTCCTCCATATTCACCTGAATTGATCGATATCCTCGTGCAGGTGTGGCTCCGGTACGCCCCCGCGTAGTTTATACCTGATAGGGAAGCGCTAATTGTTGCTAATAGTACACCTGCCGAGGTCTTTGTCACAATCTAGCAATAATGGTGGTGGTGGTGCAGGACCAAGCTCAAGAGCGGATACGCCTTCATCTGAGGCGGGGAAAGGGGCAGGATCAGCCAATGGAGGAGGGACACCGAATGCAGCTGGTACAGGAACTCCGACAGGGAATGGGAATAAAGAGGGAACGGTGTGGCTAGATTGTGTGGTTTGCCAACGGCAGGTAGGCTTTTCCCCTTGACCCTATGAGTAATCACACGAGATGTTAATGACTTTCCTTGGTAGATTGCGTCAAACCGATACGCACCACATCTGGCCTCTTGCATGGGGTTGAGCTCCGCACGGAGGGGATCTGCTACGAGGGCTAGTTCGAGTGCCGCTGGCGGGAAGCCGAAGTATGCTCCTCCCCTTATTAGCATGTCGTCTATTTTGTTTAAATTTACTGCTACAGGCTACCTTCTGATGCAGGGAGATCCGCATCGCCGGCTTCGGAGACAGGGAATGGATCGGACGAGCGGTTTAACGGCAAGGGAAAGGGTAAAGCGAAAACTCCAAAACGCCCCGGTGAGACTTTATGCCGCCTGTTTGGAATGTAAGTTTGATGTTGGGTTTTCTTGTGGTTCCGTTTCGGTGTGTAGAGGAGAATGAAGGATCACTGAAGAGAAAGAGGGTGAGTCTCTGGGTTTTATGGATGGTAATGGAGGATTGACTCTCATCCCAGCCACAGTCACCGCAGACATCACCAGCGAAGGTGAATAAGAAGGCCAAGGCCTCTGGTATGGATGGCATTTCGGACTTTTATGGAATTAGTGAGCTGACGAGACCGTAGGATCTCCTGTGTCGCGAGTAAAAGCCGAGCCAGATTCTACTGGACCACTGACAGTGAGGTTTACTAGTACTATATTATCACAGTCGCTCACATCAAACTTCCCAGTCACACTACACAACATCCACGACAAGCAACAAGTCCAAAATTCCATCCAAGCTCCGTGAATCATCAACAACATCGTTCCTGGACCGGTCACCCTCTTTTGGCTCGTCAAGGTCGACATCCCCGGCTGCCACACCTGCATCCTCGGCATTTTCGGCAGCGACACAGAGTCCGAGCATCAGTGCACGAACTATTGGGTCGCATGGACATAGTAATGGGTTGAATGGTGGTGGGAGGGGAAGAGGCAAGGCTATGGGGACTGGACCGCCTGCAAGGAGGGTCATGAGTCCGCCAAGGCCACCTCCGCCGCCGAGTATTATGCATCATGTTTCGATAGTGGACTATGGGATGCGTGAGTATATTTTTATTGGCTGGCGTATCGTGCTGACATGTGTTTAGACGATGGAGACGAGACGGGGTCGTCGACGGACACGGACAGTGATTGAGGGGGCGTCTGTTGTTTCTTTACTCGCTATGTATACTGCTTTGGATGTCGTGCATGTTCGGTAGACCGTGAATGTGTCATTCTGATGTGTTGTGTTCTGCATCAATATGCGTAAACACAGCTCTCCGTCTCTCCTCGCCGGTCGACACAGTCCCCTCCTTGATCCTGCCTCCATGTCTCCCCAAAATCCACTCTCCTTTCCTTCAGACCATTCCTTGAGCGACTACAACCACAGACCACACCTCCACCCTCCCACACACGACCAGTACAACAACCCAGAAGAATTCAAGGCTTCCTACGACGACCTCATCGACGAGTACTCCAAACCCTACACCGCCAACCCGCACCACAGCACCTATGCAATGGGTCCCAGCCCCAATACCCCTCCTCTGCACCAGCGCGGTCCCTCCTTTCCCCTCTCCTCATCAAAATCGCCCTTTTCCGCAAAACATTCTGACGACACACACGACACCGCCCAAATAGTCTACCCTCCACAACCCCTACCCAAGCAGCCCGACGCCCCAGGATTTTGGCAAAAGGTCAGTCCGTTGCGGTGTTTGATAACGCCTTTTGCTCAACATCACCTAGATCCTCCCGGACTCGATAGCATGTCGTCTTTACGTTCTTGTCGTGCTGGTAGAGACAACGGTCAATCTTGCGATAGAGGGTGACTTGTATTTACGTATTCGTGAGTTTGCCGAGGATGAGCAATCTTCGTTGGCGCAAAGAAGGATGCCTGTCTACCTCAGTGTGTTTGCTCTCGCACAGTGAGTCGTTCGTTGACTCCGTAACCACTATGCTACAACCTCTCTATAGCGTATTCCAGTTCGTCATGGCAGTCGATGCCGTCTACGCCCGCAACACCCTTCAGTTCATCTTCCTAACGTGAGTCTCCTTGCCAACGACCCCCCAGCGTCTACCTACCACCTCCTCCAGAGTCTTCAACGGCCTCCTCATCATCTACGCCGCCATTCAAATTGGCGAAGTTCGCGAAGCACTAGGACCTGAAGCAGGCAAAGTAGCAGCCGCCTCCAAAATTCCCATCGACGTTCTCACAACCGTCATCCCCATTGTCGTCTCCGTCGCTGAGGTGTTCTTCATTGCTCTCGGATGGAAAATTTACCATGAATTCGGTTGGAAAGTCTACAAATTCCTCGGAGCGGATCGAAACATCAAGCGCATGTATGCCAGCTACCAGATCTACGAATGCCTCGTCAAGTTTGATGTCTTCTTCTGGGCGGGATTCTCTGTGCAGTTCATTTGGCTTGTGTTACAGGCCAATGATTGGGAGTACTATGTGACATGTGCAGCGCTACCTTTGTCTATTGTGCTCTTGGTGGAAGGTCATTTGGCGGCGAGACATGAGAACAAGTGGATGATGGCGACGTTTATGTCGGGCTGCGTTGGTGCTCTGATCTATTTCATATACAAGGTCAGTCTATTCCAACGGTAGTTCTAGTTCCATGCTAATACGTCTGTGATATCTAGCTCATCAAGGTGCTCATGAATATAAACACGACGACTTTCAAGCTCACGTGGAAGTCGCTCACCGTGTTCTGTGAGTGCCCATCTCCCACGTGAGGCCGTTCGCTATTTAAATTTACTGATCAACTTGTTTGTAGCCGTGATTGCTATTGTACTACTGATCGCAACAATGGTGTTCTCGGTGATTGTACTTAGGAACTTTGGGAAGGGCCTGAAGGATGCACGTACGTATACCTGAGTCCATTCAATCCACTGCGAGCTTACTTATCCTTTTTAGTTGCGAGGAAACAACATAACCGACTAGGACCTGCAAATCACGGTCGTGCGGCGAGCACAACGCTTAACCGCATGAGCATTGATTGATCAACTTTACCTTTCCTCCTTTTCTAACACACGCTTCGCATCTCCTTTCATAGCCCCTCCTTTCCACGACGCAACCTTCAAACCTCGACATTCACCGCTGAAATATACATTGTACTGATTAGTTTATACCGCATGACGCTTTTGGCCCATTCTTCTCTCACCTTTCCCTCCTGCCCTGTCCTGTCACCTTAACTCGACCCTAGGGAGGAAGTACCCTCAACAGAATGCATATGCAAGAGATATCGGACTCCACAACTACCCAACATATAATTCCACCTTCACTTGTTGCATGCCATCAGCTTCTCCCTTCGGACTAGAACTCACATCGGCGTACGATACCTATCCCACCCAGTCAGACTGGTCAACTTCCGAAACACTGCATACTACTGCCCTCTTCACCCCCATTCTGGCCTTCAATCCATTGATTCTTCGTATTGTCTTACGTTCCAATCCTCCGTAGTATGTAACAATCCCTTCACCATTCACAAACCTGCAACCCGGAAACCGCATAATAGAACTTCTCGCTCCTTTTTTTTTTTTTGCTCCTATCATGCCCTTGATTGGAGCATGAGCCTGTTAGCTCAACAAGAATAGGGCATGGGAGGTGTACGAGCTGTTGATCGGGGAGTGCCCCTCCCTCCTTGTTTCCCGCCCACGGACCTCTCGACCTCTATGCAATGTTTGCATATGAATGGCGAAAAGAGTCGAGAGGCGACTTTTTTCTTTTTTCTTCCTTTCCCCCCTTCGAGTTTCTTGGTTAGTTGGTTTCGGGATGTGTATATATAATATATATTTGGAGTATATCTTTTTATCGATGATCCCTTTTGCTTCTTGAAACTTTATGTCTGAGTCCACTGAGGTGTACTTTTTCTATCGTGCTTATGCGAGTGTGCTATGACTGAGTACGTCTCGTCTCCGTACCTGATGCTGTTCCCAGAAACAACATCATCCCAAGCCACTTCCCCTAACCGCGCGCCATATGTTATAGAGCCGGCTAAGTCAAACACCTACTACTTCAGTGGATCGCTCCGAGAGCGATCCTGTTAACTGCACCAGTAGTACGAAATACGCAGGGAATTTGGCTGACGAGGTGTAACAGTTGACGTTGAAGACACACTCTTTACTGTATCCCACGCTGTCCCAGGCCGGTGACTTTAGTACATACTTATTTTTGCAAAAGCGGAACCTTGCTCACCAAAAATCTCCCATGGAGACAGCGGACCTTGACGCTGCCTACCAAAGACCACACCACGATCCCAAATCCCAGTTGGCTAGTACGCCTCGACGCCTATGTCAATATGCCAGACAACCGCCCAATACTAATTTCCTCCCCTAGTAAAGAGCCATTCCTGAACGCTCCCGACTGATCATGATCACAAGGGTACAGAATACACAGGCACCCACAACTAGTCTAGAAATAACTATTCCCAAATTTGATAAATGCATTGCAGTCCTTGTCGAAGTCTACGATGTCTACGACCTCCAAGACTGACGACACGTTGGGCTGTGTCGCGGACCGCCACAGAATGACTGTCTTTTTTTTTTTTTAATTCAACAATTTATATAGCGGTGCTCGAACGCAGTCCGCATGTACATACATACAGAAAAGTACAAGTACGAAATGTTCAGAGAAGGGAAAAGTAAACTAACCCCGCGAGACTCGATGTCATCTAAATCGTAACCTAGAGTGCCACACAGAATGACTGTCACAATGCAGTAAACCAAACCTCTGAGATTGAATCTGTTCCCATCATTCTATTCACGGTATTTAAGAATCACAGCAATTGTCCCTACCCGTCATTATCTTCCTATGCTACTCCAAACATTAAGGACACTGGTGGCTCGCGTCGCAAAATATCTGCCGTTGGATGGAGAACCTCCGCCCATTAGCAATCTCACTAGACCCTCCACAGCGACAAATTCCTTGCCTTCCCTGCCTGCCGCAAGCGCTGGTACTACCACCTCCAGCGCAGAACATCTACACACTTACCAACCCACCGCCGGTCAGTGAAGTATGAAAGAAGGAAGTCTCAGACGTAGCTGATCGTTCATAATGCGTAGCAGAGCAAGTAACAGCGGTATCCTCCGTTCCCAGCCTTTTCCAGGGCGCCCACGATATGGTCATCAATAACCCAACGATCTCCCAGATTATTTACGCCGGTAACCTCGGTGCGGATATTTTTCACTCATGTAATATTTTCTCATCTAGATCATAGTGTTCCACCTCCTCGCGCAAAAGAGTCTTCCTGGGGCTACACTTGACTCATCTGTGAGATCTTATGTACCAAGGTGTCACCCCGATACCCGCAAGTCCCTGAGGTATCGTATCACTAAGTGGGCGATCAATCCAGATCGTGGCTGGAAAATGCTCTGGGTCTCGGGTTTTGCAGGTGTCGGGAAGTCAGCGATTGCTCAGTCGGTCGCGGAAGCAATGCAGAAATTAAATCGCCTCGGCGCCGTCTTCTTCTTCTCGAGGTCAAGCGGTCTTGCGGATTCTGAACGCGTTATACCGACCATAGCTTATCAGCTCGCTATTCAACTACCTGAGTACAAGCGAATCATCACCCAACGCATCGCCGACGATCCTCTGATCCTGGAGAAGAACATCCGCTTTCAGTTCAAGGCACTCATCGCTGAGCCATTGCAATTCATCACGACGCAGTATCCACGCACACTCCGGGACCCACTGCTCGTAATCATCGATGGACTGGATGAATGTAGCAGCGTAGAGGCTCAGTGCGAATTCGTCGAACTCATCAATACTCACGCCCAGTCAGAAAGGTGCCCCCTCCTCTGGATGATTTGCAGTCGACCAGAATGGCACCTCAAATCCGTGTTCTCTGATGCAGATTTTCATATTACTTGCAGGCGTGAGGAAGTGTCGATCGACGATTCCGAGGCACAACAAGACGTTGTCCGCGTTCTCGACACCGAATTCGAGAAAATACGGCGGAAGTATAGTAACCAAGTCGATAGTGATTGGCCATCGGAAAGTCATCTTCGCCGCATCGCCGCATCTGCATCTGGTCATCTTGGCCTTGCTTCATTTATTGTCAGATTCATAGGTGACCAGGAATACAGTGATCCGGCAGGCCGGCTTGGGGTGTGTCTCAAGTTTCTGGGACGCCCTGGCGAACCTTTCACCGTAAACCCACTCCATGCTCTTGATCTCCTCTTTCGCCAGATTCTCTCCGAAGTTCCTTCTAATATCATGGCCACCACAATGCGTATTCTGGGGTTGATTATTTTCTTTCCTCACCCTAGACTTTGCGCTCGAAACCAAGCCAATTTCTTCTCCCTCGATCGGGCTCTTTTCTATCGATCGCTCCGCCAGTTGCACTCGGTTCTTGAAGTGCCTTCGTCATCCGATGTTCACGGTTTCCCTGTTCGTGTCTACCATGCCTCGTTTTCTGATTTTCTCAGGAACCCGCGTCGCTCTCGCAAGTTTGCTATAAGTGAACCAACAGCTCAATATGATGTGGCGGTTCAGTCCCTCCGTTGGCAGAATCATGCGGATCCGTCGACGCACGGTACGACGTTCTGTGGTCATGCCGATATCACTTATTCATGAACCATATTTCAGTGGTCAAATGGAATTGCGCAGATTGGGGAAGTGACATCCTCCGTGATATGTGGATCGTTTCCGAGGATCTTGGATGGGAAGCATGTTGCCGCGTTTCTGACGAAGATGTTTCAAGTCTCGTGATTGAACTGGAACGCTTCGACTTCAGCGGCCTAGAGAGGGCACCAAGTGGGTTCAAGAGCTTTCTTCCCTGGTTATACTCGTTGGTGAATATCATTATTGATTATAATGCTCTCCCACTGAAGTTCTGGCCAGGGGAACCGGAGCAGATCACTCGTCACCCTCGCGGAAGCACCAGAGACAGAGATTAGCGAGGCCCAACTTCCCACTTTGACGATCACCGATCGTGATTCTCGCCCCAGTGACTTTATTTCTTCAACTTATCCAGGAGCCAGTGCCTCAACAATTCCGGGTGGTGGACGTCAACTTAAACTGGTGCTTGGAAAGACCAATCCCGTGCTCATCTCATTAATTGTAAACTCGGGTAGAGTCCAATCTGCCGCAGACCACAAACGAAAGAGAGTTCATCGCTTCTCATGTTCTATATGTGGAACTAGCTTCACCACAAGGCAAAACCTCCAGAGTGAGAACCTTCCTGAGACGAAAAAGCACTGCGCTTATCATAGTCGCCAGATCACATGAACTCACACTCAGGCGTCAAGGCCTATATATGCCCCATTCATGGGTGCGGAAAAAGATACGCACATAGTCGTTCTCTCAATCGCCACGTCATCACGAAACATGGGCATAGGGCCAATTAACGTTTACGACTACCCCTCCGGAGACAGAGAGAACAAACGACGGTACTAGCCCCTGCAGCGTAACATCTGGTGTGGGATGAAAGAGTGTATTTATATTGAGTGTCGAAGTATAGAATGTCATTTCATTGTTATCCATCACCTACGCAGTTGGAGCATCTCCATAAAAGGTAGTGATACCATTTTGGGAGTCCGTGGACCAACGTGTGACTCTCTCTTATAGACTGTGGCTCGTCTACCGTGACTCTTGACTCTCTGCTCAAACAAACGTCACTCGACTCCACCTACTGTCCAACTACTGCACTACCCCATATTCTCGGGTCATAATTCACATCTTACAATGTCGCAACCACGGTACGCCCTACCTTAACCACATCACCAAAAAATGGCTAACCAACCCGCCGTGACTATACCCAGCGTCAGACTCTCTTCATCCACCTCTCTACGAGATCGTTCCGCCCTTCTTGGCACTTCTTCACATACACTAACACCACCTGGTTCTGGACGGTCTACGCCATTCGGGTATCACAACGACACTTCATCTGGTAGATACGGACAAGGATATGGGTATAGTGGTGGTGGAAGTGCAGATCCGCCCAAACATCGTTACGCCGATGACCTAGAAGGACAGAATGACGAAGCGGTGGAAGGCTTAACTGCAAAAGTCAAACTATTGAAAGACGTGCGTTTGATTATTTCAATATACGAGCCAAAGTGGTAACCGCTGTGTATATGCGCCCAGATTACGGTCGGAATTGGAAATGAAGTACGCGAGTCAACGAAGCAGCTGAGCCAGATGGTATGTCGACAACCCACTTTTTCCTTTCACCATTGATATACGCCTTTCCTAGAATGATGCATTCGCAGAAACGGGAGGTATACTCCAAGGAACGTTTCGACGTATGAACAACATGGCTTCAAGGCAAGGATGTCGGTGGTTGTGGTATATTGTATTCCTCATTGTCGTGTTTTGGTTCTTTATCGTTGTATGGTGGTTTCGAAGATGAGTCCAACCAGAAACCGGTGTTCTGGTCACCGCCCACCGCCTCCTTTGCATCATCTATACTTATTATGTACCTTATCCCCTCAACGCATATTCACGGTCTGGTTCAATTTTCCTATTAAAAGAGGTGTAAGGAAAACATGCCTGTAATCGGGGCTTCACTCCGTTGAAGTTCAAGATCATTGAGTATTCTACAGTAAAGTACGACGTAATGCAGAGACTGGGAATATATAACCGACAAAGCGACGAGCAGCTCACAACCTGGGTAATGAAGAAACAGAAAGGGGGATCAATCAATAAGTATAGAAATGGCGATGGATATCGCTGTCCCGGCGGCAAAGGGCATACAGATAGGCAAGAGACGGGCGGGGCTAATCTTCACGCAATTTCGTGTGTCCAATTTCCCAGATCATTCGCCGTCGGAGGTAGGGCATGTCTTGTTGTGTGAAGCGGAATGTTTCCTCGCCTCTTGAAAGAGCTTCAAGGAATTGGCAGGTGAATACACCACAGTCATGACCATTTTCTTGCTGCGGCGTCAGATCCTGTAAAGTCGCGTCAGTAAAGCTCTGAAGGATAGGGGATAAGGGGAAGGAACATGCGTCAGGAGCATAGTCTTCCCACCCTGTGAAATCAAATGGTTTCTTTTTCTTATTCCGGTGTTCTGCGTCGAGGTATTTTCGTAGATGCTGGGAAAAAGGTATGGACTACATGTAAAGCCGAGTAAAGAAGAGAAGAGACCGACCGAAAATACAACAGCCTTTGCCATACCCATGCTATCATACGACTCTATCCGTTTCCGACGGAAGTTGATAGCAGCAGCGGTCCAATGAGCATTATTATGGTTCACAGGAATAAGTATCACATCTTTTGAAAAGATATCAATCTGGACATGAATGAGGATTCGATGGAACAGTGATACGAAAGGCGCAGAAGCACACCTTCTTTGTCCACTTTGCCAGCCTCCCCTTGTCGTACCCATCACCGGTCAGCTTGGACCAAAAAAAGGAGCTGAAGTAATGCGCATTCAGCAGTTTCCCTCGCCCTTTCACAGCGGCGGCGATTGCCACTGCCGTACCATTGGGCATGTTCTCCTTGTACCCTTCTGATCTTCCCAAAATCATCGCTCCGTAAAAGTTGATGATCTCATCGTTTAACCACTGCCCTGGCCTCAGACGGTTGATGTCTCTATCATCGATGGCTTCTCTTGCGTACTTGGCTATTGTCCCATGTTTGTCCATGAAAGTTCGTACGGCGTTTTCGTCTGGTGGGGGAAGAGCTTTTGGAAGGGGTGGGATTTTGGGCTTGAGGTCTTCTTCGAGCTGGGTGTCTTTGTCACGCCATTTGCGTTGGAGTACGTCGAGAGCAGAAGTGTCAAAGCTGAGGGGCTTACGCCTCGAGAGAGGTTAGACTCTGAGGGAAGGGAAGAGAGAAAGGGGACCTTACTCTTGCATTGATGCTCGGGCGATAGTTAGGGCCCGCTTGAGGGTGTCATCTTTCACGATCGTAAGGGGGGATGTCACTGCGTGGCATGTGTTGGCTACGGGATAGAAGAGATGTAGCAGGAGGGGCGAACCTTTGGTGGGGTCATGTGGGACGGCGGTCTTTAGCCTGTCAAAGTAGGAGATGTAGTCTGACGATGATCAGTGCTAGAAGGGTTCAAGAATCCAGGAGCCTTGCACCTTGGAAATCTCTTATAGATGACTGATAGCCTGGATAACCTTGAGGACAAGTATTCAAGTGGGGAGAACGAGAAACATACCATGCCGCTTTTTGTGCTCATATGCCTTCAGGACGAGGGCAGCACGTAGCTTTTCCCTCTCGTTCTTGACCTTGGCTCGATACTAAGTACGAGACACACCCGTCAGCCTCGCGTAGCATACAAAGCCGGACGAGACGCACCGCCTTTTCATAGATGTGTGCTCTATGCCGATGTCGAATAAGACCGGGCGGTCGCTGTCCCACGGACGAGTCCGCTGTAGTGGTGGATGCAGAGGATACTGAACGAGTTGGTGGTGAGTGCTGTGGGGAGTGAAGACCCATACCCGCAAGCTGGATGCGCAATGGGTCCGGGGTTGACAGGTGAGTTGAGGGGGATATGCGATCCTGTTCACATTTGCGAAGGAGCGAGAGCAGAGAGGGTGTGCGAGACGGCGGGCGGTGGTTTGTGGGGAACATCGCCTGCCATCCACTCCACTCCACCGTCGGACCCACACCTCCCGTCCCGCGTTCGATCCCCGCCCGCCGCAAATCTTATTTACTATTACATGATAGCTATTAATCCTCGTTTCCAGGCGCTCCATTCAGTCCCACTATTAGCGCACCAACCTCAGCAGGTTACCTTCCGGGTCAGCCGCGTCTCGGCAGGCCACAGCAAACACGCGTTTCAGATCGTTACGAATCCCGAGTATCAGTTTTCACACATCTGGACATGGGGTGGTCAAAAATTCTCCCGTGTGGTGTTAGAAGAGGCTGGATACGGAGTTAGAGCGTTGATAAATGGCAGATCTACACCATGTAGGCGGGTCCAATGCGTGTATCTCGAGCCATAAAAGACCAGAGAATCGCATGGGAGTGAGCAGCTGGCTGCACAGGTCACGCTAGACCAACACGCGTTGGAGAAATGCACCAGAATGCAGCCTGTGATTGACCATGAGTCATCTTACATACAACACAGAGACGAGAAGTGATAAGCGTGGGGGTGGCGAGGCCAGAGGAGGCAAAGAGACTGGAAAAGGCGAGCATGAGCGGAGCTTGTGTCGATTTACGGAGCGGGCCGAGGAGCGATAAAAAGGCAATTTCTCGGTTAATAGCTCGCTATCTCAACACTCCCACACATATATAAGACCTCTCCTCGCCCCGCTAGCTCTCCCCTTCTTGCCCTCCCACCTCCCCCAACAAACATGGGCATGAGCTACCGTCGTTACCTTTCTGGCGACCGCATCTATGGCTGCTCCACGTGCAAGACACATCTAGCCACCATACACTCGATGATGTCCAGGGTAAAGCTTGTTCTATCCCTACCATAGGCCGTCCAGTTAATCCCCCATTCAGGCATTCAATGGCCAGCATGGCCGAGCATATCTCTTTGATGGGGTGTGAGTCCTTGCACTCATTTCATACCCTTCGCTGACATCACCTTCCTAGTGTGAATGTTATTGAAGGTGAACCCAGCGACCGTCCCATGACAACTGGAAACCACACCGTCCGAGACATCTACTGCGTCAAATGCGGAACTACTCTGGGCTGGAAATATGTACGCTTTCGCCGAATTACCAAGTATATTTGTCCCTCATCCCCGTTTGCGCTGAATCAACAGGACAAGGCTTACGAACCCTCGCAACGATACAAGGAAGGCAAGTACATCCTCGAGCGCAACTTGCTTGTCGATGTACAGTGAATTGCCTCGTGTTCCCTACTCGCTCTTTCGTTTTAGCCCCGTCATTGTGGTGACGCCACCCGTACACATCACTGGTGTAGCACCACTCCTTCCGGCTGGCCGTTTGATCTTTTTGGTCTAGAATCCGAATCATCATCATCATCGTCGACTTTCTCGGACTTTCACACCTTCACACGGTTGTATTTGTGTTCCTTCTTGTATTGGAGGAAGAAGGGGATAGACCTGGGGAGGCGTGAAGTGTTATTTTGGAAGATGAGGAACGCAACCACTCTCATCATGCCCTTTCGCCTCGTCGGCTAGACCTTCCCCTGCTGACTCTTCTCAGCTCATCCACTTCGTTCACCTCCACCCCACGACACCATTCGCATTGCATAGTATTATTGATCTTTCATTGTCACCAACCTCCCGAGCTTTTCCCCACATCTCATCCCTGGCCCCTATCAAATTAACGCATCGGATTCCCATAGACACTTTCCCCTGAGCGAACTATCCACCACTCCAGAGAATAACTTTTCTCTTTGTTGCATCCCCCACACATTCTTTTTGTGGCTACACCATCTATCTACCCTATCTATTCGCCCCCGCTCTTCCTCCTACGTCCCTTTATCATTCTCGTCCCGGTAGTACTCATCCTTTTGTGCTACCTCGTTGTTGAATAAGTGAATAATTGTCTGTTCGCATTTTGGATTGGTGCAGGTCACTCTGACCTCCACGACCAATGCATGAAGCGGCGCTGTGGGAGAAAAACCCAGAGAAATAGAGAAATTCAATGAAAATACCCTGAATCATTGCGTAGTCATGTGGTTCAAGCCATTCTGGCGTGTGATAGCAAAGGAGCCCTCCATTTTTCTCCCTGGCACAGCCGTGTCGTCAAATTCAAAGCGGTGATCCTGCGGCGACGTATCGCCCTTTGGGTACGCACACGCGCTCCATTTCGTTGGGGTTTCGCAAGCTTCTGGCACCTATTTTCTACAGGTTTAGAACTAACACTGCAGAAGCGATCACGGTTGGTAGCGGCAATGTAATATTTAGGATGGGAATTTTGGTTATTCATTCACCATCACCCTCCCCCCCAACTAATCTATCTGGTGACGCACTGAGTGATATCAACGTGGAGATAACCCAGTGGTCACTTGAACGCTTAGGCCAGCGAGCCATGGCCGAAGTGGGAGGTCACCTCGGTTCAATCGTACCTGAACGGGCCTTGTGATAGTGGTCAGCCGTGCATCAACCTTTTTGCATTGGCGGCATAAGTGTCGTCAGCCAAAGTCCTAATCCCCGAGTCTTGCTAAGCGGTCCTTGAGCGCTCAGCTACCGAGCGCCAAGATGTACAGAGAACGTCTACCCATTTCGGACCGGCCTTTGCTACATATGGAATCCAATCCAGGGAGCTTTTGCGTAGCACAATGCAGGTAGCGTGTGGTTGTGGGATGGGTGGGTGGTTAGAGTGAATAGCTTGAGGGGTGAATATCGCTGATGCATGGTCTTGCGCAGTGGCGTTTAATGGGGGGCGACTCTCCAGAGCCCACTTACGCAGTATCGAAATGAAACCTGCGACATTTTTGCTGTGTGGTAGTTTAGAAGCAGGTGCTAGGCCTGTGTGTATGAATATATATATTTGCATAAGGTTCTGAGCATCCTCATCAGCTGTCCCCAAAGATATTTTGTGATGCAGAAGACGCGACAGGGGAGCCTAAGCGAGATAGAAGCGCCAATGAACTGAGAAATTGAGGACACGCCTGGGGCCAGAGCAACGGTCTGTTGAGTACATTGCCTCACGAATTGGGGGTGAGTTGGTGAATTTGTTCATTGAGATAGTGAGGCATGCGTGGGACTTCAGAGAGGACATTCCGGTGATAGCCCGGAAATCACGACTACCTTCCTGATTCGGAGGAGGATGCCGCGTGCCGAATCCCCAAGAGTTGGGAATTCCCCAAACCGAACGCGCCAACTTTGCACAACGTCAGTCCCCAGCCGTCAACCGTATAAAAGCCCCTGGTCGGTTTCGCTTATCCCCAACACTCTTCGCAGCCCTCCGCCTCGCCCAACACCCTATTCCTCTATCCTCTTCGTCTTCTAGAAATAAAATGGGTGAGCATTTACGCGGGGCTACACCATCACACTTTGCTCACGTCCTTCACAGCTACCATGATGTCCCGTCCCATTGTTTCCTCACCCCTCGCCGGCAACACTTCTTCTACACGTAGTCAGACTGCAGGCCCACGGCGTGCCCCGGCATTCGCTACATCTCGCGCTCTCCGACCATTCCCATCTATTGCACAGTCAATACAGCCTTCCTCTGCAAATAAAAAGGCCGTCAAAATTATCGAGGCTCCCAAAAACCAGAAGACCATGTTCGTGCTCAACCTCACACAGGCGGAATTCAGCCGCCAGGATGACTGTTAGCTCGCCACCGTCTTTCCGCCATGATCACGTTCCCCTTGCCCTGTCGCGCCTTCACCCTCCGCTTCGCAACCACCGTGTCCCGCCTTGGCCATAATCATGACACAGGACGAAGCTGTTTAGGACATCAAAGAAGATTGAATTCATATGCCTATGCACGAACAATATCCTTTTCTCTGGCTGGTTACACGCACTTTTATTCCTCTCGCGTTCACCCTAATTCCCCCGCTCGTCTCCCCGGTTTTTATTTTTATCTTCTTTTCCTTTTGTGGATAGAGGGCTTTTTAAGTTGTATTCTCAAGATCTCCAGTGCCGCTGTTGTTAGATACCCCAATGTAAAATGGTATACGCATTCGCTACCCGAAACCGCTTGACTTGCAGTAGCATATGTGAAGGAAATCTTATCCGATGGGCAGCCCGACGACTAAAGCGGTAGACCTGGCGAGAATCAAAATATGGTGAGCATCATGCCAGTCCAAAAAATTTACTTGTCGGTCTAATGAAGAGCTTCGTCTGTCCAAGAATCGGACAGATGGGTGATTGTACATATGATAGACCAGCCGAGGTGCCTGAAACGCTTCCTGATATAGACGAAAGAAGTCGGTCCAAAGGATTTCGTCGACACAGATGAATTGGTGAATCGCTTTGACACCGGGACTCTCCAACACCGTGTGACAGGAGTCAGTGGTAAAATAGATTGCTGTGTTCAGAGATATAGGGGCACCGTGGCCTAACAGCTGAACACTAAAAACGAACAGATAAGCTTGGAACCCACTATTTTTTACTATTCACACATCGAAATACATACCATTTCCAAGGAAGCTGAGCCCCAGATCGTCGTCTCCAAGTGCCAGTCACCGAACGGGATTACATAGGAAAAGTGATCGGGTTGATCACTGTCATCGCCAGCCAGAAAGACGTACCACCTTCAATCCCATTACTAGGTATTGGTCATAGAGATAGGGAACATGCGACGACGAGAGATTGCCTATTAGAAGTCTTTCTACAGACTCCCTTGCTGGTTCCGTTGTACCCCAGGAATTCAGGTTGTATAATCCCGTCCCCCGAGTGATACCAGTCAGTCGTAGGATATACCTCGCATGAATTGATTGCGCGTTTGTCATCATGTATATCATGCCCATCCGTGTGCGGCTGTAGGAGGCAAGGAGTTAGGTTGTGGGTCCTGACCTGTATTGGGTCTCGTTTGATTCATGTGGGCCTATTTTTGGACATATGGGCGTACGGTATATCTTTGGCCCAGGATGGCCAAAGATGCAGACTGAGGGTGGTCGCAATCTCATCGTGCGTACTCGGATGGCGGAACCAATCTCGATTGAAACCCAGAAGGAAATGGATGCCACGACCACGAATTATGGCATGCCCCAACCGAAAATGCGCCATTTTTGATTCCCAGGAGTTGCCGTTAGGATCTCAAAAAGTCTATCAGGATGATGATGGAGACGCCACCCGCGGGGAAGAGAAAACTAACAGATGTCCATCAATGTAGTCTGTATTCTTGCGAAAACCGGCACAGTTAGTAAGAGTGCGGTAGTGGGCGCAGGCTGTAGAACGCACATGTCATTCCTCCGGTGGGAAATTGTCAAAGTGGGGCATTCACCACTTCCACGGGGATGTGCTGCGAGAAATTAGCCCCGTCCTGAAGGATAGAGTCCCAAGTTTTGGATGGAGTTTTGGAATACGGACAAGGGCCTATAGGCTGCGAATTTCTTTGATTCACTACCACTTAAACAGAGCTATTGCGTGAGAGGGGGATATCAAAATGACTGACCATACCAATACCGCGTCGGCCAGCTTAGCCAACACCTGCAGGAATAATGGCGACCGTATTGCCCCTTAGAACCTCCCACAACAACCGGGCTGTGAACTATCGAAAGGCACTCCGGAAGAATATAACAGTGCACATGTGAGCACTGGTCAACAAACGGAGAGCACTTCAGTAGGGCCATATCAAATGATACGAAAGGCGGTGGAAACTAGAGAGAAACTAAGATGACAGTCTTGAATCAGATAGGATCCAGAATGAGAAGTCCTGATGGTTGACATGCGAAATTGTGGTTCCCGCTTTTTTGAAAGTTTTAGCGGTTGGCGGGGTGGCACAGGGATGAGGTACCCAGTCGACGCGAAGGTAGTCTGCCATACCATCCATGGCTGTACATAAAAGCAACTGCATAGACGATCCTTGTGGACCATCCGTGTCTAGAGCTCACTAGCGGAGAAATGTATGTCAGCTCAACATTCTGCAAGAAAACCATAATGTACCTCCAGTAAGAAAGTGAAGGCCGAGGGCACGCATAACTGATGATGTTCCGATACGCCCATCGTAACGGAGTATATTTTGTCGCGATGTCAAATTTTGCTGTGCGGGCCGAAGGACAACGTACACTTGCTCGGGTAGACGATCATCCTATCAAGTACCATTGCGTCCCTTTACTGATGTGTCGGGGTGGATTCTACTGGTTTGTATGAGGTGATCGGACTTTGGTTTGCGTATATGCAAAGGTACCACTCTCTTCGATGTAGCAGGTTTAGTCTGATGTAGCTGGGGCGAGAAGCATGGTCAAGGCCAGGGGTCGTCGATCATCGATGTCATCATGATTGGTAGTACGGACCTCTAGTCAAGTTACGGCAAATCACTGCAGTCGATGGCGCCACACTCGTGTATGTGTACCATTTTCGCGGGTGGTTGCAATCGAACCCACGGCCGTCGCAACCCATAATAACTCATGTGTTTGTGTTTCTACGATGTTGCTTTACAGGGATTCGAGACTATTTCCCGTAACCCACAGCCCACAACGCGTTTGCCTATAAACGGTAACTGTTTATGTACGAATGGCGGGGAAGAGGTTTCGTTCCGCTCAGCGCAGCCATTGATGCGGCCCACTTGCTCCCGACCTTCCTGGAGCTGCTAACAAATCACACACCGACCGGCTGGAAATTTTAATTTGACTGGTAACCCCACAATCAAGCAGCTTTGGTTACTTGTGGTTGTTTTATCTTTATGAGCGACCTCTGGATAAGTACTTGACCCTCTTTCAATCAACATGCCCGTCATGTTGCTCATCTGTTAAAATTTTATCATTTTTGTATAACACACAGTGGTTCTGGAAGACATGAACAAATTCAGGCCTTTTGCCATACAACACGACTGATAGGCGACCGCGACCCACAGTTCGTGAGACAGTGGGCTCGTGGTGTTGGAACTAGCCTCGATCTTAAAGTAGATCGTATAAGGAACCCTGAGTCAAAAAAAGTGGTCATTCATGAGACACATAGGCCCGAGGCGGTATAAGCCTACACATTCAAACAGCGGCGTCCTCGCCACGAGGTGCTTGCAGACCACCTTGAAAGCCCCACAGATCAACAACTACGAGAACGATAGAGTTGACATGTTAATCACGCTGTCGTCGATAGGACAAGATCCTACCCGAACAGAAGCAGTAACTTACTGTATTCAATCGTTGGTCATCGCTCCAGCATATCTTCCCTGAAGTCAAGTGTGTCAATAGTTCTACAGCGTGGAAGAAGGCACGGATGGTATAATGTCAACTCGGAGCAAGTAAATTTTGTAAAGGTAGCAGCCAATAGGCGGTCATGAACCGGGAAGAAAAATCGGGGTATGGAAGAAGGCAGCCCGCATGTCGTTCGAGCCCCTTGTAAGTTGGAAGACACACTCGGTGGATCCGGGGTTGCGAAGTCCGATAACGGGTACAGGTTTTATCGGTACCAAAACCTTCCACTGGACTTGCTATCTTCGATTTTCCGTAGCGGTGTAAATGCTCGCCGGTCGTCGGCTCAAAACAATTGGACCATTCAGCTTGGGAAGAAGATCGGCCATGAGGCAGGCGGAAGCTAAGGGCCCTAGTACAATCCGTAGGCCTCTCCCATATTTAGTTGTATGTAACTTATCTGGTCACGGGCTATACAAGTCCAGACACGTCCAATGTCGGAGAAAAAGTAACGAGAACGGTATATAGTGACGTTAGCACAAGAATTGGTTCGGAAAGGGAAAAAATAGTGCGCTATTTGATATGCGTATTAGCCGTAGGCTGGAGAGAGAAGATTTGTCCTCACCAGAATTTTGCTTTGGTGAATTCTATATTTATCGGCTACAGCAATGTGATTTGATGGCCCTCAGTGAAGAGAATTAATAGGAAATGATGGGCTGGATGTCGATTCTGTGCTCTAATTGGTCCAGTGCGTTCACCAACTTGGAGGGAAATTTAAACTGCATGGGATTAAGAATCTTTTGGCCTCTGATAGAGGAAATATCGGCATCACAGTATAGTTAGAACTTCCAGGGCTCTGGGTTGATAGAGTCCGTGCTCGGTGAAAATCATGGAAGATGCATGCCGTTTGTCAGAGCTGGTACTCGAAGGTGCTATACTGTAAAGTGTATTTGAGCCGTCGGGATCGAACGCTCTGCAGCCACATGACACGAGGGTATTGTAGAGAACCCGAGCGCTTCGGTACCGCAAGGGATGGTTCTTTATTGTCGCTGTTTTTCGCTGGGTCGGTATGCTATCCCCCAGGAATTTCTTGAAACGGGTGTTATAGTACCAGCGTTTTCCCCGTTATTCTGCTGATCATTGACACCGGCCTGGACGCAAATGATGGAAACGAGCGTTGAGTTTGCTGTGTGGGAGATTGGATAACACCTGTACGTTAATTCCGGGGTTCAGGAAACGATCCTGATTATGAGATCGCAATCAGAGCTTTACCATACTAAGGAAGACGTTAATGGACTTCCGAGAGAGGGATTTGGTGAAGGGTGTGTGTGAGGCTCGGATCTAAGGCCAACGGGTAGGGTGTGGGTGATGCAGCGGACAGCTGGAGGTGGTTAAGCTGCGCAGAGCTTGGAGTGTCTGCAGATGCTGGAGTGGACGATCTGGGCTGGTGCCTGTGCGGAGATGGCCGGGACGAAAAGCCTTGAGCCAGAAACGGCAAAGCTGGACGTGACGTGTCACGGATTGGGACGAAAATGTGGGAAGAGGCAGCGTGGGAAGGTGTGCGGGATTGGTGGTAGAAATAGCCAGCCACTCGCGGGAATTCGTCTGATCGTTTCCTCGTTTCCCTTGTCCGCTACTCACAGGCTTCGCCTTTACGACCTGTTACGACCGCACGACTTTATTTCTCGCATCTCGTTCTCTTATCTCACCTTCATCATGTCTCGTTCTTACAACACCAACACCATCGCTACAATCCCCAACAATAACAGTACCATGACCAATCCCAACAACAATGGCATCAACACCAACAATATGGACCACTGGAGGGTCGCTGTCCTCGGTGACGGTGGTGTTGGCAAGACTGCCCTGGCCGTACAGGTATGCTCCAACATCTTACTTCTTGACCACCGGGCTTATTCCTCCTCCAGTTCACCTTGAATTGTTTCGTCGGTATGTTGTATCCGACCCATTTCTTACTGTGGTCCTCATCATTACCTTCTGGTCCATTTCTCGATATTCAGAGGTATGCCTACTTCGAACATAGCTCAACATTGTAGCTGACAACATTTGCAAAGACGTACGACCCTACAATCGAGGACGCATATAGAAAGCAGCTCGTCGTCGACAACCGTATGTGCTTCGTGGAGGTGATCGACACAGCTGGCCAAGGTATGTCCTTTCACCCACCGTGTTCCTCTGTCATGCTAATAATGGTTCTAGAGGAATACGCCACTCTCCGAGATCAGTGGGTTCGGTGAGTCACTCATTGTCATTGATCGATTGATGTTTCGCGCTGACCCCAGTTTCAGCGAGGGTCAGGCGTTCATTTTGGTCTACTCGATTGCGTCGAGAACTACGTTCGAACGACTGGAGATGTTCCGCCAATCAATGCGCCGTGTCAAACGTGGCGACACGATTTTCATGCTCGTTGGCAACAAGTGTGACAAGGGATACGAGCGCGAGGTCTCCAAAGAAGAGGGGGCAGCGTTGGCGAGACAGTTTGGCTGTGAGTTCCTCGAGACTTCCGCGAAGACTGCTCAGAACGTCGAACGTCTCTTTACAAACCTCGTCCGAGCTCTTCGAGATGCTTCAGCTGCGAAAGAGGAGGGTCAACAACCTCCGAAGAAGAAGAAGAAGAAGTGTATCATCTTTTGATTTTCTTGTCATGATCACTGCGGTCCAGGGCTTCTAGATTCCCCCATGTCTTGTCCAATGATACCACTATGCTTCCTTTCTATGGTCTTTGTGTTGCATGTTCATACCTCCGCCTTCTTGTATGCCCTTCTCCTTATGCCTTGTTATCTGTTTGGTTCACAGTCGATGGTGATTTTCTGTTATGTCTGCTCCTCATGCTGCAAATCGTAGGGATTCTGGTGTTCTTTGTTAACGAGAATTTCTGCACTGCTTCTCGAATCAATATATGATATAGACTTGTCTGTGTGCATTGCCATGTGACATACTTGATTGATGATCTACTGCTGTGCCGTAGCTACATGGGGCTGATATAAAGAAATCCAAGGAACCTGGTAAGTTCATAATCACCCCAGCCATGGCCTGGACATCGTTCACCTGTGAAAATCCAGATTTTACTGTTCGTTCCGTTCCAGATAAAACCGTCTTTCAAGTTCAGCGGGCGGCCCTCAATAACAGCGAAGTCTTTTGTCAGTTGTTTTTATTTCTCCATGATGTGAAATTTAACCTGAAAATTAGGCGATATGTTTATATGCTGCGAACAGCCAAGTGATGCCCGCCCTGATGAAACTCTGGACCTTGATGAGCCGGCGCAGGTCTTATCTGCCCTTCTACAACTTCTACACCATGTCGCACCGCCTGTTGAGCCAGAAACCCTGAGCACTAGCTCAAGGGGCGACCATGCAACTAACACTAGATTCGATCGAGAACGATTCCTGCCCCGGATACCCTCGTACGATAGCAGCACAGTCATACCGCTACCTGTTCTTCAGCCCACACTCTTCGATCTCGTGGATAAATATGGCCTTAGTGTCGACATCTTCAAAGTTCTATGCTCGCATCTTTTAGTGCATGCTCCCACACATCCGTTAAGGGTCTATGGCTTCGCCGCATCATTTGAGCACTATCGTCATCGCCGTCGAGTTCGGCCTGCACCTGCACCTGGTAGCGATGGGAATCCAGGTACACTTGGCGGGACGTTTGGAATAGAGGCCGAAAAGGCGATGGAAAAAGAAATGCACAAGGTCGCATCAAAGGCGAGCCAATTCCTCGAGCCGATAGGGAGCTACCCAATGGAAGAGGTTCTTGATACGATTCCCAACGTCAAGGCACTACACCGCGTTGTACAGTTGCAGCATTTGCGCGTAAAGACCCTAAGGGAAATCTTGAACGAATCAGAAATATTCCCGAGAGGTGAGTTGCCCCTGTTAAGTTTATTGCCCCCTTTTTATTTCCCTTTTTTGCTCTTCGGGATGCCCGTGTCTTTCGTTCACGCGACGTTTGGCCCTTGAGCCGCACCGGCCTATCCCCCTTTCTTTATTTTGCGGCAACGCCATTAGTCCCTGCGGCGTGGAACAATTCAAAGGATCTTCCTCAGCCGCCCTCATCATCACAAAGCTATCCCGTTTCGCCTGCCCTTGTTTCCTATGAGGTCCCCATCTATCCCGTTGAACTTTGTCTTTCGTTGTCATTTCTCCCACTTATTTCTCACTTTTCGATGTGCCTGCCAACCCAACTGAATTACGGACTTTTTGACTTTCCTTTCATATCTCTTGTTCTCATGGGGTCGTTTCGACACTGACACTGGCATACATCCTTGAACGTCACACTCTCTTCTCGTCTTCGCGGCACCGAATGCGATTGCTACCGTAACCTGTGTTACTGCGTGGGCTTCGCGTTAACTTGACACTAACATCTTGTCAACGATCTGTCCTGTTTCGCTTCCCTCTACTTCGTCGTCAGGGTACGGTGCGTGCCCGTCGCATCGCGAGAAGACTATGAATTGCTGGGATCGTCAACGTAAAGCCCTTGCGGGAAAGATTGACTCGGGTGCGTAGCATTATCAAGTTTTGACTCTGTTCTCAACGATGACGAACTTGCATGCTTACTCATATATATATATATCTTTATCACTTTTAGGGACCGACGTAGCTGGCGAAATGGAGTTGTTTGTTGATACGCTCCAAGGGTGCAAGATCTGTCACAAAGCTGGGGTGGCCGCAGTCGAAATGCTTGCCGTGAGTGTTCTATTTGTCGTCACAAATTCTCTTGGGATGATTGATGCGCTCGCCGGAAACGTTTTAGTACATGTGCTACAGGCTTCCCAGGCAGGCTCAACACACAGCGGGACTTAGCTCGTAGAACAAGCTCACACGGTGACCCACTTGAACATTTTACCCAATACATACCCCAAATCTATTGCCAGGGATTACATATTACATCAGCATAAGTTAGGAATGAGGTGTAAATGATAGGGTGCATGCGGTGGTATATCCAAGGACTATTGTATGGTCCAGAAATCACACTGGGACTCCAACCATCCACCCTGTCTTGGCTCATTTATTATGCCATAATAGTGTTTTCAAGCCCTGCCACATCTCGGAATCACGATAGAGGTATTTCATGGAGTTGAACATGCCAGGCTGGATGGTTTCTCCCTTGTTTTGGAAGAGCCACATGACAGAGCCCCATGCGAGAGCAGCAAAGATGGAAAAGTACCGCGAGTCTGGGGGAACGGGCTTCACGGCTGAGCCGGCCAGCGAGGATTGGGGTGATGTATTGTAGGGAGAGGATGCTCGTGGTATAAAGGATGCGACGACGCGTGACACTACATAGAGAACGATCTGAATACAAGTGGGTGAGCACGGCGATGAACCGGGACCATAGATGATATTTGAGGAAGGATGCACGCACTTGCTCATTCACGGCGTTCCGTTTGCCGAAGACGAGATAACCGCCGAGAAGACCCGCGACGAATGTATCGGTGCTCCGAGGCTTGCCGCCATTTGCCTTCTTTTGGATCAACAGACAGGCCTTGTACAGAGTCACGAATTTGGCGAGGTTAAACGCATGCTGCTTTGTTGCTCGGAAGATGAGTCTGGCACGATCCTGCCAGCTATAGAAATTGGCAAGGGGGGATTAGAATGCACAAGGTCGGTGGAGAGAAAGGCGTAATGAACGAGGGATGAGTTGTGGGCGGTGACGGAGATGAAAACGAGGGCACCTTCCGCGGCCAAAGAGGATTGACATGACGAGGGCATGGGGAAACCTGACCTTGACGCCGTACACGAAGCCATTGCGTGCTCCCTTGAGGATGGCGAGGTAGTCATGGTAGGCGGGGTTCGTGACAAGATCGCTGATGATGTGGGACATGGCGGGGGAGTCACGAGGAGCACTGGGCAGGAGAGAGGAGAGTGCGCTGGCCTGCTAGGCAAAGCTCCGGTTCGTAATCACATGCCACCCCCAATCCACTCCGGCTACTCTCCGTCCACCCCTCGCCGCCCTTGGTCTTCACCAGGCAGTAGAACGGGCCTTCTTCGTCGCTGACACGTATCAATATCCAAGCTCATGCGCCGCCTTTCGAAATTTCCACAGACTGTTCTCACTCATCAGCTGACGCGCGGATGCATTGGACATGTATGTATCCCTTTACCCAGCTGCTTCTCTTTTGTATAGCTGATTGCCTCTTTGCCCTAATGTCCGAGGGCCTTCTGCATCGTTTCATTGACGGAGAACACGTCTTGCTTGCGAACTTAACGGGGGAGACAAGAGTCAATCAATCAATCTACGAGATACAACCGATTGGTCGGTTTCTCGTTCCCTGACACAGCGCCCCAGTCCCTAGGATACCGAGTGTTGAGTATTTCTGTCCTATAGTCCTTTGGCCATTTCCGATAACAGATAAAGGGAACTTGGGCCCTAGACACAGGCGGTCCAAGCCCGCCATGCGGAAGCTTTCAATTGGTCCTCTGCCTATTCTCTAAAAGCCTCGACATCCCGTTGGGGCTTCAGCCACTTGATCAGCTTGCTGGATTATGCTGGTGGCAACCGTATTATGTATTCGGATGACGGGCATAGCCCAGAAATCCATCAGTCAATCCGGTTCGATACAATCAGGGCATAGACGTCGCCGTGCCTCGTGCTTGTCGTTTCGGACGTCTTCATCCGTCATCAAGAACAATAAGCAACTGCTATATACAGTGCGGTTCTCTAGGAAAAGGAACTTCTGCGCGAAATTACGGCCTACGGCTTCCTTTGGCTGTCAAAGTGTGACATTGGGGCCAAGACGCTGGAATTGGTCTCTCCCGAGAGGTGGCCTCAGTCTCCGGGCGAGTCTGATGGATCTCGTATTTTTGGAATCGGAGAGGTTGATCTCAATATGGTTTCTCTCTCGGAGCTTTTGGTTAGCCAGGCTGGCAGTGGGCCCAAGGGGAGATAAAGCTTTCATGGCGCTCATCCGTGGACTTCCAGATTTCTCGCTTCAGAAACCTCCCATTGACCTGTGCTGATATTAGGATATTCGGGATCTATTACGGTTTCAATGACCGGTTAAATTTCGATTCTAAAAACCGCTGTATTTCACCCCTCCCCGGTTAAATCTATTTCGTTCCTTGAGTCTTCCTAGGTTCAACACTGCACCTGTCAAGGGTTAACGAGCAACGTTGTTCTAGTTATCTGATATCAGAAGATCCCTCCGTTTACGGAAAGCAGTGAGGGGAAAAAACCTTATTTGTCTTGGTAATCGTCGTGGAAGCCTGGATCATTAACATATCAATGTAGAACAGCAACGTTATCCTCCGACCTGAGAGGGGGAACAAGTAATTGGATCTGAGGTGGGAAAGTTCTTGCTCCGAGGTCACAGGGAGACCGGTGAGAGAAATTCGACGTAAAGAAAAGGTCTTTGGAACGCTGGCGTAGAAGCGTCTTGAATAACTCATGCCCGCTCGCGGCCGTGTTCGAATTGATTACTGAGCTTGCAAATAAAACCTTCTTGTTTCCCTCGATGAAATTTACCAACCCTGGCCGCTGTAGAACCGTTCGAGAAAAAGCAGAATCGAGTTATGTGCAAGTTGAGTTTACATCACTTGTGATGAAAACAGAAATGGGCGACGATATTTATGGCCCTTTCTCTTTGGAAGCTATTGGCGAGATGCTGGCTCTCTCTCAGCGCATCGGCCAATGATCATTAATCAGGAGTAGGTGTCTTTATCGAGATGCATAACGCCAACCTCTTTCCGACCGTCAATGCTGTTAATTGTTTCGAAGGCTTACACATGTGCTTCCTTTCCAATCATCATAATATAATTCTTGTCCTATTCGCGGAGCGGTGCTGCTCCTGCCTCTTGTATGTGTAATAACGCCGGGGTGCTACAATCAGAAGCTCGGGTCGGGCTCGGATCGAGAGCCAGACACGCTTCGAGCAACACACGCCTTTAGAGTAATAGCTAACGCTGAACAGCGCCCAAGCTGCCAGATATCTTGGCGTTCATGCGTTCCTATTCGGCTTGGACAGGACAAAATTGATTATGGGCATGCCGGAGGAAAAGTCATCCAGCGTCATAATTAATTCCGATATTGGATCAGTCCATACTTGATCAGTTCAGCTTCCTACAGGAGAACGCTGCTGTAAAGCCACCCTCTTTTGACATTTTGAACGACGGAAGGGACTGGTTGCGTAACCCCACTCAGTGCGATGACATTGCTATATAGCCAGGGGCTTCGCGGCTTCGAATTCCGCCGACGAAAATAAGTTGGAACCACTTGGTGGGGTCTGGACATTCTGGCTGGAAGCGTATTGGACCTGGAAGGAAATTGGGGTTTGGGGGCGAGGCATGGGAATGGAAAATAGGGGAAGGACGATAGTTCCGGGGTTTCGGAGTCCGGAGAGCAGAGGCTGGTTAGCAGGTCCAATCGGAGGAGGCTGAGGGGAGAGCAAACGAGAAATAGCACCATATGCACGGCAGTGTTAGAGAGCCTGTCGAAGCGCTGAGGTCTTTGAGGATGCCTATTGCGGATTCCGAGCCTGGACGTTGTGTTTTCTATTTTATCCTTCTATCGGACAAATGCGAAGGACGAGTTGAGATGCTCCACAAGTTCAGGCTGATTTGGCTGTGTATTTGTGGGCACCACACCATGCCTTGTACGCGGAGACTTCGAGCTTTTGCAGGGCACAGACATACCTGTCGTGTCACAGGGAGTGACCATCATCACGCCTGTGATCGCATTCGCCAACTAGCAACGGCACTACTGATGTAACACAAAGTATCACCTCATGTCCTCCAAATCCAAATCAAAACAGGCAGAGGCCCTCCAGCTCCTCGACGATCTCGACTCCTTTACTCCCATCGAGGCACCGCCAGCGGAATCAGCTTCAAATGGTGGCACTGGTGCACAGGTCCCACGCACATCCACACCATCCACCAGGCGTTCAGCACCTCCTCCTAACAATGCAAATACGGCTTCAAATGGAGGCGAGACCGCTGAAGCCCTGGCTTTTATTGACGAGATTCAGCAGAGAGCTATTGAGCCCGCAGGTAGGCCCTCGTCGAGTATACACAGTACATCGAGGTCAGGCACGCCGACTGTAAGGAAGAGCACCGAGAGAGTCAAGTTGGGAGGTGGAACCTCTTCCACCTCGCTGCATAGACAGGCTTCTTCATCCTCGTCTACTGCTGGTGATTCTGGAGCTAAGAGAGCAGCAACGGAACAAGCCCCAGCGACTCCTGGTTCTGGGAACGGAGGTGGATGGGGATGGGGCTCCGTTTGGAATACTGCATCTGCCGCGATTCAACAGGCTAGGACTGCCGTTGATGAACAGGTCAAAAACCTTCCTCAAGTGCAGATACCTAACAATGAGCAGGCGAGAAAGTGGCGCGAGGGGATGCTCGAGTATGCAAAGAATGCTCAGCTGGATAAGCTTGGTACATCCACACTTTTTGTGCTCGGGAACTGTTAGTGAACGCAGCCTTGGATAGGTCAGGACTTCAAGCGAGTGGGGTTGTCTACGCTGACCGACATTCTAAATGTTGTCGCCCCCCCTATATCTGAGCATGAAGTCATTCAAGTCTGGCTGAGCCACGATATGCAAGGATACGATGGTGTCGAATCACTCACTTATCGTGCATTTGTTAGAGTGAGTATATGCACCTTGCCATTGTTTGTTGATCTGCTAAGAGTGTCACAGGTTATGGAACAGGTCGAGGGCGGTGATCTCATTGTTAACAGGGGTAACGAATCGAAGCCGAAGGAAGGCAGCGGCAAGCGAGAGTTGAACGCTGTCGACGGTTACGAAGCCGCTGTCAAGCTCGCTCAGGCATGTTATTCATTACTGATGCAACTCATTGACTGAGATATCCTTTCGCAGGCCAACATCGACGAACTTCTCAAATCAGAAGACAAATCCAAATCCAAACCCAAATCCTCTACCATAACAAGTCCCACAACTTACTCCCACGTCTACCTCCGTGTTCAACCATTCTTCACGACATATCATATACCGGCTGTTGGGGTTGTCCCGGCATCGTCAAACCAGCAACTTGCGTTCCTGCTGTATCTCTCGGACCCGGAGCACCTCTTGATTCAAATGACCGTCACGCAGTCCGTGCCGAGCCAGTGGTTGGCTATTTGGGATCAGTATGATTGGGTGGAAGATTTGGTCGCGGAGGCTTTGAGGATGGGTGTTGAGGCCATTGGGCAGGAGTATATTGTTGCTAGGATGGGTTGGGCTGGCAAGGATAAGGAGGGGGGTGGGGAGGATAAGGGTGGGGAGAGGGGTGAGGGTGAGGGTGAGGGCGAGGAAGAGGAAGAGGATGAAGAGGAGGAAGAGGAGGAAGAGGAGAATGGGAAGCCCAGAGCATCATGAAGCGCTACAGTTTCCCTGTTGTGGACCTGGATGGTGCTTTGCTTCATGTATTATATTTGCTGGTCAACGTCTCAGGCGGCTATGGTAATCTAATATATATGAAAGAGTCGCCGAGTCTTCACATAGTAAGCTACCATTTACCCTACTGTTTCTTGGCCTCTTCTGGCTTGGGAGGAGGGGGTAGTGGCTTGAGGTTGTCCGGCCTAGGAGGCTTGGCGCCATCGCCGACCTGTTCCCAAGGAGATAGCGACTCAAAATTGCTGGAACCAAAATTGTAAAAATTCTAGGATATACATAGCCGGGGGGGAAAAATATACCGGAATGCTTGGGTGAGTTGGAGGGGCTCGTAGACGACACGCTTGCGCTCTTCGTCGTACCGGACTTCGGTATAACCCTTAACATGGCATGGGTATTAAATGTTTGGAGGTGACTAAGGAACCTACGGTGAGAGGGAAGTCTTTGCGCAGTGGGTGGCCCTCGAAACCTGAACAAGATTGAGTTGTGTAAATTGGGGTTAGTGAACGGTAGTGCTAACCGTAGTCAGTCAGGATACGGCGACTGAAATGGTATGTTAGGGTTCAACGTTTCCGCAATACAAAACATTGCTTACAGGTCGGGGTGACCGTTGAAAAAGATACCGTAGAGATCCCAAGCCTCGCGTTCATACCTAATCCAGACGTATTCAGTTTTGGAAACAAAATTGTCGGAAACGCATACCAGTCGGCACCACGGAAAACCTCAACAGCGCTAGGGACAGGATCTGCCTCTCCGGCATATGTCTTGACCCTAATCCTTCCGCCGTACTTGACGCTCAACAGATGATAGACGACCTCCAAACGTTTCTCGCGCTCGGGGTAGTCGGCACCACTGATGTCCATGACACTCTTAAATTGACATTGCGAGTGGTCACGGAGGAAGGTTAGGACGGGAATGACGGCAGACGGTGCGATATAAAGAGTGAGTTCATCCTTGAGAACCGAGAATTGTTGGATGAACTTGGGAAGACATTGGGTAAGGTAAGAGCCGTAAGTATGCAGAGCCTCTGTGGTTTCTGCATATTTTGTGAGAGAGATATTTGGTGAGGTGTGTTCTGTGAAAGGAGAGGTGGAGGCTGGAGGTGGTGTCAGCAAGGTGGTAGTGTTTGGGGAATTTCGGGAGAACTCGTGCCTTTGCTGGAGGATGAAGAGTGGAGCGCACTACGAGGGACGACGGCGGCGGTGGCGAGGGGAGGGCGCACGGACCCGGTAGCGATGACACGGCCTGCTCTGGTAGCGAGGCGGAGGGTCATTTTGAAGATCGTCAGTGTGCTCAAAGTCGGTGCCAACTTTACACCCAAACCCGACCTCGGCATCTCCCGGCCTGATCACATTCGACCTGCCCACATCTCGTTCTTGCCATGGCTCAGCAAGACGATATCTTGGATTCTCTGCCTTACTATGACGATGATCTGCAGAAGTATCCCTTTTTGAAGGACAAGGTAGAGCAGGAAATTGCAAGGGAACTGGGCAAGGTCCCAGCTGCACTCCATCCCCGCGTACCATCAGAAGTGGAACTCTTTACTGTTCGTGAGCACAGTGCAGGACGTGTTGTCAACCGTTGCTGAGGATATTTACAGGACAGTCCTTTACTCAAAGGTGAATTGGCCCGCGTCGAGGCTAAGGAGCAGTTCCCTCCTCTGGATTCCCTAAGGTACCAACTACCTGCACCAACATCAACACCTGCAACAGATGAGGGCTGGAAAGCCGCATTGGACAACGCCAGTGCACAGCTGGAACATCAGCGAATACGGTTTGTTGGTTTTTGCGGTGTTGTCTTTGGCCTTGTTCACATCGGTGCAGACAAACGAACTTGACACTGCTCCAAACCTATGGTGCCAATGCTTGGCGGATACACAACTACCAGCTGGAGCAACAGGCCAAGAATATCGAAAAGACGCTCGGGGAGCTCAAAGACCTGACCGTCGAGATCAACCGCGACAGAAAGAACTCACAGGTGTGTATCCTAACGACTCTCCTTTTTATGAGTCTGAAATAGCTGCTCTCCGACAGGACCGTTTCGGGAAACAGCTGACGGCGCTGGAGACACGATGGACCAACCTCATTTCGAGTGTACTGCAGATAGAGATGGCAAACGTGGCGTTGGAAGCTGAGCTCGACCGCCTGCAGAAGAAGGAGACTGAGCTTGCAGAGGTAGCATAGGGAGATGTAGGGTTAAATGCGTAATATACTTCGGCGGTCGGCCGGCGAGATTTCTGTGGAGAGCATTTCGGCCGGGGAGCAGCCGGGGATGGGCCAGAAAGGGTGGGCCAAGGGAGGAGCTGAGAATCTGCATATTCACTCCCTCACTGGCGGTGCATCACCCCAGGTATGCTTGATTCCTCCCTCCTTCCCTCTCTCTCGCTGTCCTTTCGCTGACTTATCATGCTGACTTCATCGATGTCTCCAGTTCATCTCGCGGGATCTCGAAAATCACAGACCTGGCGTCTTCTGACGCGTTTATGGCGAATACCGACCAGAAACCGGTCCTGCTGCCTGAATCGAATAGCAACGAGGAGGTCCAAATCTCCGTGGCGCATGCACAGGGGCGTGCTGGCCCATCTTCTGCCAGTGAAGAGGTCAACAAGGACTCCGAGACTCCGGCAACCACTCTGTCCTTCGTGGCACCCAAGGACTCGAACTCCCCGACCCCTGCTTCCACTACCACTGCAGAAACACGGCTAGCATCTGCCCCTACACGTCCCACCCTTGTCCAGCTAGGCTCTAGCAACACCCAATCTCCATCGACAGCACTTTACCCACACAAGAAATTCAATGCAGTGAACATAAACAAGAAGTTCCTCGAAAAGAACTCTACTGCTGCAATGGGAACCGCCTCGTCAGCTTCCGCCTCAAGCAAGTCAAGCGGTTCTATGTGTGAGTCTTCACTTTCTATCTCGGTGGCCCCCCTCCGAGATCTCGTACATCCATCCTAACGATATGTGGTAATGTTTCCGCACTAGCTCGACAACAGATACAGACTGCGCAGTCCCATTCTCGACTCGTCACTGCCAAGCTCACTGGCTCGCCTGCTCCGTCCTCAACAACCGGTCCAGGATGGTCCCGCCCCACATCCACAGCCCCTTCTTCAACCGGAACAAACTCACCCATCGGCTCTTCTCCTTTACCTGCCGCAGCAGTTGCTGTTCCCGTTAACTCTGCCGCCCCACAGCTGCCTCATGTAGGTAAGGTGATACAGCCTCAGCCAAGGACAGCAATTTTGCAGACGACCAACTTGCAGAAGGATGGTGCCAAGTCCTCGACGAAGCCAGCGTGGCTAAATGTCAGGCCGCCTCTAGTAGCCCCCATTATGACATCGGAGGATTTTCCGACGGCTGCTGAGGTCGCTAAAGGTATGTGGTTGTTGTTACTGAGATGTCTCTATTCGGATTTCCTATCGTTTCTGTTTAGGTACGGCGACTCGGAAGCCTAAACAAGACGACCAGAAAATGACCCCCGAATCAGCGTCGGCTGTAAAACATCGGCTGGAGGAAGAGGCAGATAC
The DNA here is from genome assembly GCA_963576785.1 of Chlorophyllum brunneum. NCBI lineage: Eukaryota > Fungi > Basidiomycota > Agaricomycetes > Agaricales > Agaricaceae > Chlorophyllum > Chlorophyllum brunneum. Next base: position 2,794,260 of record OY756140.1, on the reverse strand, counting down.
GTTCCGTGGTGTGCATCTTGACCCAAACACGCATCATTGGGATGAGGTGCGCCATGTTTCATGTCCAATCAATGTAATTTTATTAATTCCAACGCTTTGTGTTTGTGGTCTTCATTGCAGATGGAAGAAGATAATGATGATTTTCTTGGTGGAGTCATTGAATTCGGAGACGGTAGACAATACAAGGTTGAAGCAACTGAACCTTCTACCTCTCCACCTCCATCGGACGACCACAGTCAACCTGTGAGCAAGGAAGATCGTTTCGTTGATGACTTTGACCGAAGTTGGCCCAAGTCTAAACCCTCGCCCACATCGTCTGCAAAGGACTTTACCGTCACAAGTCCTACTTTGTCAAGTCGAGGCACTTCTCTACAAGGGCAAGATTATTCACAACCACAGTTATTCAACGAGCGCTCAAACAGACTTGAACCATACAGTCATTCATCTCGTGCTGGTCAATCGACATACCAGGACAGGAGGGGGAGCTATAATGAGGGGTCGATATCTCCTGCAGAGTCAAGGAAGGGTGGTATTCAGTTGTTGCAAAAGGCGGGCAATGGTGAACTACCTCTACGACCAAAAGCCAACAATGGTGCACCTTCAAGAGGAGGTTTTGGGCCTAGTCATATTGGTGATCGCCGCGATACAGGACCAAGACGCGATCATCCTCCAAGTCCTCGTACGACAAGAAGTGACTGGGGATATCACGAAATAACACCATCTACTTCCCTACAGGGCAGAGACCGCGAGCCCTCCGAACGAGGACGACGCTCAGACATGGGACCACCACCCGTTCCTCACCATGCAACACGTCGGCCATCCCAAGAAGGTGCTCGTCAACTTCCACCTCACCTTTCACCCAAAATGCCCCTGCCCCGTCGCTTACCATCTCGGGACCAAGATGGTCGATTCCCCCAGCCACAAGCTCACACGCCGACGTCACCGCAGTCCTCTCGTTTTGCACCACCTTCCCCATCCTTATCGCATACATCTACCTTGGTGTTGTCCCCCAGTGCTGCCTCGAGTATTGCGTTGCCTGGAGCGGATTTGAATGAAGTGACGAAGGATTTGATGCAGAGTGCGGCCGCGAGAGCAAAGGCGAGAAAGCAGCAGGAGGAAGCGGAACGAGAGGCACAGAAGGAGCGGGCGAGGAAGAAAGCGGCTGAGTTGGAGGAGAAAATGAAGGTTTCGGAGGCCGAGAAGCTTAAAGAGGAAGAGAGGACGAGGAAGGAAGAGGCGAGGACACAGGTTGGTCGCTTTGCTAGTTGTTCTTTGCAATGATGCTTAAGTTTTATCCACAGGAGCAGCAGGATCAAGAGGTTGTCGCTTTCCTCGAGAATGCCGTTAGTGGGGTTGATGATTCAAAGTCGCCCCTCTCAGGACGCCGCCCTAGTCTCGACGCAACATCATCACCCAAGACCCTGCCTCGTCGACCACCATCACAACGCAGTCAACAGCGACGAGTGACTTCGGAAGCTGGCAGTGGTACCGGTACACGGCGGCCTTCTTTCGGTATCGGAACGCTTGCGGCAGTACCTGATACGTCGCCAGCGTCACAATCAGAGTCTTGGAGGGCGAAAGTGAAAGCCAATCCTCCACCTTCTACTCGACAGACCCACCCTCGTCCACCTCACTCGGCTTCGGCGCAAGCAAGTGCACCGGGAATATTGTCAACACCTTCGACTGCATTAGATCATGTCGCTGATATCGCCGAGGGTTCCATGACTGACCTCGAGGTTGTGGATTTCACGAATATGGGCAAGTTCGTCGGGGATGAGAAGGAGCCAAAGGAGGTCGAAGTGGCAGAGGAGACGGAGAAGGTCGAGACGGAGGCGAAACAAGAAGTTATATCACCCAAGGCGCGACCGACAGCCAGCGATTTCTTCGAAGACAACGAACCTACCAGCCCCCCCTCCAAAAGTGACAATGTTTGGAGAAAGAAGACAGGTACGAATGCCAATAGTGAGAATGAAGATAAGTCGGGGCCTGTCAGTGTGGCGAAGGATGATGCGACTGTGCGGGCATCGGGGAGTATGTCTTCCCTCTCTTATACTGTTCCGTATCCTCGGCTACGACCGCATACAGAGGCATCAATGTCGGCACTCGATGATGTTATGTCCAGAATCAGAGGTGCCATTGATGGAATGCAGGCAACCGGGGCAACGAGCAAGGAGAATCGTTCACCAGCGGGGCTATCAGAGACGGAACCCCCGCCACCACGACACTCGCAATCCTCAGCCACAGTAGCGAAATCTTCACCCCAACGGGAGCGGTGGCAACCTCCAACCAGACCCCGACTCGAAGAGAAGCTCGAGGAAATACGAGAGCCTCTCGGTACATCCTCGGACCCGTTATACACACCACCCTCAGCAGATCTTACAGTACAGCTACCCAAAGTGTCGCATCGTATCGAACCTGTTCCAAAGAAGCAGCAGGCCGGATTCTCGAAAAAGCTATATTCTGCAAGATTCGAGTTGCTCTCATTTGACCCTCCTGTACAGGGCATGAGCAAGCGGGATTTCAGCGTCAACTCTGTGCTTTTCAAGCAACCGCCTCCTAGCTACAAAGGTAACAGAGTTCGTGTTGCACTCCCACGGTCCAGATCTGGACCTCTGATAGTACGGACAGTCAGTATGGGACCCAGGTATAACAGTGCGGGTGCATTTGGGAAACCGACGAATGCTGACGGGGCTGCGAGTTGGAGGAAAGTGCTTCCGGTTAAGGTGGAGGACAAGGACAAGGAAGGTGCTGATGGAGATAAAGATAATATTGGGACTCGGGATCGAGGGTCGAGACCATCGGAGAAGCAACAGGAAGAACCTCCTATATATGCGAAGGCGAGACAACCGAAGATGCCTGCAGGCTCTGTTGTGGCTTTTATTCGTGATTCGCGGATAGACGTCGTAGAAGCGGATCCTAAGCCTCTTGTGAATTTCATCGTGACGAGCGAGTTAGATGAACCGGGATCTGAGTCTTTCTCTGCTGTTTCCTATTCTCCAGAAGCAGATAAAACCAGTTCACAAGCTCAAGACGAAAGCCGGACGAGTTTGGGGAGTAACTGTAACGCACCCCTACTGGATGGAGTCAAGGCGGATGCAGACACTAGTACGGCACTGTTGTCTGCAGTCAATTCTAAGACATCAGAAGGTAAATTTGAAGAGGATTCCGTAAGTCCATGCAACAACACCTCTTATATATCTGATTTGAGATGTACCCCTTTTTTCAGGCATCTCGCAGCATCTCGGCGCCTTCCCCAAGTCATCATTCCACAACTACAACATCGGCGCCTTGGGGCAGGGCTTCTTTGAATGTGCCTATCAAAGACGGTACCGTGCGAGCTCCTGACCCAGAACATCTTAAGGCAGTCTGGTCCCAGCCGGCGAACAAATCTGATCTGAATCCGGTCAACTCATTGGAAGGAATTGCTGATGATCTGACATCGGTACCGTTCTCGATTCTGGAGGTTAAATCCGAGGATGGAGAGACACCACCACCCGCTCTACCATCCACTACGTCTCGCATATCTCTCCACGAGGTGACAAAAGCCTTCCAGAAGGTTCCCTCTTCGTCTTCCAATTCCACCCCCAGCCGAAACCCTATCTCCCCACCTTCGACACACACACCTGCAACTCGTTCCCCTTATCCTTATCCATCCATGCTCCCAAACGCGATGAGACCACCGCATTCCTACGAACACTACTCTCCCATGCTCAGTCACTCACCCAGTCCGACTGTTATCTACCCGCACCAATTGACATCCAGCCCTGTGCCGGGCAGAATGCCTGTTAATGGTCACACACCAATATATCAAGCACCCATTTGGATCCACCAGCCACCAACATCTGCGCCTGGCAACCACGGCAACATTATGCGGCCTATGATGCCGCCCTACACCACCCCCATGATGCCCTATCCAGGCCCCAATACACCAGTTTACGCACATCCAATGGCTGGGATTCCCGGTGCGCCACCACAGCCACCCGTAGGTACGGCCGCCGATCGAGGACGAGGTATGCCGATGATGAGCCCAGCGATGGCCCATGCACATGCTCACCCTGGTGCACCAATGTACGCGAATAGTCCTGTGATGATGCACATGCAACCTGTCCCACCACATCAGAACCACGCTACTGCGTACATGGGTGTTCATCCGCCACTTGGTAGCACGTCTGCGAGAGGACAACCAAGGACTGATATGTCGCAAGCATCTCAACCTCAAGCTGCAAATGTGGCTGGTCAACAACCACACCACCCTCCGACTTACAATCCTACTTCCTTTATTAGGTCTACATGGTGAACGCTGTTCCTCTGTGCACTAGCTTAGCATACATGTTTTAAAAGCTTTCGCGTTGGTCAATTTGTTTTCTTTGTTCCTTCACTTCCCCCTGCCTCTCTGCACATGTGTTCCGCAATTCTTGTCGTAATTGTTTCTATATGGTATACTGCTGTTGTTTATATCACTCAATGTTCAATTTTATACTCACATTCAGTCTTACAATTGAAGTGTTATTATTGAGGTATTAGTTCAATCCGCGAGGATATAAACAAGCAATTGACCGGGAATATATAATATGGACGAAAAATCTATTCTCTATGCGGCGAGTTGGACAGCTTTTTCTGCAGCATCATCTAGACTATCAAATGCGACGATCTTGAGACCAGATTCCCTAATCATTCTTAAAGGCAACATCAGAGAAAATTTCCCCTGTTACTGGTTAAAGGGAACGTACTGTTTAGCCTCCTCTTCCTTGGTGCCCTTCAACCTGACGACAAGAGGGATGGTGAGACCGAGCTCCCTGGTGGCCTTGATGACGCCCTCGGCGATGTAGTCGCAACGCATGATACCACCAAAGATGTTGATGAAGATGCTCTTGACTCCATGGTCAGCGAGAAGGATTTCAAAGGCCTTCTTGACGGTCTCAGGGGTGGCACCTCTATCAAAACAATGAGAAAAACCAGACATACGAGGAAACTAGTAGGACTTACCCTCCAACGTCAAGGAAGTTAGCGGGATTGCCGCCATGGAGCGAGAGGACGTCCATGGTGGCCATCGCAAGACCAGCGCCATTGACCAAGCAGCCGATACTACCGTCAAGTTTAATAAAGTTGAGGTTAGCCTTTTGTGCCTCAACCTCTGAAGGCTCTTCTTGGGAGATATCACGGAGGGTGAAAATGTCCTTCTGACGGAACTCCGCGTTGTCATCAAAGCCGAATTTGGCGTCCATGCTGAAAATAGATAAGTCAGTGGCGGGAAACAGAGCACGGATTGAGTAGAAAGCTACCAGAGGACCTCGCCGTCCTTGGCGAGTGCCATAGGATTGATTTCAATCTGTGTGGCATCCTTTTCTTTAAAGATCCTGTAGAGGTTGACGAAAATGTTGGCAGCCTGAGATTGAGTGCTCTCATCGTTGAAACCGAGTTTCTTCGCGACCCCGATGGCCTCAGCTTTGCTCAAGCCATTCTCGAAGTCGATGGGGGTAGTGATGATGGCACTGGGGTCCTTGGCTGCGACCTCCTCAATGTTCATACCACCCTGAGCAGAAGTAACAAGGACAACACCCTGGGTCGTGCGGTCATTGAGTACAGCAACGTAGTATTCATGGGCAGGTTCACGACGCTCGGCAAGCATAACCTGTGTGGAAGCGAGGTTATGGGGGTGGAGGGACCGAAGTAGGGCTCTGACGTACGGCATTGCAGATACGGCCAGCAGCTCCCGTTTGTTTCGTGATAAGCTTTGAGCCAATCATTTGTTCAGCATATTTCCTGGCCTGTTGGGGGCTATTGGAAACGACGAGTGAAGGCGAGAGGTCAGGGTACACCAGAGTCCGAGATTGCGCCGCAAATGCTCACCTCTCAACCATTTGCACACCTCCCTGCAGGCCAGTGTTGAATTTACCCTTGCCACGGCCGCCGGCGAGAACTTGGGCCTTGATGACGAGTTTGTCACGACCTTTGGCACGGGGTTAGGAAATGGAACGCGGGCACGGCAGGGAGGAATGAGCTACCAAAGTTGCTGGCGACATCAAAGGCTTCCTGTGGTGTTTTTGCAGCAACGCTCTTCGGTGTAGGGATTCCGTACTGGATACTGACAGTGAGCAACGGTGTACCGGCGACGACAGGGCGGGCTCACAGAGTTCAAGAGGTTCATGGACTGGTACTCGTGGATGGAGAGGAACCGCCTCTGGCCTGCAGATGCAGCCTGAAATGCAGTGAGTGGTGCTCTACAAGACGGTGCAGAACGTACGCGCACGACGACTCGGATGGTTGAGAGCATACTGACGGGAGTCAAGTCGTCCGCTGCCAGTGACATACCTTGATCCCGCTTAGTCAGCACTCCCATTTACCCGAGCCTCGACAAAACTTTTGCTCAACCAAAGTGACGACGACGGTTGACGCCTGATCTCATCCTGTCTCTCACCCGGCGGTCCCTGTGGGCACGCCAGGGCATGGCTTTGGGAGAGCGACCCTTCCTCGCCTTGAGTTCGGGCGGCTCTTGCCAACTCGTGGGCTGTCTGAAATTTGGCGGAGGAACACTTGCATACAATACTGTACCCAGTGATGGCGTCCGACTCGCGTAACTGAATGTCCATGTTGTTTCGAGCAGGGTGGGACGACCTCGCTGTCTGCGCATTGTGGATCCAGGAGCATTATAAATAAGTCTCGCGAGCCATCACTCGTTGCTTTTGATTTTACAACATGCAGTCTGAACTCTCTTCCCCGCACTCAGCCATGTCCCCCTCAGCTAACCGCGTGACCCACCAGGTCCACACCAGGGAATCCCTGCAGCAACAGCTATCAGTCGCCAAGACTGTTCTGCTCCAGGCAGTCGACATTTTGGATAATTACTTGACATCCGATGACCAGCTTACCATTAGTTCAAAGTACCTGCCCGGGTCTACGATTGGTACACCCCAAGCCTCATATCACCTTTGATCGTACTCAAATATACCCTCGTAGGAAAACACTTAAGACACGCCCGGGACCACTTTGTCTTGCTCGCAGCTTGTATGTTGCAGCCTCCGCCGCATATTCTATCATATGACACCCGCATTCGAAATACACCAATGGAAACCAGTCGCGCAAGCGCAAAAGAAGCTTTGCTCGAAGCGATTGCACAACTAGAAGATGTCATCCCAGCCGCCGAGCTAAATGCACCCATCACATTACACGCCGTAACTCCCTACATGCACGAATTCCAATCCACTTTTGGACGAGAAGTGCGATCATCCCTTCAGCTCTCCAGACTCATTCTGACAGCTTGGATATAGCTGTGGTTCGCCAGTTTGCACTGTGTGCATCATTGGTCAATGGTGAGTGAATGGTCCAATGCCACGTGCATGTGCACCCACTGATATTGCTTTGTTCGCCCTCAAGGTCCGAGTGATTGCTGGGGAGCTGGTGCGTGCTAGTCCATCGCTGATAATCAGACACCCTTACCTCCCGGAATCAGGACATCAAACTTACAGACGATTTCGGATTTGCCCCGTCCACCCTAGTGTATCAGGGTAAATCAAGCACTGCTGGGCCCTCTGTATAATCTGACTGGTTAATATCATTCAGATCGTGAAGCACCCTTGGGAAAGGCTAAAATATGATTGCTTTTTATTTAGTCTGTACATCTCCGCACCTTGTATTTCGTACGCTGCCACCAGCAGCCCAGTTGTGCCACTGTGATGACACACTAGAAAAGCTATTTCTGGACCAAATAAGTCGGAGCACGTGAACGGTTTACAATCCCGTGAGGCTCTGCCGCCCACTGGATAAACCTGCCAAGTTCCTCCCCCCGATGCAATAAATCCCTCGTTCACGTACCTCGAAAGATGTCGGAAAGAATGATCCCCATTGCGGGCGAACAAAAGAAACGCGTCGTGAGTCTCGCCCCTTTTATTCGCCCCTCTCGCTCCTCTACCACCAATGTCTGGACTATTGACCTGTTTCCCCTGTATCTCAGTGCTATTTTTTTGATGCTGATATTGGCGGGTTCCACTATGGCCCAGGGCACCCGTAAGCCATCGCCTGCTTATTTTTTTTCTGCGAGTCACACATTTATTTCATCAACTATCGCCACAGGATGAAACCTACGCGCATACGCATGTGCCACTCTCTTGTGATGAACTATGGGCTCTACGAGAAAATGGAAATCTTCGTAGGTCAAAGGCAGCCTGGTTTCTACTCACACAGGCTGATGGTTCCCCTTTATCTTTGCATGTCTCCGTTGATACAACACTTATAGCGCGCAAAACCTGCAACCAAACGGGAAATGACCCAATTCCACTCAGACGACTATGTAGAATTCCTTAGCAAGATCACACCGTCAAATATGAACTCGTTTGTCAAGGAACAACACAAGTGTAAGCTGTATTTCCTTCACTTTTTGATCTGTACTTTCGGTGTTTATTGACACGGATGATATTCGTGCGCGTCGCCCGGTAATTTAGATAACGTTGGGGATGATTGTCCTGTATTCGACGGTCTGTTCGACTACTGTTCCATCTCAGCTGGTGGTTCTATGGGTGGGTTAACTTTCCCACCCCCTTTTGTGGGTGAACTCTCTGTGTTCATCAGACTTTGCAGAGGGTGCTGCTCGACTTAGTCGTGACAAGTGTGACATAGCCATCAACTGGGCTGGAGGTTTGCATCATGCAAAAAAGAGCGAAGCGAGTGGTTTCTGTTATGTTAATGGTAAGCTTGGGTTTTCTCTGGGGAAAATTGCATTGATGTATGTTGCTACGTAGACATTGTACTCGGGATTCTTGAACTATTACGGTGTGTGCTGACCGATCAAACTTCGAAGATGCCATTGACAGCTGACGAATCCTGTCTTTGCAGATATCATAACCGTGTCTTGTACATTGATATTGATGTTCATCACGGAGATGGTGTAGAGGAAGCGTTCTACACCACTGACCGTGTAATGACCGTCAGCTTCCACAAATATGGGGAATATTTTCCTGGTACAGGTGAATTGCGGGTGAGTGAGATCATCTGCTTGCTCCAGGGACTACTCCTGAACAGCCTTCGTGTTCTTAGGACGTCGGTGTCATGAAAGGAAGGTACTACGCACTAAATTTCCCTCTTCGTGATGGTATCTCAGATGAAAACTACAAGTCTGTTTTCGAGCCTGTAAGCAGTCGGTTTCTCTCCTATCAATTAATTATCTTCACAGCTTTTCAGGTCATCCGACAAGTGATGGAATCGTATGATCCATCAGCTATTGTCCTTCAGTGCGGTACCGACTCTCTATCCGGAGACAAACTCGGGTGTCTCAACCTGTCGATGCGCGGTATGTAGTTATTCTCATCACCCCGTATTGTGATGTCTGATACCCAAATATAGGGCACGCGAATTGTGTAAGATTCGTAAAATCGTTCAACAAACCACTACTACTGCTCGGGGGTGGTGGTTATACCATGCGAAATGTCAGCCGTGCATGGGCCTACGAGACAGGCCTAGCAGCTGGCTTTGAGCTCGCGCCGGGTAACTCTTGACCTCTGCATGTGATCGTGATTGTTCGGTGCTCACTCTTCGCAATAGATATTCCTGTCAACGAGTACTATGAATATTTTGGCCCAGACTATAAACTTGATGTCAAGTCGTCCAATGTGGATGACATGAACTCAGCTCCTTATCTTGAACGCGTCAAGCGAATCGTGATGGAAAATCTCCGGCACATCGGTGGCCCACCCAGTGTACATATGCAGGGTAAGCCGTCCTTCTAGGTGCTAACATATCAACTCCCAACACTTCTCCAGACAGGCCGAATATGCCAATTGATGCCCTCATGGATGATCTCAACCAAGATGAAGACGAGGACGATCCAAATGAGCGAAGACCGCAGCGTCTTCTTGACTCGCGCAGACAGCTGGACGGCGAGCTTTCAGACTCGGAAGATGAGGGGGACGGCCGACGTGATCATACAAGTCATCGTGGCAGGGGCCACAGTAGCGACAGTGACGGCAAGCCCAAATTCGTAATGGGTATGGGAATCCTCGCATCGAGCTCGGGAATTACACATGGCGCAGGACCGAGTGGACATACAACCGCTGTCCGGATGCTTTCGTCGAGTATTATGGTTGACGACGAGGAGTCGACAGAGGCGCTTGAAGGAGATTTGGATATGGATTTTGATGATGCACATTCGTCGGCTCAGGAGAATGGTGTGAGGCCTCCCGTAGTAAATGGGAAAACTAGTGTGACGCCGTCTCCGTCGCCACCGAAGGAAAAGGAAGGGGACGAAGGAGTAGATGACATGGTTCTAGATGATACCCTTGCTAGTGTCACCGAGCCCCCTGCTTCCGGGTCGGCCACCCCGCCCTCACCTCCTCCAGATGTTGCATCTACGTACGTATAGATACGCATCTTGTATATTTTGTTCGTTGTCCGGGATCGTTGTTTTATACACTCTATTCTAGAAAGCGCACATGATTCACGTGACGCTAGCTTTCATTCATATCCTTCATCCCTGATCTGTGCTCTCCATAAAAACTTTGTATGAGTATTTTTGGAGTGTATATATACATTCTCCAGTTTGTTTTGTGCCGAATTCCAAGAGCTGCATCAGATAGACAATCGAGATGCACGCTCATGGCTGAGTCGGAGTATCAATAATCTGATGCCATCACCATACCTGGCCAATAGCGAACCAGGCCCGGTTGATGTGACCATCCATGTGACGAGGAGACCAAGGGGGAGCGCAGACGGGATGAAAGACAGTGCTATCCCTGCCCTTCACTATATACCTTCCCATTCGCAATGTCCGAACGAGAACGACCTGTTACACCGCCCACACAGGCAGTAAGAGATGCGCAGTTGTCAACGACACCAGACCAAACAAGACAGATCGAGATTAACAGGTTGCGAGGTCAATCGTTTTTGTTATTCACACATTCTGGTGATGCTGACACCGGGGATACAGCCAAAGCTGCACTGCGGCAGAAAGAAGCTGATTCATTTCCGTCTAATACACGAAATTCGAACAATAAACGACCTTTGGAGGCTACTACATCTCCAACTGCAGGACCTTCAAAACCTCAACCGCTGAAACGTGACTCTAGGCTTGGGAAATATTTCGAATATGACCTCTCCAAGATGGTTAATACTAAGGGAGGTTTCCTTCTTGAAGATGGGGAGGAGGTCGATGAGAACCATATACGGAAGGAGAAGGAGAGGGAGAGGGAAAGAGCGAAGCAGGACCTGGAACCTCGTTTGTCTATTCTTCATGATCTTCGGCCAGCTGAATGTTTCATGTTAGCTATATCTCTTGACCCTGGAGAGGCTCTGAAGTGTAGAGAGTGTCAGACACTAGACACTGATCACCAATTTTGGAAAGTCTTCCGGTGTCTGGTATGTAAGAAGTGTCAAAATGAAATGCCAGAGAAATATAGCCTGCTAACAAAGACGGAATGCAAAGAAGTGCGTCTTCCAACAGACCTACGATTTCCTGAGGCTCATCAGATGTAGGATTATTTATTGACTGACCCGGAAATGCGAGACGAGGAAGCAATGCCCCATCTACTCAAGGCAAACCCACACAAATCTACATACGCCAATATGATGCTGTATGTACGATACCAGGTAGAGGAATTCGCCTGGAAGAAATGGGGCTCTCCTGAAGCGCTCGATGCAGAGTACGAACGAAGAGCATCAGAAAAGAAAAAGACAAAGAACAAGAAATTCGAAGAGAGCTTGCGAGAACTGCGGAAGAAGACGAAAGAGAGCTTATGGCAACGACGCAAGGATGAAGAGCATAAACATTCGTTCGGACCCAGCGAGAAGGGTCCAGGTGGTAGCGTGAAACAGATATGTCACACCTGCGGGTTTACTCTGGAATTTGAGGAGCTATGAAGCCAGTCACTACATATTCATGTGTTTGAAATTATCCCTGAGTCAAGACCCGGTATATACATCATTGACAATAAGTAACTGTGTTGGTCATGCCGACGCGTATATGCTTCCGAGCTCTTGAAGGAGCTGTAGTTTATGCGGTTCCGGTACAGTGGACTAGATTCGGCTTCGGAATCATATGCAATCACGTCCTTGGAAATCAGCAGGACGAGTAGATCCCTGTCCACGTCTCACTTCGAGGTGTGCATGTTCGTCATACAAAGGTTAACCGGTGCTCCGGCAAATGAAATCCCGGTCAGCGCGAATAATTAGCCCGTCTATGATGAGAGTGTCATTGGACATCGTGGACCTTACCCCAGGCTACGACGAGCTCACTGACTCTCATCTGTGACTGTCGAGCCAACACTACGAACTCCCTGTTTCGAACTTACGCGACGCAGCCAAGAACATGTCAGGCGAAGCGAATCAAGTCGAACATGAGCAAATCTCGACTTCGTTGGAGGTGGAGAAGATCGAGGTTAACCTGTTTCGTTCCAAGTCCCTATACCTACCTGTACATGGGCGAGGTGTGTTTGGAGGGTCTGTGTCTGTTTTTCGGTTCCCTACAATCGACAGGCTAAAGACAGGATCTTTTGACAGACAGGTCATCAGCCAAGCCTTGGTATCTGCGACTAACGGTGTCGATCCACAATACTCTCTTCATGTGAGTGTGTCCGTCTGAATCGTATTGCAGGAATGAATTTTGGTATTTTTCCCTTCAGTCTCTGCACGTACGCGTCTCCCTGCCGAAATCGCTGAACCACCACTGATGGACGTTCATTTGAAGTGTTACTTCCTAACCAGCGCCTCGCCGTCCACGCCAATCGTTTACGAAGTTGACCGCGTCAGGAATGGCCGGACCTATGTCACCCGTGCAGTCAAATCGATCCAGAATGGACGGGTCGTTTTCATCATGGTCTGCTCCTTCCAGAAACCGGAACCTTGGCAGCCGGGACACCAATGGTCAATGCCTGTTGTAGCCCCGCCGGAGGAATGTGAACGCGATGAGCATCGATATGCAAAAATGGCTCAGCGAGAGGGGTTGCATCCTAAAGCCGTGGAAACCTATACTTCATTGGCTGCGGTACGTTACTCCCGTTTTTATGCTGGTATGTGAAGGCTGGAGCGTAAACCCTGAGACATGTGATAGGAGCGCGCTCGTAGTCCGATCGAAACGAGGATAGCCAAGGAGCATCATGTCGCTGAAGATGGCACCATTCGTTATATGTATTGGATGAGGGCCAGAGTTATCCCCAAATACGATGCGCCCTTTCAAAAGGTAACATAATATCTTGCCTTTCGTGAGTCTAAGAAAGCTGATATGGATGCATAAAAGTGTATTCTAAGCTACCTTTCTGACCTCAACTTGTGGGTCTAACAAAAACCTCTACTCTAGTGTATGACTGACAGTGATGGCCTTCAGCATTTCCTCGGCTAGTAAAACTCTCGGCCTCCAACGAGGAGTTCGGGGACCAAATGCATTGGGCATGGTCGTAAGCGAATACTCGTTTTCTCCTGTTCCGTCCTGATCCAACCCTACCCTACAAGTCAACATTGGACCACACAATCTGGTTCTATAGGTGAGTTCAACGTCCCAATCACGAAACTCATTTCCTCCAACCAACACTGTCTTCCATCTCCCAGTGATGACTTTCACTGCGGAGACTGGCTTCTTTACGTCGTAAGTCTCCAAGCTAGCATCAGCGACAATAATGAAACTCACGCAACTTTCGCACTTGTTCCACACGCCTGACAGATCGATTCCCCACGTACAGGTTCCGGCCGTGGGGTGGTTCATGGCAGAGTGCGTCCCCCTTCACTTCATATCCTCATTCTATATGTACAGAGTCTCACCATACTCACAACATCACCCCTTATCAAACCTTAAACATTGGTATGCAATGCAATGCCGATTCGGGGATTCATTACTTTGCGGTATGTATTTTATTGTATGATAGATCTACACACGCGACGGAAATTTGGTCGCCGTAACGTCACAGGAAGGCGTAGTCCGTGCAGCTGTTAGAGGACCACAGGATGCCAGCAACTCTAAATCCCAATCTCTGTCTGCGAAGCTCTGACAGAGCTGTGGTTTCTGACTATAGACGTGCTGCGTAATCTATTAATTGCACTGAACGTGATATATGTATTTGGTTGTCAGCCTTCTCCTTGCGGGGACTTGGGGATGGCAGAATGGAAGTTACGTGGATCGGAGTCTCTTGACAAATCGACTATAGACCGTTTCCTCTGTTCCATATCTTAGAATGTAGTGTAACACCGACCGACTAGTAATTTAGACATGATATATGAACTGTGTCGGAGAGGATAACTCTTTTGGACCTGTGTATATGTACTTGTAGGAGAAATATCCTCCATTTCCGTACCAAAGAAGGGAACTTGCTGTTATCAATGCCCTTCTATTCAATGGGGATATAAGGCGAGTATGTTCTTCTGACGTCGAGGTAGAGCGAAGCGAGAAGCTGTTCTCTCCATCACACTCAGGGGTTATAGAGGAAGGTACGCGGACTACAAAGACAATAAGCAGGTGCTCCCACATCGTGATCACTCGAAGGAACCTGTCAACTAATTAACATGATCTGTTCCATCTCATAAACCGAAAAGGATAGTGCGCGACTCTTGAAACCCGAAATAGGGGATTACGGATATGATTAACAGCCCCGGTCACAGGATCCGACTCGCAGCAACTCATTTCATTGTATGGAGAACGAAATGAGACACCAAGAAATTGTACAACAATATCAGACTGGTTGGGCGGAGGGCATGATAGGTAAATTAGACTAGGAACGAGGGACAACAGAGGATGTGAAGGTGCTCGAATCGAATGCGATATGCAATGCATGCGAGAGGGTCAAAAACCGTGTAGAATATCTAGAAGACAGGGTATCTAGTTCTTTCTACGGAATGAGCAACCTGGAGAGAGTGGAAGAAGTAGGGTCAATTAGAACGTGAAACGGGGGACGTTCGAGAGCGAATACATACCTTCAGTCAGCCTTGCCTTACCACCAGTGGGCTGGCACAGAATGCTTGTGCAAGAGGCGCAGACGACGACGGTTTGGGCATGCGAGAAAACGGTAGTGATGGCGAAGCAGCCTGTGGAACGAGGGATTGAGGTGTAGGTAAGATACGAATAAGCAAAGGCCACGGGCCAACGCAGTGGCAAGCCGTAAAATCACACGCACCAGGGCACTTGACATCCATGAAGTAGGAGTTTGGTGACTGCACAAGACGCTTGAGCTTGTGCTGCTTCTTCTCGTACTCGGCAGAGGGGTTAAGCAAATCGACAGCAAGAGTCTGTTAAACAGATCGCCCTGGTGAGCGGATAGCGGGGCGAGGCAATAAGAGGGTATGGTCACCATTGTCAAAGTTTTTAGGTGGTCGGTGCGAAACGACGAGTACTTTTTTTGAGGCGGCGAGCGCACGAGCAGCGATTGCGGTGTGTTCTGTGGATCAACGAAAACAAGGTTTGAGCGGCGTCAGGCGGAGATTGAAATGCGGAGTCTCCCAGCACCCATTTCTCTCACAGGATCAGACTGAATGCATGCTAGTTATTCGTGACAGCGACGTGTCCGAACATAGGGCCCCGAAGACGTGCCAGAGTTGTATCATCAGGTCAGCAGTGTTTCCTAATTTTTCATAATTGCAATGTGTACCGCCGCAACGAGGGCTTGTGATCGGACAAGGAACTCAGGATGACATACAATAATATGCAGTATTGCGGTATCAGAAACACCATGGCTACGGTAATTGTGGATGTCACTGGTGGGACGTTCCCGACTGAGGGCAGGGTGGATGGAACAGAATGTTCTTTTGTGTTGTTGACGTGGTGGCCAGGGCGCCAAGCAGTACCAAAGAGGAGAAGATCTAGGTAAAAATAGGACAAGGTAACTGGGAAGAACGCCAGGGGCGTGGAGGTAGAGTGCAGGAGCTATTGTCTTGGGCAAGTCCACTTGGGGCACAAGAACAAAAACGGACAAGGAGCTGATCTGGACAGCGGAGCCACGTGTTGCGACCTTGCCTTGTTCTTGCCTTTTGTTCGAGCGAGGATATGGAAGAAAGCTGGCAGAGCGTTCGGTATAAAGAGCCGCTGAGCCCGCTGCTTGACATAACCACCAGGTTTGGTTTTCTTTCTCCCCGGTCCATCCCCTATTCGCAGACCAGGTTAGTATTTGGATCCGCCTCATTGCAAGACACCCGCCCTGACTCGTGCCCCCTTTGCCTTCGCCTCCGCTTGCGCAGCCGTAGGCAAGTCTTCTCGATCACTCACCCCGCGCCTCATAAAGCTGACCTAGCCTCCTTTCTCGTCGTACACAGATCCCCTCACTCAGTGCTGCACTTGTCATTGCACGTCCACGGCTGTCTATCTCCACGACCCTCGCTACTGCTCTCCCATCTCCATCCTTCTCGCGCGCCACAGTTTCCATCTATCGCCGGTCGATAATCCCTTCGCTCCGCATCCACTCCCTCATATATATATATCTCCTTTATCTTTATTCTCTTCACGAACATGGCTGCTTCCACTTCCGCAAACCTCTCTCAAACCGTCGCTCATGCCGTTTCCTTCCTCACCCATCCTCTCATGGACTCTCTCCCGGCCTCTACCGCTACCAAACTCCAGATGATTCTCGAGGCCAACCTCATCCCATACTATGCTCCCACTTGGGATGTTAAAGAACCACTCCGTGGTTCTGGCCGCCGCTGCCTCACTTTGTCCCCTTCAACCTTACCCCCTCGTCCCATCTATGCTACCTGCTCCGCTGTCAATATTCCCTGGACACAATGGATCGCGGCTCTTGGAGGACGTGAATTCGACTTCTTCGTCGACCCCGGTTGCGTCAGCCTCCGGTTGGCAGGGGTTCCTGGCTCCGAGTCAAAACTCGTCACCCTTTGGGCAGACGAGCTACCTTCCCCTGCGGTCGTTACCCCCAACCCTCGCTACCCTGGCCAGTTCGCTATACCCAGGAAGACTCTCTCTCAGCAGCTTTCGGAGGCTGATGCCGAAGAAGACGAGCAACTCTTCGCCATGATTGCCGACCATGTCAGGGCGCCCACTTGGCTGACCCCCATGGTCGACAAGTTCCCTGTCGCAGTCAGATCGGCATCCCCCCTTTCCAGCATCTCCCCCACTTCTCGCTGCAGCTCCCGTTCATCCAACTCTAGCTCTGGGTTCTCTTACGAGACCTCCAGTTCTGGTTCTTCGCAGTCAAAGCTGAGCGAGTACAAGCAGTCCCGCAGGGAGAAGGCTAGACAGTCGCGCGTCTACATAGATACCACCAAGAATGAAGTGACCCCTTACGACGGTGGCAAAACCACTGTACTTACCGGCGGTGTCATGCTCGGAAGCGGCCCCAAGACGAAGGTGATCAAGCAGCAGCAACCGGCCACCATGACGACATGCAACAGCTGGCGTTCTGTTCGTGTCTAGACATATCCTCCCCTCCTCGATCACCATACGGCATCTTTTCATTAATATTTTGTGACGCACATGAGACGACTCTGGCAACTGTTTCAAGTCTACGCCTCCTCACGATCTTCAACGATGATGTGCATCCATCCATGTTTTCACGAAGCTTCATTCTCAATTTGTCTCCCCGAGCATTTTCTTTTCCTTAATCCCAAGGACTCTAGCAGCAACACTCTTTTTCTCTTTATTTACTTCATAACAAGCACTCTGTTCCGTGACATCCTGCACTTTTACATCGCTATATTTTGCATTCCCTCCGATATTCTTTGCTTGCTGGTTTGTGTAGCGCAGTATTCCCCCCACCCGTTCCCAGCCCCCTACATTGTATCCCCCACGAAAACCAAACCTCGTGTCATCTATATTTTATTCTTTCCTTTTAATTATCGTCTTCGTTCCGATCGGTTGATACCAAAGGTTTAATACGTATCGTTTATCTTTCATACCTCCGATCGGATTTTCGTTTCGGCTGGTACTGGCGTACTCTGCCCACCGATGCTTTCTCTAATAATTTTGTATTCGTTGCCAGCTGTAGCTTTTGTTTCAGCTGAAAACCCACCTAGTCCTTTAACAGAGATTTCGTTCTGGACTGTTCTACCTTCTAGAACACTCAGCGCATGTGTGTTTCAGCATCTGTATACTTACCACAATCACCCCAGCGCCTACCTATATACCTCTGCGCGTCCTTTTAGTGATTCGTATTACTACGTCATGATAGTCGTCCACCTGTACGTCTCGAACCACGGTATCAGCGCTACAACCTCCCCCTCGGCGAGTCTCCTGGAGGAGGCAATACCCTCGGCTGTGCAGGCAATGGTATCAGGAAAAGCATAAATCCAAGGCAGAAGCCACTATGATCTAATTAGGGGAACGACTGGTATTTTAGGTGTGAAAAGTAAGCTACTGGCCTCCATTCATGTTGTCTGGCTAGTCCTCCTCGATGGGAAATTTATTTCAAAGTGGATATCAATAAACTTAGTCGATCAACCAGCGCGGTACGGTGAGAGTCTGGAGTGCATGAAACGCCCGGTCCGTGATGGGCGGAGGTATGACGTTCGGGGGACCACAAGAGCATGCGAGCAAGGAGGTCGCTTAAGGTCGAGTTGGGTGGATTTCTCGGGACTGATGTACGCAGTCAACGTCAGATGATGATCCCGTACCTAGGACGCCATTATGGTGTGGTGCCAAACTCCATTTCCTGCTACGTTCGACGATTGTTCGTGCGGGTGTGTCCTTTGCTGGGGAGGTTAGATGGCCCATAGTGGAGAGATTGTGTCAAGTGAACAGGTGGGGCAGGGAAAGTGAACCCCAATGATTCCGCGCACGTTCATTGAGGGTGTCATGGGATGGATAATTTCTCCTCCTCCTCGGTCTTGTCCTGGGTAAGCAGCAATCCGCCGAGAAGAACGCAGGGGGCCGACTTCAACGACACGGAATAGTGCCACTAAGCCAAATTCACCCGCAGAGGCAGAGAGCAGTGCCCGATCAGGGCCGGTGGCGGGCGCACTGCTTGGTGGCCACCTTGATCCACTTCCGTATTTTTTGCTCCAAGCGAAACATGGAGGGTATCGTGGGGAATCCCTCGTGGCGATGACCTCTATGTCAATTTCACAAAGACATGTATATCTTCGTGGCGTATCAGAATATCTCCGGATCGAGCTGGAAGAGCATTGGCAACATGAGAGTATCGTCTCCTACGATCGCTTAGCTCACCGCCCCGAGGAGCAGAATTTGGGAGCCGGCGCAGAGGCCACATCCGCTGCTACTACAGAACTCATGATTTTCTGCTGTTCATTAAGCAGACAGCTTAACAAACCCCAATATATGTTGTCATGGGAGGTGGGCTCCGAGGGTGGGAGGCGTCGAATGAGCACGTTGCAAAAGGCGATTGTGATGGCGCCGCAGGACAAGGCTTCTCCTTTCTTTCACGGTCGTAATCCAAGGAGATATCATCAAAAATAGCTACATCGGAATCGGAGAGTAAAATGACGTCGGTCACGGTGCTTCTTCGCTGTCTGATTGGTGGAGTATGAGGTCGTGCCCCGCACTGCTCCTCCCCGTACGTATTCTATATAAACACCAACCAAAGCTGGAGAGCAACCAATCAACTTCCTCACCACGCCAGCGCGCCAGCACCACAAGTGCGTACATATTGACCGAGATGACGGCCACAACAATCGAGCAGAAAAAAATTCGGTATTCCCAATCAGTCGCCGAGCACACTCTGCGCCAGTGGAATTCCGTCCGCACGATGCAGATCATGGCCGGCAGCGATCTGAAGACCAAGTACAAAGTAAACGGACTGGAAACACCTACTTCTAATGGTAGTAATGCAGGCCACAACCACGGCCGAAGGTCAAACCGGGATAATACCAAAGGTTTGCGCTTAACCATCTAACCCGCGTTCTCGAGTATCCATTGACATTGGTCCGACCGCAGAGAATATCCGACTGAAAGGTTGTTTTGCGCAGGCACCCCAAAAGTACAGTAAAAATCACGAGACATTGTAATATCGTACCGAAATCCGCACAGTGGTAAGGTCATTAGTAACGACGCATGTAGATCCAGGACTTACTGTACAAGGTGTGGACAGCCATCGTATCAGATTCATTTGAGCTTAACCCCGCAGTATACGTATGATTGTTCAACGTTCGGATCTCCCGTACAGTAGCTGACGAATGGCAATTATCGCATTATCGCATTGGTTGCGTGGCTGTTCGTTCCACTCATATCCCATCAACAGGGAGGAATAGAAACAGCCCAAGATTGTGTCAGAGCTTTAGATGGGAAGCAGAAAACCGAATGCGTGGGATCGCGAATATATGAAATGGGCTGGGTATTTGGAGTCCCATATCAATTGAGGGGATACGGGTTAGTGATCGTCACGTGGGTGTTATCTGACCGCGACAAACAAGATATCCCTCGATTGTGGCCTGCAGGGCTGCCCCCATAAACCACTCGCTATTCGCCCTACCTTTTCTCTAACCACCGGCTCTTCCTCTTGCAACGTGGTTGTATCCCTCGTCTCTGTCGTTTCCATCCTCTCTCACAATGCTTTCACTATCTATTCGGAGAGCCGGAACCCAGTTCTGCCGGACCTTAGCTACTCCTGCATCGGCACCTTCTGAACGCGCCACGAATGCCACACGACACAACTGGAAGCGACAAGAGATTAAAGAGATTTACGATGGTCCGCTTATGGACCTTATCTTCCGTGCCGCCTTAGTCCACCGTCAACACCATGATCCCAGCAAAATTCAACTATGCACCCTCATGAACATAAAGAGTGCGTTTTTCCGCTCTAACTCCTGAACACGACGGGTTAAATCGGCTTGATGCAGCTGGAGGATGCAGCGAAGACTGTGGGTTACCTCCGCCGTGCATTGAGGACGGTACCTAATCATACTAGGCTCATATTGCTCGCAATCATCGAGATACTCAACGCCAACTAAGGCTTCCAAATTACTTGAAGTTGATCCTGTCATCGAAGCGGCACGCAAAGCCAAAGAGAATGGCAGTACCAGATTTTGTATGGGTGCCGCATGGAGAGACCTTTCAGGTCGCAAGCGCGGGTTCGAGAGGATCCTACAAATGGTTCGCGAAGTCCGAGGGATGGGCATGGAAGTTTGCACCACGTTGGGCATGTTAACCCCAGAACAGGCGCGACAACTGAAGGAGGCGTAAGTCCAGGCGTTTCAAGAGTTCGATACGCCGTTAATCCCCGTGACAGCGGCCTTACTGCGTACAATCACAATTTGGATACTTCTCGAGAGTTTTACCCACAAGTAAGCGAGGGGTTTCGTACACTTCACATGGGCCCGTTCTCAGGGTACTCTAGGTAATCACTACTCGCTCCTACGATGATAGGCTAGAAACTATAAGCGCCGTTCGCGAAGCAGGGATCAGTGTTTGTTCTGGTGGAATCCTGGGACTCGGGGAAACCGATACCGATCGCATTGGCCTTATCTGGGAAGTCTCCTGGTAAGTTCAAAGTAGTCTGATTCACACAGATATCACTCACCCAAGAGTCGGAAGTATGCCGGAGCATCCAGAGTCTTTCCCGGTTAATGCACTTGTGCCTATTCCCGGAACTCCACTCGAGAACAATGAGGTAAGTGAACATCTCTACTAAACCTCGTCCATTTCACATCGCATCATAGCGAATACCCCATAATACCCTTGTCCGTACTATCGCGACAGCCCGCATCGTTCTCCCTACTACTATCATCCGTCTAGCCGCCGGAAGGAACACACTTTCTGAGGCTGAGCAGGCTATGTGCTTCATGGCGGGTGCCAATGCTGTTTTCACTGGTGAGCAGATGCTCACCACCCCATGTTCACCATGGGAGGAGGTCAACTATTCGCTCTAATCCCGTTATGCGCGCTTACTTCGGTATAGGATAAGGCTATGATGGGCCGATGGGGACTTGAAGGCATGGGCAGCTTTGAACAGCCCGATGTTGCCAGGAAGGAAGGCGAGAGGTTAGCAAGGACGCCTTGCTCTAACACCACTCAGCAGGCTGAGACTTCGGCAAATCTATAAAATGTCACTTTGGTGATAGGTTCACTCCATATTCTGCGGTGGCACCCTCTGATCCCTGTCGCTATCCAGATATTTTACGCCCGGATGGAGAAATGGTCGTACCTCCGAATCAAAAAAAAAGGTCTTGGGCACTTTGTGGCTATATAGATATTTCTGTAGGATCTGGTGAAGGAGTCTCGCAAGAGTTATACCAACCCTGTTGTGTGAGTGTATGCCTCAAAGATTGAACCGGGGCATAGGAGCCGGCCTTTGTAGTGCGAGTGTAGCAGTGGAGTCTTTCTGTGCTTGCGTGTGGAATGCGATTTTGGCCGGTGTTGACATGTCTAGCGCTGCATAGGCCGACGGTTTCTGGAGATGAAAGTCGGAGTAATAGGCGCGTCAATCGGAATTTGCCGATCTCCTGAAATACCTTGTTGCGAGTTGGCATCACATTTATCGCTCAACTTCGTATCACCTCTGAGGAACGAGGCACACAGCTGAACACAAAGAATGAGCCACCATAAACGGCGGTATGGGCAATTAGATGGTCCTGAGTGGGTAGTTATCCTGCCACCCTTTCGTCTTCCGGCACTGACCATCCCTAGGATGGACGACCTACCTTCTGTTCCATTGAGTGACCACAATATGTGGTATTACCCCTCTCATGGACATGATTCGGATGAAGACGATACAGGCATTGGCTCGAAGACCGGGAACTGGGGATGCAAGACTGCCAAGGGGGCACGGTGGGTAAGGAGGGGTAAAATCACGCCTTGGGGACCCGGAATGGAGGATTGGGAGGTGAGTCCCTCTGGCTTTGTGTTTTTAAATTCATTCTGATAAGTTCAGGCCGAGGAACGCGCTCGAAAGCGTTTGAAAATGCTGGTACCGCAGGACCGACGCTCTCCCTCTCCCCCGACGTTGCCCCATCTCTCGCGTTCGCCTTCTCCACCGCTCACGTCACCTTATCCACCGCCTACATCTGTGCACCTCAGCTACTCTTCTTTCGTACTTGACAAATCCGTAACATACACATTCCGCTCAAAACTTCTCGACGAACTTGAGCATGCGACAAACGGCTTGATCGAAGGGGAGGCTACACTCCGACACGCATTGGGCCGGCTCTGGCAGGTCATGGGTGAAGACCCTGACCATAAGGAGGTAGAGGCCCCAGTGATAACGAAGATGGAGGACGAGGACGAGGGCCAAGAGGAGCAGGATGATAGGGGCCAGAGGATCATCCGCGCTCCGGACCTCACACCCACGACACACAAAATATTTATTAATAATGACGGTGATCCGACTGCTCGCGATTCACATTTCAGCCAGCCAGAAACGCAGCTAGAAAGTCTACAGAAATCAATGTTATTATTAAGGGAACTGCAGGACAACGGTCGAGAGTATGTAGAACGGCTCCAGGAGATCCGAGAAGGATTGGGGGACGTGCGGGCTCAGCGGAACACAGTGTGGGGCAAGGTTAGGGAACGGGCTGTAAAAGAACTGCAAACGGTGATGACGAGTACTACCTAGCTATCTATATGTACACTACAATTTTGCCTGACTAATGCCTCGAGTGCGACGTTCTTCTGGACCTTTCACTCCACTATTGTGCGTGTCGCCACTCAAAGAGTGCCTTTGACCTCTACCACATCCATCTAGTTTTTCTAGCTTGTACACAGGGCTCTAACCCCCCAAAATCCATATTACGTTCTCGAACAACCTAGCCTCATACAGCCTCGGACAGTATGGCCTTTCGCTTACGTTGCAGTTTGGCTTCTTCTCACTCTTCCCTACAGCATTTTCTTGGGGACCATGGCACTGCCGGACATTGGCAAATTGCACATCAATGGTGTACCATCGTCAACACGGCCCTCCGATGTACTCATTCCACAAGACATAGCAAACACCAATGGAAACAGAGAGATGGAGAAACTCAAGAACCTTGCACATCTACTTCCCTATTCCATAGAGCCCAACTCGCAAATGCAGGAAATGCTAGACTTCATTATACGACGGATTCATCAGGCCGTCGGAGCACAGGATTATGACGTCGGTTTTTTGCAGTGGGATACCATGCTGGCCTTGTTCGTAACCCCGTCATTCTTCCGTGGTAGACTGTGCTGATGGCTTATTTTCAGCTGGATATCGCTCAAGTACCCGATTCCGAAGGATAAACGAATTAGGCTCGCAAAATTGTATTTTGCGCTCAGTATTACACCTGGTATGCCTATGCAGGTGGTGGCCAGCTGCGCTGATGGTTTTCGCCTCCTGACACGGTCGAAGAGGGTTCTGACGGTAGAAGATATGAGATTGCCATGGAAGTCAATTTACGATATCCTCAGCCAAGATTTGTTCTTAACTCGAAGGCAGTTTGAGTATACGTGAGTGGATGTAGTGTATCATCTTCGGCTCGTTGTTAAATGATGACCCTAGTCAACTCTCATGGTGTATGGGATATGTGGCCGACAATGCTCGTAGATTTTTTCACCCTGCTGCTATCAACGACATGCTTTCTACGTTTGTGCCACTGATTGATGGGACGAAGTTGGACGTGCGTGTAGCTCCTTCTTATGTTCTATTCTGCTCTAATTTCTGTCCCAACAGAGTGTCTTGTCTTCTCATTACTACCTCATGACCTTTCTCCCGCTTTCCCACCCCCAAACCTACTTTCCAATGTTACTCCGTGTGTGGGAGTCCATAAACTCATACAAGTATGATGAGCGGATGTTACACCTTCTCTCGAAATTAGCAGAGATGCATGTTGTCCCTGAAGTCAGTGATCCTCGGAAGATCGCACAGATCCCAGACGATGCTATCTCTGATGGAGAGACAAGACCTAGCTGGATGAAAAATACTGGTCAAAAGGATGAATCTTATTGGTCTGGTCTGTATAAGGATGTCGGTATTTTTACCGAGCATGAATGGAATTTATTCATGTGCAAGTGTCTGGCATCAATGGGTAAGTCTTCATGATGGCTTTTTGTTATATTTATGCCGATGTATCTTTTAGAAATTTCTCTTGCTGACGGAGGTTCGCTTACCACCGGTCCTACGGCGGATAGCAGTGCGAGTTTCGAAGTCGGTCGACTCCCGAAGCCACAGTGGCGCATTGGTATGCTGGTCTGCAAAACTTATAGTCACAGCACTAAATGTGTTGTCTGCAGTGTCCCTGGCAAGAATCATTGTTTACTCTATGGCTCCTGATGGAATTGCAGTTCCTGCTTCAAATGCGCCCACACCCATGTTTTCTCCACTTCCGTCGGGAATGAATACGCCACAACTTCAGAGCAACGCTGCATCAATCGGGGACTATCTTGCATCATCGCTGCATAAAAGGGCGTATGTACCCCAGAAAACGTACCTTGCCGGTTCAAAGGCACTAGATTCTTTCGCTCGGTTAATTGCTTCAACCGAGAGCTTCTTCCACCCTTCTAATTCCGGTACATGGACGCAAGATGTAAGTTCGACACTGAACATACGGACTAGAGACCGCTAAGGTTCGGCTTTAATAGCTCAGTGCGTTCATCAAGTGTATAGCGTCCGAGTTCAACAAGCGTGCGTACCGCGGCCTACCGTAACTGACCAACTCACGATTTCATAGGTTGGTTTGAGGAACAGAAACCAGACTGTAAGACTCCTCTGGTAAACCTGAATTCATTTCTTTTTGAAGACCAGCTTAACGCTCTTTAGAATCGGAGATTGACAAAGCAAATGAAACGCGAGCTTGTGAAATCCATGAGGACTGTGGCACTTCTAGCAATGTTTTCGCAAGACTCATCGGTGGTGAATAACATTCAAGGATGCTTGAAGTCGATGTGTGTGATGGAACCAGATCTGATCCTCGAGCCAATTTTGGAACGTGCCGTTCCTTCCCTCGAAGCATTGACCGAGGTTCGTCAGAGCTACTCGGCTTCCAGAATCGCATAAATCTAATAGTATTATGCAGACACACAGAACACTTGCTGTGATCAAGGCCTTGGGTGCGGTGGCCCCTGCCATTGTATCTCGCCAGGTCCATTATGCAGGTGCCAAACATCTTGTGCCAATTCTTCAATTGCTTATCCCCGGAATCGATCTTGTACGTCCATCGTGATCTTCTCAGCGCCCTACTCACACAGTCATTTAGAATGATCCATCAAAAACGGTGTGTTGACATTCTGTCTTGATATTCTATCTAGGAGCTCATTGAGTAAATTTAGCTGTGTACGACTTCATTCCTGGTTGAAATTTCTCAGTACATCACTATTGGAGACCTCACTCGTTTCGGCGACACTGCTCCCTGGAGTGACACGGAGCCAACTCTACCACCGGAGACTCGCATGCCGTTACCTTCGCTGTCTTTTGATGACAACGATGCGTTTGCGGATCTGACTCCGAAGTTGACCCCAGAAGAGGAAGACGCCTTGCTGAAGGTGATGACCCACGGCTAACCTACGGTAGCGACTTCCTTCGTGCTCATCAGCCTACACTTTTAGGATTCCACTGGTAGCTTTCCAGACTGGATAGCGAGTTTCATACGCCGTGTGATCCAATTACTGGAAAATCTGCCCGACGAAGCGCCAAATGGTTCTAGTGGAGGAGCAGCGGAAGGTAGGGCTGTTTGTTTTGCTGAGGGAAGCAACTCATCACCCCACTGCAGTTCAGGTCGTCGATGCGGTAGCCGGTGCATGCAGTCAAATATGTGTACACCTGTCGGAGCCGCTTTTTAATATGGTCTTGAACATGGTCTATGATTACGCCAGCACTAATGTTCGAACCAATGCGGTCCGGGCCATACACCAGCTGGTGGAATGTGTTGCTAATGCAAACCCTGTGAAGACTTTGGCCAAATTCTTCCCTTTCTGTATGGCGAACATCAAAACTGAGCTTGATAACGGAGCTAGTTCGCTGAGGACTACTTCTGCTTCTCGCCCGCTACCATCTGATGCTACCTTGCACTGGAACCTTGCAATCTTACGAGGTGCTGTGTACAAGTGCGTCTTCCTTCTTCGTGCGATGACGCAAAATTGACAACAACCGTTTTCTCAGTGATGGGCGTGCTGTATGCTATTCTTCTTCTTGTTTCTGCCGAACCTAACAACTGCTTTAGATCCTGAAATATAAGGAAGAGTTCATCCCTTTGCTTCGTTTTCTCAGGGACAAGACTTTATCTAAACGAGGCTATTCTTGGACTGGAAAATTAGTGTCCAGCCTACTGTTGACTCTGACTCATACATATCCCTTAGAGAACAAATTCGTAAATCCCGCGGAGTGGAATAGCCAAGGCGAGTCTCGTGTCTACTTCAGGTTTGGTTTGCATATGTAACCTGCGAACTCCAACGTACCTAGAATTTCGCGAGAACCATCACCGCTATTGGGGTAAATGCTATGCTCCGGACGAAGTGGAGGTGAGTACCTGTTTTAACGATAAGAGAACGAAAGTCGACGTTCAAATCTTCAGATCTCCTGGCATGTGCCATCAGAGGAAGAGATCAAGTTTGCACTTCAGATCTTCCAAGAACTCGTCGAACCAACTTTGGATATCCTGGAAGCCCTAATGAAACCCGGTTCGTTCGTCTTCTGCGCATTCGTTGAGACTTTCGCTTAGGACACGTGCGTAGACGTACCAAGGGATGCCAACTGGCGGAATGATTTCTGCAGGTATGTTGCTTCCCCTCTCGCTCACCCATAGTCTGACGAAGATCGACCAGATATCTGACCTTCGTCCGCAACGCATTCGCGGGCGTGCCGACTCTATACGAGGAACATATTCCTAAAGAATATTTCGCGGAGCTTGTGCACACAAGTGATATTTTGTGAGTACAGATATTTCATCCCCCTCGGACTGGGCTGACACGGCCTGAAGGGACGAAATTCCGGAGATGATCGGCAACGTCGACCCAGTCAATTCTGGTTTCTGCCTCACCGATCGTTCAGATCCTAGATATGTCTTCATGACTAACCTGAGGAAGAGGTTTGGGCGATTTTTGCATGAAGCTTCCGTTTCACTGCGGCAGCAAGGTGAAGAGAATACAGTTGATGCCGTGCAGATTTTGGTGAGTGCACTCGAAGTTATCCTGGTTGCTTAATCACTCATGGTTCGCAAGGTGAGGTCCATGCGGACGTATCTCCTTGAGTACGCGGACAGTAGAGATAGGTATGCTAGGTCACTGTCGTTGGTGGGTCTGTCTTATGAGGATCTAGCTCTCAAGTCAACGGAGATAGCTACAATTCGGAGAAGAACATTGCACGGCTCTATATCGGACAGAAGACATGGCCTCGAGCGGTATACGTTCGAAGGGCAAGGTAAGTCTGCATTCCAATCTCTGTAGGTTCATCCTGATCACCCACGAAAGGTATTATGCATCCACTCGATTGAGGTGGAACGCAATAGAGCGTTGTCGGGGACGCCTTGAGGATAGCCTGATTGATGATCTTGTTGAATGGTCAATCTGGCATTATCCCATTATTAGGCAGTACGTGGACCTCTATCATCCATGACAGTTTCACTCATTAATTGTGAACAGGTCTGGCCAATCGGTGTTGGAATCAATTGCGAGCGTAAGAATACATGATATTCTTGTTCACTGACTGACCAAGGCCCAGACTTACGATGGAGTTCGGCGACGCGCACTGCCTATTTTGTTCAAAGCTCTCGAGCCAGGGGGAGACGACGATCGAATGAAAGGTGCCTTGTGGACAATTAACTATCCCGTGTTTTGCAAATATGCTTTATCTGGTTCGCCTCATCTATCCCAATCCATCGAGCCTGAAAGCTCAAGACTCCGCCAGAACCGACACTTGCTCTGACGACGGTCAAACACCTCTTCGGTTGTCAGCATAACGAGAAGCCTTCTCTACAAAACTGCTCAGCTGTTGTGTTTGAGAATTGTGGGTTCACCAGTACAATCCTGCCCTCCTTTGACCCAAGCTTCTTCAGGTCTTAACAGCTTCTCTGAGCCTTGCCACATTATCTATGACGTTACTAAACCAAGAGTGGAAGAAGCTCTTGCTCGATTGAAAGAAATTTTTGTTGAAACTGAAGAGGACCGTCAAGTTACGCTCCGGTGCCGAGAACAAAGAATCAAGAGGACTAGGAAGACGGATGAAGTTACGCAGCAGATTGTATGCTCATCTTCGTTAACGCCGCCTTCGATCGTCTAATGTCGTCATAGGCAACCTACGTTCTAGGACTCTCAAACTCCGGAAAGTTGCACTGGCGATATTCTATCTATGCCGTCCGGTGTTTGCGAACAATTGTTCGGCGAGATGCTCCTGTCCAGGCAGCCGAAATGCGCTATTTCCTTGAAAAGCTGCATGATAACCACCCCACAATTGTGAGTCGTTAGTTCCTAGGAAGATCTCGCCTAACATGATTTTTTTTCAAGCGATATGTGAGTACAACACTTCACATCCTGGTCCATTCCTCACATCCCATCTTTAGTATGCTCAGAGAGCTGTGATGAAAAGCATCCGGCTCATCAAACTAAGAACGCACTGCAAGGATCCCGCGGACCTCGCCCTTATGAGGAATCTCAACCCACTGAACCATTCCGTACCAGTGAATCCGTGTCGCCAAACCACACCCGATTTTCTCAACGCCTATAAGATTCCGGTAGACATTTCGATTGCGAGTACTGAGCCGTAAGTGAACCTTGGTTCAGGAAGCAGCAGGGTCATTAACCCGATTTGTATTCCTAGCATATTCCATGACAAAGATCCTCCCGGTTGGCTAACATGGAGTAGAACCGTGAATCTGTATACGCTTCCAGACTCAACTAAATCCACTTTCCAGCCTTGGGAACCCTTGAGCGACGAAGCTGTCTCAATGGTGCTCAAGATCACCACCGATCAGAAATACTGGGAGAAGGTGTCCGCCTACTACTCCGAGGAAAACCATGAAACTGCCATGATTCAGGACAACGTGTCATGTGTAAAATCGATTTGTATGTCATCCACTTACTATCGGCGGGATCAGTGTGGCTGAATGTTCACAGTCCAGCTTCTCGAAGATAAACCATTCATCGCTTTCAAACCTGTTGTAGAGAAGTTTATTGCTGACAAGGATCAAAACAAGCAACGCGCCGCGGCAGAACTCCTAGCGGGCGTCTTGGGAGGTAGGACACTGTTTTCGCAAGGTTTATTTTCTCATGCCAGGGATCCCAGGCTCGAAGCATTGGCCGACAAAGAAGCAAGAGATGTTGTGGGCTTGGTTCACACCCCATATGAGAAAGATCTTCTCGCAGAACATCAAGACAGATACCTTACCCATTTGGTCGTCGTTCGTCGAGGTACGCCACATGCTTCATCATCTATCTCCTGCCAAGGCTAAAAGATGACGACGTAGTACATGTTCTACCACCGGGATCCGCGAAGGGTTCAACCTTTGGTGGATTGCATTATCACGGCGTTCAAGTCGTTGGACTACAATGCGGAGATGACATTTGATGCCGTGAAAATCGCTACTCTTTACAGAGCCTTCTACGAAGAACTAGGGAGGAAATTCACGCCATGGGCTGACGAGACGGTAGAGCGTTCTTGGGCCGAAATATCAAGTGAACACGATGATGTCTGTGCATTCTACTTCGATTTACGTTACGACTAATAGGAATCGCAGGTACGGGCCTATATTGGAGATATTTTGGTGTTCTCTGAGAACATAAAGGTGAGGCTTCTTCACGTGTACTTACAAGTTGACGTTGCCGAAGCTGTCACCTAGTGGCAACCCAAGCCATCACATCCAGAGACGGAGGCTTTTGTCAGAGAATGCCAAATTGTTCCAGCAGATTACGACATAATGGGAATGAGAGGCACTTACCACAGGACGAGAGTACTTCAATTAGTTGATCGCTTCAAGACTTGGCGCAAAGAACGCATGCCCGGTGTTCGGGCTTTCCAGTCTACGTATGATCGGTAAGTCAGATGATACTCTGGTTGGTGGAGAAACGTTACTGACTGTATTCTTCTCTTCTCTTCTTCCATGATTTAGAGTTGGGACGACAGTGTGCAAATGGCTATATCAGTCCCTCCATGATCTTCACGCCATCTCGGCTTTTGACTATATTCTGCCCCTGATGGTGCGAGATCTTTACTCTTCACACCCCTTCAGCTAATTTCGAAATACCGAATAGTCCGAAATCTTCCGGTTCACGGAGCGTAAGCGCATTCCTTGGTTTCAGCTCTTGAAGTCTAACGATTGGATAGTCAATGATAATGATGACCTTGCCGCGAGAGCAAGTCGGCTCCTAGTGCGGATGTGCGGCGTAACTCCTCCCGTGCCCTTAGTCAGCCCTATATTGGACGCGATCTTCCACACGATCCAGAATTCTCCTGTGAGTATCTCAAGCTCGGCCGTTGACTTGGTTCGCTCAATCAAACAAAATTCAAGTCATGGAAAGTTCGGCTGAAAGCTCTGCCGCTGGTTCAAGGTTAGTAGTTTCTGGTTTTGTGCAATTCTATTTTCCTTCGGCGGGCCAACACAAGGTAACGGCGCTCGTCGTTCCTTCTTTTCTGGCTCGGTTTCCTACCCTTCGATATCGATATCGATTGGGTATTAGGATTTGGGTTACAAAGGTGGACTTGACTGTACTGACCGTATGCAGTGTTCTATTTCCGACAGCTTCCGCTGATTCCAGAGATCAAAATCGTCGAGATGCTAGAAGTGAGTAATATACCTAACCTGCAAGACCTCGTTCGGGATATCATATACAATGATACATCACTAATTCATTGCATAATGTTGCATGATCTTCTAATAATGGATGCTGACTTGAAATTCTTTAGGTACTCTGCAGATGCCTTGATGACGAAGTGGTGGAAGTGCGGGAGATGGCGGCCGTGTAAGTCTTATTATCCGGTTTAGGTACCAGATATGCTATCCCTCTTGACTTGCTGCTCCATCAATACTTTGCTTCCATTCCCCTCCACCTTCCATTAATTCTCTTCGCCTGGGGTTTTTTGAACTTTCGCTCTTCTCTCTCAAGGAACCCTCATATATGTTCAATTTTGACGTATTTTTGGCGTTCCTCTATGCCCATTCTATCAACTTCGACCACTACACCTCTTCCTCTTACTTTCCTGAATCTCGTTTAACGGCTCACGCCAATTTATAGAACGCTCTCTGGAATTCTACGTTTATCGCCGCGGCGTAGCGTTTTGTCCCTCAAGGTAAGACCCAGTCTCGACGCTTTCCAGGTTCTCACGAAGCGCCTCCGCTAGGATCGATTCGTAAGGTTGTTGAAAAGTAGCCACATCCCAGGCCGAAACGACGTCAATTACAATAAAGCAATACGTCAGAGGCACGCAGCGATCCTCGGCATATGCGCGCTGGTGGAGAGCTATCCTTACACAGTAGAGAAGTGGTTACCCGAACTGTTGACTGGGGTGTTAGCGGAGCATACCTATGATCCGGTCAGCCCACCTCCCCGGAGTCTGTTAGCTTACTCAGATGTGATCCTGTAGATTCCGATTTCAACGACGGTGCGCAAATGTGCCAGTAACTTCAAGAGAACACACCAAGACACTTGGCATGAAGATTGCAAACGTTTCAATGAAGACCAGCTGGCCGCGCTCTCCACCTTACTGTCCGGGTCCTCGTACTGTGCGTTGAATTTGCCCACACTCTGCATCTCCTCACTCTTAATAATATTAGACGCCTGAGCCCCCCGGAAATAAAGAGAGGGTAGTCGACAACACAGCGAATGAATCATGATGGTCCTGTAGCAATGAATGAAAGGGTGGAATATCCCAGTTGGAATAATCGCTGAGTATACACCACTATTGCGACGCAATGATAGATGAAACAAGTCCGGTCCTGAGCCAAAAGCCAACATTGGGGAGGGAACTAAGAATATTACTACGGGACATAGTCGTTATTTGAAGTATGACAGGGGTGGACGGGTCAACAAGAACACATCCAAATTCATCTTAAAAATGCTATACACTCAACTGGGGTATCTGGCTCTGCGGCGTAAGCATAGAGGGTGTGGGAGAGAGAGAGAGGGGCGATGGTTGGCCTTCTTCCAGCGATTCTAGCGGAGGTGCTATTCCCGGCTCCGTGGTCTCTATACCATCTGCAGTTCCGGATCGAGCGCCCGCATTGGGGACAAGGTCAATGGGGGCTCGCGAACGGTTCTCATATCCAGACTTGACACGATTGTTCGAAACAGACTCTCTGAAAGGAGATTTGAGGCGGAATTAATTTTGGTCAAGCATCATAATGCATGGGAACGAACCTGATTTCAGCAATTAGGTCGTCAATAGGATACCAGGCCAGCGGTCCATATGCGATGCCTCTCCACCACCCCATGAGGTCCGCCGGTGTAATATATGCGTGTGCATGAAGGTGGTCTGTTACAGGTATCTTATTATCCTTGAATGGTGGCGTAATGAAGCCAATGCGGAATAGGGGATCGGGCTGTTGAGCAGGTAGGGAGGTTGAGGGGGACGCTGGCGTGACGTCTGGTAGAAGAGAGGTAAGGAGGCGGGTTGCGAGGTTGCGAACATTGACAAGGAGGGGGAGGTCTGTCGAGGACTAGCGAATACTTAGCCGTCCGTTGCTGCTGCGGAGTTGGTATAGACGTACTAGGGTATATATTGATGGTACATGGAGACTAGGATTGAGTGTTAGCAGTATCGGTGAAGCATATCATGGGGAACATACTTGAAGGCGATGATAAGATGACCCTTGGAGGAGACGGGGTTGGCCTTTTCTCTGTAGGCGGTGAAGTTGTCATCGCGCCATAGAACTTCGGGCTGGGTTGAGCCCGGTGGAAATGAGGGCGAGCGGGGGGAGTTTGGGGTGGTGTGGGACGCAGAGGCAATGATGCTGCACATTGGGCAGCCTGGCTTGGGAGAGAAAGCCATGTTGGAGACGAAGACTTGAAACACCGGACCCCGCCCGACCTGTTCCTCCCACGTGACCTCGCCCGTCTCACCATGCCCCCCAACAGGAGCAACCTCCTCGCAGATTTCGAGTCTTTCAGGGCCGATATTGACGACTACAACGATAGGCGGGAGCGTCTTATTAAGGTCCACCACCCCAGCACACTTGACACAGTAACATATCAGCTTATGCGTGCAGACCAGCCGCGATGTCACCAATCTATCAAAGAAAGTCATCTTTCTTCTTCACCGTATCGCTCTCGAAGGCGACGACACTTCACACACCCGTGCCGCGAAACGTGGATTTTCCAAGCTTCGGGAAGTCCAGCGCATCTACGCAGGTCTCGCACATGAACTGGTAGGCGATCGCTTCTGGCGATATCAGCGCCAGGTCTCTCCAGGTCTTCAAGAGTACATAGAGGCGTTCAGTTTTGCTCACTACCTGCAGCACGGTACCTTGATCTCATACGAAGCCGTCCAACACTCGCTCTCATCTCCCGAGGGCGTTCCTGTACGTCCCTCTAACACGAGCGGTCTTGGCAGGCATTGTAACGAGAACCCCAGTTCTTTCCATTGACTGTCTCAGACTACCTCCTTGGCCTTTCAGATCTGACGGGCGAACTTATGCGGTTCGCTATATCTGGCCTTTCTTCACACAAAGGTGGCCGGAATAATGCAACCCAAGTCTGTGCATTTGTCAGAGCATGCAAGGCGGGTGAGTGGGAGGGCCGAGATTAGTCAATCCTCTTCACGAACTCAATCCCCCCGCAAAAAACCACTAGACTTTGAACAGTATTCGTCCTTCGTGCCGGATCTACGCAAAAAGCAGGCCGTCACCGCACAATCACTAGAAAAGATCGAAGATGGTTGGTCCATTTGTACCTGACATTAATTTCCTTATCTGATGATCGTCACTTTTCCTTCTAGCTGCATATACCATTGTCGTTCGCAGCTCTGAGTACGACCTGCCACCGGAACTCTTAGACGATATTGTTGCTCAAACCATTTCCCGTTTTTCGGACCGGACGTCGAAGCGAACGGGAGGAAATAATTTCGATGATGATAAAAGTGATACTAACCTTGAATAGATACTCGACCAGATTTTTGTTTTATTAATTTGGGTTGTCGAGTGTCTCAAGATGTGCATCAACGACAAACACAAGGACGGATTTATTAGTATGGTCAATCTAGGAGGGCATACCGAAGTTGGCAACAAGGAAAATACCCCAAAGAGAAAGAACGTAGGAAAGTCAGGCCAGGTTCTCCGGATAAAACATGAGCGTTCCGATATCTCAATTGAAATCACGCAGTTCCATCCATCGTTCTATCACGGAACCAATTGCTCGAATGAACAATCCAATTATAACACTTACCACCACCTCCGCCGCTTGCTATCCCACTATCAGCCAACATCATAGTCACCAGAGTCTCGTGTCGACATTTTAGCCCCTTTCACTAACCCTGTCTATTCTTGGAAGGCGTCCATCAGTTTGAAGAGACCTCCCCGCTTTCTTCGGCACTCATTCCGGCACAACTGCTATGGTGCCTCTTCTCTGTCTTCTGGTCGAAAATCGTAGAAAGCGAGCTCAGACGACAGTAGCAGTAAATGGGGGCTCATTGTCAGAATGGCCGGTGATATCTCTCATCTCCTCTTCCGAAGGTGGAGCCATAGCCTGGGACATCTTCCCTGTCCATCGTGCTGTAGGATGAAAACAGCACGATGGGCACCCTCCCACGAGATTTGTGACTGACTGATACGTGACTTCGCCGTCGGTGGCTTCACTTAAAACTGTTGAGCTGCCGATTCTGGCTTCATAGAATCACCCAATTATAGAATCCGAACGACTCATCACCTCGTTTTCGTCCGTTTTATCGTCCTCACGCCCAGGCGCTGTTTGAATCTTCTGCCCTTTGGGTTTGGGATTTTCCTCAGAGAAGTTCGCGAAAGTCTTCCCGAGAACGGGCGGCAAACGTTCAAAAACGCCCGACGAGGCATGTGGACAAAGGACAAAGGTGCTGGATGGGCTTTCCGATCTCGGCGACCTGCTTATAGACCTCGAACCCGACGTTCGGATCCGATGCCAACATCAGTCAGAGACGAACAGAGAGCGCTTCCTTAGTTGCTGAAGCTCCTCAAAACAGAGGATCCATAGGCAGTTGAGCTTGGGAAAATCCTGAGAGCGTGGGCTAAACAGGAGAAACGGAGAAGTATTTGAAATCCGGCTTGTCGTGACTAGATAATCGTCATAACATTTTCAATGTACTCCCAAGCATACATTCCCGAGTCGCAGAAGCAGCGCTGAGAAAAGTTTTCTTCCTCTCAACATTTCTTGGCAGGAAGGGATGACGCTAACGACTTACGTTGGTGGTCGCCTGAAGCGTACTTCATGGTCGGTTGCCATCACTGTGGAAACACGAGTACTTACGCGCGATTAAATGGATGTCAAGACTGGCAGCGACCATGACACAGCCCGTTTTCAGCCTGGGCACGACAATACAGTAGGCGTCTAAAAATGGGAAAGAGAAGTCATCCATTGGTGTGAAAGCTAAGAACAGTTTGTCTGTTCCAGAAACTAGAAGAATATTCTTACTTTAGGTGTCCGATGTGAGGTTCTCAGACGCAACTGACAAACATGTGTGGCCGGGGCAAAAAAGAGCCCAGTTCATTGCGTGGAACTAAAAATAACACAACGATATTGCGACCACGGGTAAGGCTTCTGGGTGAGGCGATGAGCACCAGGGATACGGATGTGCACTCGTCATTCATCATGCATCAGATTCCTAACGTGAGCACAAGTCAAAGTAAGACAACCAAATTCTGAAGGTTCAGGTGGGTGAAGACAGCATCCATAAGTTCGACGCCAATCACTGTCTCAAGGGGAATCCCAAGAGAAATGTCTACAAGACAATTACTAGTCTGCTATCAATGACCGGTCCCAGGCGCTACACCCGAACTACCACACACCAGGGTCTATGTGAACCTGTGTCCACTGGGGCCGGGTGAAATCCAAGACCCAAGCACCACTGCCCACTCAGAAGCGAACTCGAACACTAGGGTCGATAGAATTTGTTTCATAGCGATCCCCCTACCGATTGGCCTGTTCGAACACAGCCGGACCCTCGAAACTGTTACATCGGATTTGAGCCTACTCCACCGCAATCGCCCGGAATAACACTGTGTTGACCGTGTCATGGTGCGGAAGCGTCCCATGAATATGGATCGCACTTTGTCCAGCCCAGGATGAGAGTGGGTGTATGTGTACGAATAAGGTTTGGAGTTGTCGTTGTTCCGCAGTGCGAGAGAACTGCAGGTTGAGGATGAAGTGAACAGTCGCCCTCTGTCTCGGTGAGGCAATGGTACCATAGATAAGGTTGCAAATACGGCTTACAACTGGAATAGGGTTCAACGAAGAGGGCTAGCGGAGGAGTCACCCGAGATCACCTTCGCCTCACTCTCGTCCTCCGGAGTTGGCGATCCGAACGGGTTCTAGCCATTCCTACCCGCGACCCCTCTTGAGCTGTCTCTTCAACGTATGAGCTGTCTTCGTCACTTGAAAGGGAGAAGACCTCCGAGCGACCCTCAAGCAAGTCGTCGATCACGATGGGACACATCTCCACTTTGGGTGCTTGCAGTCCGGCACTAGCAGAAGCCTTCCATTTCCTAGACGAACGGTCATTCCAGTGTTAGTTCACCTCTGCTTGGGAGCTCTCATCCAAGGCCTACTCTTTTCGACAAGTCCGTTCTTTAAATTTGGAACCGTGAGGCAGCCAATCCACGTCTCCCACGGAACCTAGATGCTCTGTGTACTTTTCGACGAGGCTATCCATGGCTATATTCGGAATGAGTGGCTCGCTTTTGACTAGCTTTGCTCGGCAAAGGGGGCATTCATTATGGTTCTGGGACTAGGTTAGTTTGTGGTCAAATGTGCAACGATCCACATACGTTCTTCTTGACCCATTGCCATCCACAATCACCGCAGTAGCTATGGCCACACGGATTGCCAAGGTGTGTGACTACACTTCAAGCAGTTCTGTCGTAGTTCCATGTGATGCCAAGGAAAAGAGCTCACAAGAAGTCATAACAACTAGGCCACAGATGTATCAGTGATGATTCTTAAGCTCAATAGAAAACCCACATAGGACAGCTTAATTCCTCTTCATAATCTTCGAGGAAACGTTTGACCCTTTCAGCAACTCTCGTTTTTCCTTTTTTGACTCTTGGACTGTCAGAGCTCTGACTGTGCGGCCTCTTCACGGGTAGGTGTGAGTGTCTTGTTCCTGATGGCCCCAAGGATTCAGTATTTCATTTGGCCTAGAAGCCGAATCCTGTGAATCACCTTGTCCCTCTGCTGCCTGCACTGGATACGCAACAGTTCCCCCTATCTCCTGCGGGACAAGATTATGGTCTATGTTCGAAAAATAGTGTGATTGCAATGAATAGTCAATCGGAGCCAGGTGTCAATGTGGATGAGTCCAGTGTAAATGCATTTACCTCCTAATTTGATTGAGCACGGCAAGACAAGGATCAGAGTTTGTAGACTTACTCAACAGACCGTGGGGACGTAAGGGGTCAGTCTCATTTGCTGTTGTATTCATATAAGTCCTTGCGAACAGCAGATAGATGGAAAACAGACACCCACCACGAGTTGCAGATGACGATCCTCTAAGATTTGGTAGGGATGCTTCTATACGATCAAGCTCCGCCAGGGCGCCTGGGTCCATGAAACTGTCATCTCCATAGTCAGACGATCCCGTCGTCGTATTGGATGGATCCTGTTGTTGGCCATCGAAGCCTACAGGAACGAGCTCCGGTCGATCTAATAAGGCGGACCACTCCGATTCGCTGATACCTGCAAAAGGGTCGGGAAAACTATCGAACTCGTCCTCTGGCATCAGAGATGAACGGACGCAGCAGAGACGCGTGCTTTCCGGTTGGAAATGCACGCGTCCGTCACGTGTCTGGTTATCACGAGTGAGCTAATTATAGCAATCGTATAAGATTGAAACGGTTCCGGCTCAAGCGGAAGGTGGCCCAGTTTTGTGCATTCTTGGCCCATACAACGAGTCAGACTAAAGCGTAAGATTGACGTGATCACCCACGTAAACATCTCCACATTCAACCTGAAATGAGGTGCGAACGTCCCAGTGACGGGCCAAAAATAGGTCATGATATGCGACCAGTCGCTTTTCCAATTCTAAAGGGGTGGAAAACGCTGCCAAGGTGATGAACCAAACACGGTTCACAAGCCAAGGAAAAGGTCACAGCGCAGAGGACCAAAATGCTTTTTGACAAGTTGAACGCCTGGTTTTTCTGGTTTTCCTTGGTGGAAACACAGCACCCAGACCACATTACAAGCAATCATTACATACAAAGAACGCATGAGTTCAGTAAGCTACGGAATACTACAATGGCAAGAAGAAATCCGGTGTGGTATCGGAAAGTATGGTACAGTCGAAGACAAGGTAAGAATAAATACGTGTAACTCGGCAAAGACGATGAATCATGAAATCAACATATTAACAGCTGACATGGTGTGAGGAACTCGGCTCGTAAGCCATATAGTCATGTGCACCACTATTCCTGGATATCTCCGTTCATGTCTTTACTTGGCCCAGATGAAAGGAGAGAGCCTATTGCCATTGATTGGCGCGACCGCGGAGAGTACTCAGCGGAGTCGCTTCTGTCTGAGGATGAGTAGGGGGAAGGAGGGAATTGCTCATGCTGCGAACCAGGATGGGAGTCGTAGGCACCAGCATGAGTGGGGGGAGGTGAATGCGAGCTACGATGGCGCTTGCGCGGCGGTTCGTGGTACAAGAGTGTGTCTCGAGGAGGAAGGATATGTGAGTGGATGCGTGGAGATCGACTTCTCGACGGTGCACGAGGATATTGACTTCGTCGACTCGACCTCTGTTCACAACGAGGTGGTGATTGAGTAAAGGAAGGGGTGGGGTAGTGATAGCTGCCGTTGGCACGAGACGGGGGTAGGGGCTCAAAAGAGGTCTGATATACATCCAATACAGTACGATGGAGGTTTACCATCGCAGCTATCCGCTATGCGAAAGTCAGACATGATTCAAATGCAAAATATATTATGGATGATACGAACCTGATCCTCTGCGGCCTTTGCGTTCAGCATTGCAAGAAGCATATCACGGTCTCCATCTCCCTTCGTTCGATAGGCAGCAAGTATTTCTCGCAGAGTGGGCGGAGAGGGCTGAAGGGTGATAAGAACAAGGTGGAAGAGACGTACGTAAGAAAGAACTGACCTGTTCCAGGATTTGAAACGACGATGTCACCATGCGTTTTATGTCGCTGTCAGAAAGATTACGGGTGTAGGAAGATGATTCCGGGAGGGGATGGGCAGAATTCATGGTTGCAAGGAAGAGCTAATGGGGCCCAAGAACTAGGAGGGACAGCGCAGAGGGTTGTTCTTAAGCCTCACTGGTGAACTATTTTTGTTCACGTCCCCAAGACTTTTTGCCAAGACTTTTTGTGCCGGCCTGTTCCCTGAACTATTTTCGAACCAGGAAAATGCTCGGAGCCAAGAATAGCTTGTGGCAATGATACGTGTTTTTGGTTAGAGAAAGACCTGATATTCGGAGCTCCGATGGGTCCTGCTGCATTCGTGGTCAAAGCTACCAAAAGCAAAGGGGTCTGCTGGCATTGGCAAAATAGGTCGGTGCAAAAACTGCACATCACGGCTGTGTGCCTTGTGAGTTGTCTTGGCAGACTGGCATTGGTATAGAGTGTGACACATACGTGTGACGCCAGCTGAACAATTTTTGAATGGGTCGGGGCCGTGCCTCCAAATAGCATCCAATCAGCTGCCGTCACCCAGGTTAAATTTGGCTTCCTCTCACGGTGGATCAGACTTTGTCACATCCAGTAAGCCGTTTCTGTCCTTGCAGCCCCTGGACTCT
This sequence comes from Chlorophyllum brunneum, assembly GCA_963576785.1. NCBI lineage: Eukaryota > Fungi > Basidiomycota > Agaricomycetes > Agaricales > Agaricaceae > Chlorophyllum > Chlorophyllum brunneum. Next base: position 2,753,593 of record OY756140.1, on the reverse strand, counting down.
GGGTGCCTACTACTGGGCGCTGGGCTCGAGTACCTGCACCTCAAAGCAGAGCATTTCTTCTCCTCACCGGAAGCTATCCCATCTGATGTCCTTGAAACATTTTCACCATCATCCTGCAGGGTAACATATCAAATTATCCTGCCACTGGCTGTGGTCGCTTTTCGTGCTCCGTTAACAGACCTCCCTGTCTCAGCCTCACTGGTGTCAATCAGTCCCCAAATCCATTTATTATCATCACTTGACACGCCGGTCTTCTCGCCCAATCCTACCCTTGCCAAGGCTTATCACCATTTGCTCGCCTTCCTATTTATGCTGATTTTCGTGTGCGGACTTATTAATAGAAAGAATCCATCCAGCCGCTTTACATGCGCTGGCCGAATATAGATGTGACTAACCCAAACGTATTTGCAACACACAGCCTGCCCATGCCCATGCACTAGCACCCAGCTACACAGCCGACACTAAAGCCTCACGCACTCAACGTCCCCGTTTTCACTAGCTTTTGTGCTCCATCTCCCTTGGAATCAGGAACTGAAGCACCATGGCAGCGCTAAAGCCTCAGTCGCCTATGCAACCCATTACTCATTTACACAGCTCTCCAGTTCCGGTAACACCCGCCTCATCTCAATCGGCCCTGGTCAGCCCACCTGAACCAACCATTCCGTATTCGTGGAAAGTAAAGCATCCAAATGCCCAGCTCCTCTACATACGTGATCATCGGGAGGCCAACCGTGCGCTTGAACAGCTTGATCATGGTGTCTATGGATTCGACCTCGAATGGAAACCAACCTTCGTGAAAGGCCAAACCGAGAATCCCGTTGCCTTGGTCCAAATTGCAAACCGTGGAACCATACTTCTCTTGCAAGTCACTGCGATGCAGGGTGAGGCAGACACTCCAGCTGATAGCTATCTTACCTATTTTCGTTCGGCTCTAGAATTCCCGTCAAAATTGCGTGAGTTCCTGCTTGATCCAGACTTCGCCAAGGCTGGGGTAGGCATACAGGGTCAGGTGATGTTCGCTTTTGCTTCCTATCTATGCTCACGCAATTGACAGGTGATACGAAGAAACTGTATCAAGACTGGCGAGCTGACGTTAGGAACTGCGTCGATCTCGCTCTTCTTGCCCGAACAGTTGACAATAGCAAGTGGAAAGGGAAGTATACAAATCCTCTGGGACTTGCACGCCTTGTTGCTACCTACGAGAATTGTGCACTCGCCAAAGGGAAAATTACGCGTAGTAACTGGGAACGCATGTTGACCGAACCTCAACAGATGTGTCAGTGTTTCAGGTCCTCATATTGCAAATATCATCATTCTAATCCCAATACCCCTGAACAGATGCCGCCAATGACGCCCATGCAGGCTATGTCATCTATGAGAGATTGATGAGCATGATGCCATCACTATCACCTCAACCACACATCCAGTATTATACTTTTAGCAGTATCAGGGGTCGCCTCTGCGACCCATCTGGGACAACATGGCAAGCATTCAATCCCGACTATGATCCCGGCCCACCCCCTCCACCCCGAGAACCGAAACCACCGAAAGAGCGTAACATTCGAACAAATACGACTTCCAACCGGCCCACAGTAGCATCCTCGGTTGGCAGGGGACCTGGCAATGCGCCTGCGCTGCCAGCTCCGCAGCCAACACTAAGTTCCCAAGGTTTCCCATCCAACGGCAGAGAATTCCGTGGAAACAATCACCAACGTCCCCCTGTTCACAAGCAGCAACGACCACCTCAACCACTGCCCAAAGGCAATTCCAGGCATTCACGTCACTTTGAGGCCTCAAATCGCTCGAGGATGAGACCCACACAAACAACACCCTTGCCCGCCCTCGGGGAAACGAAACCTTCGCTCTCCACATACCCCCAGTCCAGTGGCGAGTCGAGCCGTCGTGAGATCAACAACTCCTGATTAGACGCTGCACCCGTTGTTGACCTCCCCGCACTCAATTGTCACACCAATAACGAGGATTTTTCCGATGGTTATCGAACATTTTTATTTGTCTGTTTCCATGCAGTTCGGGACATACCCTCCCGTGTATCTCCCATTCCGTTTTGTATCACTTAATGAAGGCTCCACTGAATATTGAATTTGGAATTATTCTACCTGCCTAATTTTAGAAATACTCTGCCAAGCCAAGAAATGCTTGTCTGACAAGCACTGAGCTTCGAATCATCCACACTCTAATGATAGCCATAGCTATATGAGTATCATGTTTCCCAATTGGCGATGCTAGTGTGTGTTGGAATAACGCACACGCTGCAAATCGACATGTTCGCCGCGCCCGTTTGTAATCTTGGAAACAGCGATACACCATCCGGGGCTGCGTGAGATGCTACAGCGCCGTTATCGACACAGCCGGATGGGTAGAATTTGGAACACTGAAACGCGAAAAGCTCAGTATCATGATCCCCATTTATCAGACACACACAAAATTAGCCACCACTGCTTCCTGACCTTGCTTCGGATCTTCACACCCAAGTAAATGAGGGCTCTTGTTCCTTCCATCCCATATAAAAATAGCCTGTGGAACCCGAATGACACCTGTTCCCATAATAGCTGTTAACAACGTTGGTGGTGGGATAGTTGTGTTATTCGCGTTCGGCTGTTGGTCTCACCACGTCAACGTCAATCTTCGCTTTTTTTACCCTCCTATGGTCGACTCAGAGGACCCAGAATGCGTACGGATGCCCGATCTTTCCCATTGTCATCCTGCTCCCATGATCCAAACAACAAGGTGAAGCTCGCGTTATATCATTGATGCAGCCACCGGTTAGAAACACCGATGGGGACGTATGATACATATATGCTTTTTCTCCAGATACAGGCCATGATTCTACCCTAATACAATACATCCAAAATCGTTAATATACAACCTTTTAATTCCTCATAGGCGGAAGAAGCGAGAGGACGCTTTTGGTCTGCCCGTGCTTTGTTCGTTTCGCTGATTGATCGTGAAGCTTGGTCGCTTCACCCGAGCTGTTGCTCGAGGATCCCGGAAGTCAGCAGGTACTGTGGCTTCTGCGATCACCGTACTTGATGTAGCAGAGGGATCATCCTCATCCGCACCATCTAGAGGGCTAGAATCCGTGGGCGTCCTGCGTCCCGTCGTGATAGCATTCTTAATTTTAGCGTCGAATCGATCATTGTCTGTGTGGAATCTGAGTGTAATGTCTGACGTTTTCTGTTTCTGGAGGGAAATTACGTACCGTAAGCTGTATCCGCGTCCCAAAGCATCACACCTCCAAAGGAAGAGTACTTGCTCTGGACGCTCTTGGCGACCTCGATAAGGGCACCAACGTCAACGTAACCTGACCCAGCGGCTTTGGGTCCTGCGGGAGCACCGATGTAAACCTTGATGTTTGAATTGGGCGACCTCGTTTTAGCCCAGTGATCCCTGAGGATTCGGGGTGAGTAAATTTGCCTCAAAGCTATCCAGCTAAAGGCGGTACCATGTGGCAAAGTTGAAGTCCTTCAGAGTTATTTGAGTCGCATATTTTAGGGACAGTATATTGATAGAGATAGACTTACAGAAGGGTGTGATATTTCGCAATAATTGTTATCTGATGGAAGAGTAAGTACCATATGAGGTGTGACAGTAGAGAACGATGGATTACAAAACTGGACATAGATAGCATCGAAGTCGGCATTATCAAGAGCGTCTCCCACTTTGACGTCTGGGAAAGGACATTGAGGGGCAGCTGTAATGTAGTACCTACATGCGTGTGAGTGCATAAAGGTGGAGTTGTAGTATTTTCACTCACCGTTTTCGGGAACTCTTCGACAGCGCTCGGAGTCTATCAACGAAGGTCGAATAGTGAGATGGAGATCCATTTTCTATATCCAAGTCGACACTGAAGAGCCAATAAGCAGAAGGGAGTAAGGCAATTTCTAACTCAACATACCCGTCGAGAACAGCATCTCCGAACGGACGTGTATTGCTCCCTGATAATTAATTAGATCCTCAAATGAATGGTGGTGGTCTTTGTCAAGAATAACTCACGTCCACCTATGGGAATCGGTTGAGCAGACACTCCACAATTTCATGAAAGGGCTCCGCACCTAGGAACATATCCCACATGGTCTCCGCAAAATCACTGGCTTGTGTAGCACTGGAGAAGCCGACCTTGGCCGTAGCACCGCCGAGACTGAGAGTGACCAGTTTCCCCTTGGCTTGACATTGTTTGATGTCAGAAGCCAGGAAAGAGCAATCTGCTAAATCGGAATTAGGAAATTCACTTCCACCCGGGCCGCATATCTTGAGTGGTATAAATATGGGTTCAAGAAAAGTGTTCTAGTGCGTACGTTTGACAAATCGATCACGGGCTTTCCACCTTCCCCGAAAAACACATATAGAAAGGCCATCGGAATAACATCAATTGTATCATCCTGACAATAGAAAGACAGCCTGGAGGGAGAGGTGGTGGTTGGTCATAACGATGAGCTCCACCTCATGGCAACTCACTGTTTTTGATGCCCCCCTGAGTCTTGTCCCCAGTATCTAAGGTATAATAAGCTACTGTCGACATTGTTCTGTGAACATGGCCCTTACGCGGCAAGCTATAGGGACAATTAGCCACCAAAGTAGCCTAAAATATATTCAGGACTTACATTATCCGAGCGGCTGCTGGAGAAGGCAACTACATAATAGGGCAAGTTAATCAGTTCGAAGAAATACAGGACGTAGAAGACGAGTCCAGCTCTCCAGAAATTCATGATGAGGTAGAGGTACTGGCAAAACTGCACCGTCCTCGTTGAATACCCCAGATTCTTATATAGCCCTGCAGCGGAATGCCACGTATCAGGCGGTTACATTTTGAGAAAGTCATAAGACGTTCTATGTTCTCGGTGTCTTGCCGTCGAACTCGAAGATAATTCTTCTCGTTGACGCGATAGACGGGAAATCAAAGACGTTGAAGTAGCCAACCAATCAGAACGTGACAGTTTACATGAAATTCTCAGGTGGTTAACCCATCAATTTCATCCATATGTCGCTTGCGGAGTAGACGAAAGAAGGTCTTGAACGTGCTCTGATCGGTCCTTACCAAGGCACACTCGAGTGCCTTTGAACTTAAAACTCATTCAAAGTCCCCGGGCAAAATCAAGTTGGTTTATTACATATGATCCAGTGCTCTGCTTTAAGTCGAATGTTGGTTTCAACTCTACATCAGAGAGAGAAAAAGCGGGAAGCTTTTCTTGGAGTGGCACTTGGGAGAACTGCTGTTTCCGCAGCCTGGGAAAACTCACTCTTAGCCCCTTTTGCAGTTGCACACGGACCATTATCGGTCCAGACATCGGCAGCACCTTGGGGACAAGCGTGAGTCTAAAATTCGCCGTGACTCGAGGACGCGGGCACATACCTCCAGGAGTGTCAGCTTGTGTCCACCAGAGCGATATCCAAAGGTGCCCACTGTTCATACCCATAAGCAGCATTCTCAAGTTTTATCATATCAAAGGCTCACTTGTAAACGACCTTTGAACCACCATTGTATGGAGTACTACTGGACCAGGCGGGGATGCCGGCACAATTTCCACCTGGGGTGGTCGTGGGAGCCGAGGAGGTCGAGGTAGTAGTTGATGGCGCTGAAGTGGTACGTGAGGTGGTGGCGGTTGACGGTGAGGCACCCGTCCCACCACAAGCACTAACTATGAGCGAAAGGTTCAATTCAGAGTCGATTTGGGAGTATATTGATCGTACTTGCGCTCCAATCTCCGTTAGAATTGGCCGCTGGCTGAGAGGCCGACCACCATTTTGCCTAGAAATATTGAGTGTAATTTTTCGAGGGTATTGAAACCAAAAACCCGGCTTACCTCCCAGGTATATCTGCGACGACCCAAGTGAGCCGATTCGGTTCAATGATCAACCCAAGCCAATGCTCACCCTCCAAACGAAACTTTTGAGCCCCCAGTGTAAGCGTTTCCAGAAACCCATGCTGGGGCGGAACAAACTGGGAATGAAAACCCTGTTCCTCCTGCGGCAACCATGGCATTCTTGATCGACTTGTCGTATCTCCCATTAGCTGCGGACAAATCAGCGAGACTGTACTCCACAAAACTGGAATGATATACCGTAAGCCTGTGAGGCATCCCAAAGCATGACTCCGCCGAAGGATGGGAAGCTCTTGCGCATCTGAACGGCGATGTTACTGAGAGTGTCGGGCGAGACATAACCTCCCCCAGCCGCTGAGCTGGAAGCGGGAGCACCGATATAAACTTTAACGTTCTTGTTCGGACTGATGGTTCGGGCCCAGTTGTCCCTTTACGTCCGATTTATGAGTACGCATTTCCGGAGAAGAAGGCGTTCCTAACCAGATCCCGTAATTCCAATTCTATCAAATGGAAAAAATGGTTCAGATGACATCGACAAAGTAGAATATAACGAACCGAGGCAGAATTGAAATTTTGAAGACCACAAGGGTTATTGTAAAATCTGTATCAAAGGATTTGGTCCTTGGTCAGTCGTAGCAAAACAAGGTTAGAACTGACTGGACTGAGAGATATCAGATAACCATTACAGTCTAGATATCAAAATCTCACCGTAGATAGCGTCGAATTCCGCCGAGTTCAGGACCCCGCCGAGAGCTCCATCGGGATATACACACTGGGGTGCTGCGGTCACATAGTACCTGCAAAATAGCTTCGTATAGCACGTTGTCTAAGGAGAAGGACTGGCTTACTTCTTGCTTCCCCCGCTCGAAAGAGAGCGAATGCGATTTACGAAGGCCGCATAATGGTCCGATGAACCGCCCTCGATATCCAAATCCACCCTGAAATTCCGATGAACGTAAATCCAGAGCACACAACTAAGCCTTACCCGTCAAGGATAGCATCACCGAAAGGCCGGGTAGAGGAGGAACCTCCTAAGAACATGTCCCATATGGTCTGTGCAAAAGTCTCCGCTTGGCTGTCGGACTGAAAACCAACTGAACCGGTGGCACCGCCTAGGCTGAGAGTGACTATCTTGCCTTTGGCTTGGCAGACTGCAATATCAGAAGCGAGAGAAGCGCAGTTCGCAAGATTCGTTCCAGGAAAGGTGGCGTTATCGGTAGGGTTGCAGGTCTATGATGCCACTCAGCTGACGTTTAGAATGAGCCCATAATGACCTACATTAGCCAAGTTGATCACAGGAGCGCCACCGGGACCGAAAAAGACGTATAGAAATGCAACAGGAAAAACGTCAATCGTATTGTCCTGAGATCTGGGTCAGCGTCATTGTTACTACTTAGGGAGCATGACCGGTGTAACTCGCATTGCAATAGAACGATAGTGGCTTCTGCCAATTTGCTGTGTCACTGTGGCCAGCCCCGTACGAGTTCTGGCCCCAATAGCTGAGTCAACCCCTGACGTTAGAAGACTGGAGATCAATCGCCTAGCACTGGACATACACGGCCAACTGTTGAGTGATACGTTTGTCAGCTACAGTACGTAGGGATGGGACGCTACATACATTGTCATAGCGGCTATTATCGAAGGCAGTTGTTTGTAGAACTGAAAAGGCGAGAACCGTGAAAATACAAATAAGGCTCTGCATGGTTGTGCAAGTGCAAGCTGCCGCCTCTCGTCCTCGGTAGGGTCGAGGTTACATTTATACAAAATCCAGTGAGAGCCAAGGCCATATGCCCGTCCGAACGTAGGAAATAAAGCATGCGTACAAGAAGTTCGACACACGAGCTTCAGCTGATGACACTGGAGAATACACGAGGAGATGAGTGCATTGTCATGGCTGAACGGTGCCACTCGCTTAAAAGGTACTGAACACTGGCAAGAGAAGACAGGAGAGACTCATGTGGGCGATTGGTCATTTTTAGCTGTCTCTCCATCGTCAGCTCGTCTAATCACGAAAAACCGATGGGACTCACAATAATATGTTGGGGGAAGCACATGTTCTCGTATGGAAAGCAGGGTCACATGACAAAATAGAAAGTCATGCGCACGAGGACACGAGGATTCAGGCCTGAGGCCGAAGAAATACTCGGCAATCTGCTGCTTGAATACTGTGTATAGTCTCCTTAACTCAACCACCGGATCGTAACGCAAGAGAATCCCCCCATTTAAAAGGAATCTATACATACGAAAAGACCAAGAAGACTGATACAGGTGGTTGACTCGAGATTTTACGCGGGAGGTGCCAAATCGCCTCCTCCATCAACGGGGACTTGGGATTCACCTCTAACAGGGTCTGGAAACCAATGAAATTGACTCAAAAATTAGGGCTGTAAAATGTAACTCACCAAAGTAGGGCTGGGCCTGTGCCTCGCGAGCTGTCAGCCGTTCTTGATGATCATAGCGTAGGAGTTTATCTAGAAGATCGATAGCCTCATTCGATATATATCTCTGGTTTTCCGATGTGATAAAACGTGTCCAAGGCTTTCTCGGGTATCTGTCAAGATATTGACACCGACCGCGTAAAGCCTAGGCGAAGCGGTGGACGGACCTTCCAAGCAACTCATCGTATTGGGAATCCAGTCGGATGTTGTATTTGTCGATGTATGCGTACAGTTCATCGGTGCCTAAGACTTTGGTAATCTTGACCAATTGGTCGTAATTATCGTGCCCGTGAAAGAATGGTTCTTTACGGAAAATCTGAATCATATCTTAAAGGTGAAGATAGGATAACGGATGCGGAAGATAAACACACCATCGACGCGAACATACAGCCATAACTCCACATATCCAAACTGTAGTCGTATTCTTGGAAGTCTACAAGCAACTCGGGCCCCTTGAAGTAACGTGATGCAACGCGAACGTTGTATTCGGTCTTCGGGTGGTAAAACTCGGCCAGGCCCCAATCGATCAGTCGCAGCTACGAGCAGACAGGTAGCGATACTCGATCAGTCTGACGGTAATCAAGGGTGACGGCATACCTTGCGATGTTCATGATCTATCATTACATTATGAGGCTTCACGTCTCGATGCATAATTCCCTTGGAGTGACAATAATCCAGGGCCTTCAAACGCGGTGAGCGAAACGGTATGGCCAGGTTGCATGGAACATACCTTGAGTAGTTCGAACATATAATACCTCACGTCATAGTCCGTGAAGCGGGGATATAATACTTTGAAATCGACGTTGTTAACATACTCCGTAATTAAGCTAGGAATCTTGGACGCGGGATCGCGTACTACGTCTAGTAGCGCAACGACATTTGGTCCACCGGCGAGGTTCTGCAGAATCTTGATTTCTCGTTTGATTTTCTTTTTCTTGACAGGTTTTAAAACCTTGATGATACACTTTTCCTCTGTAATCACGTTTACGCCCTCGAAAACCTACGGGGTGACTCCATACAGCTTTTGTTGTAATAATGAAGCTACATAGACTGACCTCTGAGTACTTTCCGCGCCCCACTTTCCGTACGATTTCATAGTGATCTTGTGAACCCCACTGCACTTGGAGGTTGTCTGGCACAAAATCAGTAAAGATGGAGATTGATAGTAGGGGTTGCCGCACCGTATTCATGCCAAGACGGACCTAGTTTGGTATTGACATCTGCATATACACGAGCAACAGATTTAGCTGCAGAGCGGCCCATGGGCTGAGGACGGGTGAAGGTAAAGAAAATGCTGTGACTTCAATTTGACAACGAGGAAACAGCCTGTCCACTGATCAAAGCATGGGTTTCCCACGGGTCACCATCACGGAATCAAGGGTCCTCGCAGCCAAGGTTCACCTCATATACAGAGCCAGACCCCATGCCTAGTAGCAAACGACGAGCTGGCCAGATCAAGCCACCTGCTCGCTGGTCCAAAGATATCCTCTACCTTCGATCTTACCTGTTTCATGAATCTGTAACTCCCGCTGTCCATGACTTTGTAAAGGGCAACCCCTCCACCGCTTGTCAACTTCCAAATACCTATCCAGGTTGTGCTACAGTTCGACCCATTACAGATCCGACACACCCTGCACATGGACAATTTGGATTGTTTGCAGCCTCACATATAATGCCTCGTATGCGAATCCTCGATTACATTGGTATGTCATTGATTCATCCTCGTGAACCATGTCGTACTAATGGTGCCAATCTTTCAGGCGAAGTACATTGTGATGTGCGCTCAGATTCAAACTATGATCTCTCCCTTCACCGGTTCCCGGACGGTGTGAGTGTAGGGATTGACGCTCGCAGGTCGGGCAATGAAGCTAGATTCATCAATGACTATCGAGGAATCTCCAAGAAGCCCAATGCTGTGTTCCGTGACAACAGGCTGAGCTCTGGTGAGCTTCGCATCAGCATCTGGACCTCTGCTGAGAGGGTTAGGAAAGGTGACGAAATTCTGGTTTCATATGGTAAACCATGGTGGCGAGCTCGCTCTGAACCGAACGAATTTTGACCTTGCGCATGCCTAGAGCCTTCCTGAAGTAAAATTGTTCCAAAATTATTTTTCAGTGTCCAGTACCTCTCACTTTCTGAAACTCTGTTGAGACTGGGATCTACAATTGTTGATTGATGGTTGATAGCTTAAGAAAAAGTCTTTTTTGAGAGCACGTGGCCAGCCAGAACAATGAATTGTTCCAAATACGGACAAATTCTCAAATTTCTGTCAACACCGTGCCGGGCATCGAGCACACGGTTCCGTCCCAGGTCAATGCGTCCGTCAGCTTCAACCTTCTCGTCTTTCCTTGCCTTTTCTTCTTGTGCTCGTCAACATACCAACTCCCAGACCCGGTTTATTTCTACTCACCGTTCCGTACATTTACCACAACCCCGCTGCCGACGGTGGCATTTGGGACTGATTCATGGGAGACAAAAGGTCCGTCATGACGTGAATTTAATGCCTACCTACGACTCAGCATGCCCCCAGCGTTCGATACATGCATCTGCACCTCTGCGAGCAAGCTCAAAAAACCCATATGATGTGCTAGGCGTGAAGTCTGATGCTACCGCTGCTGACATCAAGAAGGCGTATTTTGCTGTAGGCTTAACAAAATTACCTGAAATCACTCACTGATTTCTCTCAGTTAGCCCGTAAATTCCACCCGGATACGAACCCAGATAAGAACGCCCGAGATAAATTCGTGGAAATTCAGGATGCATACGACGTACGTATCCCTTAATGGCAGTCCAAACACGCCTACAGCATCTCCTTAGACTTTGAAAGACGACAAGAAGAGAGCAGCATACGATAAGTATGGAGCAACGTCACAACAACCAGGCTTTGACCCAGACGCATTTGCACGCGGCTTTGGGGGTGGAGGGTTCAACGCTGGCGGGTTCGGTGGCTCTGGAGGTTTCTCTGCAGGCGGATTCAACTTCGAAGACCTGGGCTCCGTCTTTGGAAGTGGGAGAGGCCCTCGTGGTCCTCAAGCGGATTTATTCGAGCAATTATTTGGGGCGTTCGCCGGGCCCAAAGCTTCTGGTTTCCGTGGTCCAACTCGAGGTGCCGATCTCGAAACCAGTGTGAACATCAGCTTCCTAGAGGCTTGTAAGGGTGCTTCCAAGACAGTCACAGTGCAGCCTATCACGAATTGTGGGACATGTTCGGGAAGCGGACTCAAACAGGGCGCCAAACGAGTCCCTTGTACGTCCTGTGGTGGGACGGGGACTCGAACGTTCATGAGCAATGGATTCCATCTGGCTAGCACATGCGATGCTTGCCAGGGAGCAGGTAGCACCATCCCACGGAGTAGCGAATGTTCAGGGTGTGGAGGCATGGGCAAAGTTCGTGTGAAGAAGACTGTGCAAGTTGATATCCCAGCAGGTGAATCTACCAATCATCCAATCATTTGCCTGGACAAGAAATTTACATACCTTTTCAAGGGGTGGAGAATGGTATGACGATCCGCATCAATAATGCTGGCGACGCGCCTATCACAGGTAAAGGTAACACGGGTGATTTACTCGTGAGGGTCAATGTCGCACTTTCCAAGAATTTCGTACGCCAAGGCTCGAACTTGTATCACGAAGCCCGCATTCCATTCTATACTGCCCTACTCGGTGGTCGCGTCCGCGTCCCGACACTGGATGGCGAAGTTCACGTTCGCGTACCCACGGGAACTCAACAAGGGGAAGAAATGGTCTTAAAAGGACGAGGTGTTCGATCAGTATATGGCGGGACCAACGGAGATTTATTCGTCACTTTCTCCATGCTTTTACCAAGGTCTGTATAAGCTGTATTCCGGCGATGTAATACTAACTGTCCGCTCAGATCCCTTAATAAGCGCCAACGAGAGCTCTTACAAGCATACGCCGATGACGTTGAAGGCCGCTCATCCCCAACATCCCAGCCAACCTCAGAGGCAACGAATGGGTCGCAGCGTGGTGAAAATGATAATGGTACGAGTTCTTTTACCCATCCATCACCATCTGGTGGTTGGATGTCTCGAACATGGCAAAGAGTACGGGAGCTCATTGGATTCTAAACTTTTTACCGGCATGTGCAATTCTTTGCGAACGTGTTCACACATCCCTCATGAATCATTGTCCTCACATCAGCCAAGACAGAAAAGCCGACGGCTGACAGTCAAGACCCTCGAGACCAAGAAGGTGGTGAAGGCGAGAAGAAACAAGCGACGGCATAGATGACATAGACTAGCTCATATTTGATCTCCCTAGTAATAGCATATTTCCTAGTAATACATGTGCACACAACTCTGAGCCGAATCCAGCATTTTCCCTGGACGATCACAGCGAAATACGGGTGGTTCATGTACCCAGATTGGACCGAGGAAAATATCTTAGGCCTATGCTTACTGGTTCGAAATCGTCAGATCTAGGGGCCTCTCTGGTTCGGTTCCGTGCACGAGGCATAGAAAACCTTCGATACTAGAACACATCCCCAGTTAGACACGGGTTGCCTTTATTCGTAACAGGAGGTGGTAGCCATACTCACACCAGAGGTACCTCTTACGTGTCTTTCTGCGACGACTACCCCAGCCAGGATCTCACCACACTCATTCCAAAATCTTAAACTTAATCCCCGCATCTACGAGATCTCGGTTGTCAAACACGTCTCTCTTGAACCTGCTCGCGGATTTCTCTCTTCCTCAGCTCGTTTTCTTTAGCAATCAAGAACCCATGCAGATCGTCTGTACCCCGATGCGATAATCCCTATGCCTTGCCTATCCGCTCGGTATAAAATGCAACGCGAAAACCAAGCGGAACCCAGGCTCTCAACTCTGTGCTCGCTCGAAAAAAGAGCTACACCATCATCTATAACATGCCCGAAAGCCCTGCCTCTATGGTGTCTTCGACGTCTCGAGGAACCCCTCCTGCCCCCTCTGAGGCCGGGAGCACCGCCGCCCGCGCGAGTCCCCCTCCAGGCTCCGACAAAAACCCAAAAACCCTGTCCGGTCGTCAGGCTTCCTCTTGCAGTATCACCACTGCGTCATCGACCACGCTCGATGATGTGCGCACCGAGATCGAAAAATTGTCGACCCTTCGCTTGTTGATAACTCATATCGGGTACTTATAACTTTATGTGATATCGCACTTCTTGAGTCTAAATTACTCTGGCAGCGCTGCTTTAGCCCTATTTCTGGCAACCACAGATGCAGTTAGTTCTCCTCGCGTCCATATTATTGAGACCCTACTAGACCAACTTCTATATCTGATAGACTATCGTTTCAACAAGTCTACCAACGATCGCCAGCGAGCTTCATGCCTCCCAGAACCAGTATACATGGGTTGGCGTGTCATATATGCTAACCCAAACTGCTCTTCAGCCCCTTTACGGGAGGATTTCCGACCTTGTTGGGCGAAAGGTTCGTCCAAGCTACTAACGAGAGATTTAAGCGAATCTGACCCCTTTCCACAGAACGTCCTTTATTGTAGCATTATCATTTTCGCAATCGGTTCACTTCTTTGTGGCGCTGCTCAGGTACTACTCAATTATTCTCGTTGATTCTCCAAAAACCGACGGGTTCTATCCAATGCTATGACCAGAACATCAATTGGCTGATCGCGGCAAGAGCATTAGGTTCGCGATCCCCGCCTGAAGTTTCCCATTGCGCCTACTCATGATTAAATAGCCGGTATAGGTGGCGGTGGTATTGTCGGCGCCGTTTGGGTGCTAACGGCTGAGATCGTTGAAGTCCAACACCGTGCCAAATGGTCACAAGCGCTTAGTATCACTTGGAGCTGCTCTGCCGTTGCCGGACCGCTCATCGGCGGAATATTTAGCGGTGAGTCTTATGAACTTACGTGACACGTCCATTAAATTCCAATTACCTCAAGGCGATGACATCTCGACCAAAACGAATTGGAGATGGGGATGTAGGTCCTGCCAATCAGATCACATCTCTCTTGGCTGAGAAATTTCAGTCTATATCAACTTACCAATATGTGTTGTTGCTTTCTTCGTCCTCTTCTTCTCTCTCCGCGGAGTCCAGCCGATTCAACCTACCAGTGCATCGTGGCATACGCTGGCCAAGAAATTTGACTTCGGAGGCCTGTGCGTCATTAAAGTGGATTTCATTGACTCGCTCCTCAGAAGTCCTGCAGTATGCTTTTTATGGTGGGCACAAGCTGCATTGTAGTTGGCTTTAGCTTCGCAAACGATGCGGGATGTAAGTGCCCTGACTTGCTGCTCACTAAAACCGGTCTGAATAGAATCACAGGGCTGGCCGTATCCACTCTTCTCCTGATATCTCTTGGAATCGTCATACTCATCTGTGGTGGCATATACGAGAAATATACGACCAGAGAATGCCTTTTCCCTCGCACGACCTTCAGGGACGTCACAACTGGTACGAGGTCGGTTACTGTGCTTTGAGATTCAACTTGATCTGCGGCTTGGTAGTGATCATTCTCGTTATCACCTTCCTTCACCAAGTGACGTTCACGTCGGGGACGTTCTATCTCGCTTTATTCTATCAGGTGATATATCAAACGTATTACTGTTTTCATCAGTGCTCTAAACTTGCCTCAGACTGCCAATGGATCCACCCCGCTTGAGGCTGGCGTTAAGATGCTCCCGTATTCCCTCGGCTCATCGTTGGCTTCTATGCCTGCTGCATGGCTTATCGGCTACTGGCAGAAGAGGACCAATGACACTCATGGCCAAAAGTGGGTGATTGCTGCCGGGCTGGTAATTTCGACGATCGGTTTCGGTAGGTGTTGATGGGCTGTGCTTGAACTCATTCGCCTGACCATGGTCCAGGCGTCTTGAATCTGTTGAATGAAGAAGCACCTATCTATGCCCAGGTGATTTACCCCCTGATAGCTGGTATTGGCCTTGGCATGCTTTTCCATGCTCCATATCAGGTGTTCAGCCGGGCCCTCAATCCCAAGGAGCTGGCGGCCGGGACCAGTGCTTTTTTCCTTGTTCGCTTTACCGGGGCGACCATTGGCCTTGTATGTGCTCCCCTCGGTTCACTTGACCAAGCTAACTAGAGACTCTGACTAGGCCGTAGCAGGAATGATATTCTTTGCCCGCGCAGCCCACAGATTGCCACCCGAAATCACGCGACAAGGATCCCTATCATCGATCGATTACAGCGGTATCCGTAGCTTGGAGCCATTGGAACTCAGGGCTCAAGTCCTGCGAGTTGTTTCTTCATCCATTCAGGTGCGATCAGATTTTCTCTGCCCTAGTGACAAGCTGAACACCTGTGTCGATTTCCATCAGACTGTGTGGACTGTATGGGCCCCTTGTCTGGGCTTGGCCTTTTTGGTAAGTCAAAATCTGTTCGAGGCATTAGACCATCATAAAGCCTAACGTGAAACAACCTTCTTAGCTATCTTTCGGTTTGCGTACGATGTCTATTCATGGCGACGCTCACAATAACAAAGATAATCATACGTCTGTTTCCCAATCGACGACACAAAAGACTGAAAGGGAAAAGGAGGGTCAAGTATGAGCCATTTACCGGTTTTCATATATCAATTGCATTTTCATTGAAATCTATCCATGGAAGATACTTTATTATGCCTAGAGTTAGACTCATGCCGTGTCTTAAGCGGCACTTGGCCCATTTGGCAAAGCTAGGACTACGTATGTTGATATTGATTTGTCCTATGAACGGTTTCTTTTTGGTAGACAGTCCCGTTCCTTATAGATCTGGATTTTGGGGTTCAAGTTTCGCTTCCGCGAAGTGGTAGCAAAGAAGACGAGAAGGAGTTGAGGCCATAAGCGACCCTGACTTTGATTGGCGAGGAAAATTGGCGAGAAAATCGTAAGATAAAGCTGGCTGCAAGAGATAATGGCTGGACGAAAGCGTTCATACCACGAGTATTGGAAACTTATGGCCCCAGCTCGGACAGATACAGGCGACTGAAGGGTTACGGTAAATTTCGTATCAAACATCACGACCAACTGGATCCGTTGTATCTGTGTATATTACGTGTGGCTGGAGACATAATTTCTTTAAAGTGAAGTGATTTCTCCACCCAGGATCCGTACCTACAGCGTCCCAGAATCGGAGCTGTGCAGTGCTCGTCAGCAGGCTGACGGGGTATAGTGTTGCTTTCAACCGATTTCCAAGGCATCGGTCTCGCCTAGCGGAGTCCGAAACAACGCTGTACAGAAGGTAAGTCACCTGGTGGTGAAATTCCACCTTCGAGGATACAAGTGGTTTAACCGAGGCATCGGGTTCAGTGGGTTCAGTGGGTTCAGTGGAGTTCAGACTCGCGGGCACCAACCCGGGACAACGTCAACCCGATTGCAGGATATTAATGTTGAACGCTAATATTTTGCACTATAATTGGCGGTCCGTGAGCCCCGTATAGGCCATTCATTATCATGAGCACGCGAGAACGCCAAACCTGAAGAAAAGCTTAAAACGAGGTTGGGAACAGAACAGAACGGTTATTCAACCTAGATACCAATGGGATCCGAGCCGGGGGAATAAACTTGGTTCGGATGGTGCTTATACAGGCTCACACACCTATTCCCCTACGGAGTTGGATCCGGATCGTGATCTACGATAGAACGATCGTCAGAGGTGTTAGACGATTTAGTAAGGATACCGGTTAGTCTGTCTCAGCAACTGGGTGAAAGAACAACAAGACGTTTGAACTTGCCTGAAAGGCAAAATTTATGACTCGAGATGAGTTTCCAGAACGGAACTGTTGACAACATGATGAGCGCCGGATTCAGCGTATCTAGGAAGGATGCCTTACGTTCGTTTCAAGTTCAGGGTGGATTGGTCACCGTATTGCCTGGCAGGTTGATGATTTACTCTTACATCGCCTGCAGGTTCACAGAAGTACCCGAAGGCATGAGACTTTTGACATCGGAGGATCATTATATCGGGGTTGAGACAATGTTGAACTCTGCACATAACTCCATTTATACGAGTGCTTTGGGACCTTAGCAAGTGAGGTAAAGACCTGAGGATCAGAAGATTGAATAGAACGGCCTTTAGTACTCATTCCTCAGGGTCCCTCACCCAAGCAGTTGAAGTATAATTACCAAGGCCTTGTAATGGTACAATAGTGGTGGCGCAGCGCTCCCGCGATCGTAGTAAGGTCTTGGCAAGAGGCTTGTCCAAGGAGGACATGAACGGTTCGATACAGCTGGTGCCGAACCGACATCCTCAGGGCTCACCAGACTTGGAATGTATTCCGGGCGAACAACCTGGAGGGAGCCGGCAGTTAACTTTCGATGGTGCCGAGGATTACTGACCTGGAAGACCGTAGGATGGATCGCCGCCGGGAGTTCATTAAATTCCGAGGACGGGACGGCCTCTGCTATTCGCTGGTCGTGTCGGGGGTAAAGCAGTTCTCGACAATTGGGATCGCAAGGCGTGTCCTATGAACCATGTTGAAGAGAGCGAATCACGACCCGAGATTACAATGGTGGACGGGAACCCGATCCCTTCACAGCTGTGCCCCCGGGTCGCACATGAACACACTGCAACCGAGCGTTTGACCCTGCGGATCCTTGTTGGGGAGATCGGCATTTACAAATCTGCTCGGGTTGAACAAACCAACCTGATCTGGCTCGGAGGGAATACAACAGGGCCCGATGGCACCATGACTACTTACTGCTAGATAGCTGGGCGTTCCTTGTTAGGGACCAATGACGAGATCAGTTCTTCGCTTCATATAGACTGCGCGAAAGCCAAAATTGTCAGAAGAACTAAATCCATATGTTACAGTATTATAATTATCCATTGACGTAAACAGTTTGCAGCTTGAAACGGTGGTCATGATGAGATGATAGGCGAGTTTTCGGGAGGGGTATTAATGAAGTGGCGTTGGTCAAAGCCTGTCTCAGTGCCGAAGGCTGTAGCAACGCCCTATATCATTCATACAATATATCTCCATGTCCTTCTGGGCTGGGGAATGCGTTTCGGACCGGAGGTAGCGGTAGTGTTATGGTGCAAGACGGTCTTCGCACGAAAACGCGGCGTGAAGAAGCCACAGAAAGTCCGCTGGAATTCCAAGGAATGATATGTCGCGTAAGACTATGGCTTCGTAGCCTGAGGCATGTGTACCACCGAATACCGGGAATCGTCACAAGGGGTCTCGGTGGATGCTGAAGAGGGTAGGTGTGAAGGGGGAGTCGATATGGCTCGATGGGGTGCCAATCTGTTCACACTTGATCGCCCAACCTGTTTTTGAGGTCGGTTGAGGGCACACGACCCGCACGCACAGTAGGGCGGCACGGAGGGGAGAGATAAGATTGTTACGCAATAGTCTGGGGCCTGGTCAGGTTCCGTCCTGTGCAGCCTCCATTCTTACTTTCGTACCACCACAATCATGTCTCCCGCCGTCTCCTCTTCAGTCTCACCCCCTCTGGCCTCGCTGCCTCCATCGACATCCGTCGGGCGCCAGCTCTCGAGCCCCTCAATCCAAAGCCTTGCAACGCTCATTGCGAGCGCCTCCTCCTCCAGGACCTCCCTGAGGCTTGCGGACATCGACGAAGGTACTATCACGGTTGAGGGTCTGCGTCATGCTGGGATCAATCTCAGAGCCAAGTAAGTCATTTTCCCCCTCACATCCAAGGGTTTCGAGCGGATCGGGACGTGACCTAACCTGTACACAGAGCCCGGTTCTGTCACACTGTTCTTATACTCGGTTCTGATGCTTCTACTTGCAGGTATCACAAGACACTTGGATTTACCTCAGATGTTTTCGAAATCTTGCGGCTCCTTCGTGTTCCACATTTCCATCCGACTGACCTTCTACCTCAGGACCTCGTCATACGGAAAATTTCAGGTGCCTTGACCAACGCCGTATTTTTCGTCTCGTTTCCCTCAGGCAAACGTACACGTACCGTCCTGCTTCGCATTTATGGGCCTTCCTCAGGGTCCCTGATCTCACGCCCTAGAGAGCTCCATGCACTCCACATCCTTTCTTCCAGGTACCGCATTGGACCGCGCATATACGGGACTTTTGAGAATGGTCGTGTAGAGGAATATTTCGACTCAACTACTCTGACCGCCCAAGAAATACGCGACCCCGAAATTAGCAGGTGGATTGGTGCACGCATGGCGGAATTTCATTCAGTCGATATCGACGCTGTCGAAGGGAAAGAATGGGAGATTGGTATTGAGCATAATGTACGCTCATGGCTCGCACCAGCACGCGAAGTTCTTGCACTTCCCTCTCTGCCTGAGGGTATCAAACGAGAGCTCGATCTAGACAATTTTTCGCATGATTGGGATAGATACTCTCGTTGGTTAGCCAAAGTAGATGATGTGCACTCTGGCAGTAAGAGAGTTTTCGCGCATAATGATACTCAGTACGGTAATCTGCTCAGGCTAAAGCATCCGAAGGAAGGAGTGGATGATCATCGTCAAGTACGTGGCTTCTTCATATATAAATGGACGCACACCATCTCATTTCGTTCATTTCTCTGCGTGCCCATTTCAAGATAATTGTGGTTGACTTTGAGTATGCAGCGCCAAACCCAGCCTCATACGACATCGCAAATCATTTCCACGAGTGGACTGCAAATTATCACTCAGGCACACCTCATTTGCTCGACACTTCGAAATACCCCACTTTAGCGGAGCGTCGCAACTTTTATCTTTCCTACCTCCGTCACGCCTACTTCACCACCAAAGAGCATCAACATATCATGGGGTCAGATGCTGAGCTTGAATCTGCCATCGCCAAGCTTGAGCGACAGGTTCAGGTGTGGAGTCCTGCGTCTCATGGCCATTGGGTCATTTGGGCCATAATTCAAGCACGCGATGATTTGGAGAGCAACAACCAGACACCAGAGTTTGACTACATTAGCTATGCGAGATGTCGCCTGGAAGGGTTCCGTCGTGAGCTCAAGCAACTTGGCATTTTCCCATAGCTTCCATGGGCCAGAATATCGCTCTACACTACTCTATACTCGCTTTATTTACTTGACAGGAGGTTTTATTAGTACCTTTCGTCTTCTGTTCATCGTTTGTATTTGGGTCTATCTAGACGAATAGCGCGATAATGCTTCGATTCAGATATATTAGCACCTATATGGACAAGCGCGATAAAGAATAAAAAACATGGCTATTGCTGCTGACGACAAATAATGCGAATGTAATGTTGGTTGGTGTCAGATAACCTAGGATGACAATGACAAGAAAGAATAAGAGGAAGGCATAAAACACAGCAACTGGAAGATAGCGGTCGTTTATTTTTGGGGTAAAGGGGTGGTCGGGGAATATGGGGAGGATGGTTAAACAGCCAGTAGTACAGTGGTATTGGGGACGAAGGAAGACAAAAGAAGAAGAAAAAAGAGAAACGAAAAATATCCATTCCACAAGCTGGAGCATTGAGATAGATGTGAGAGTGTATCTCCGACCAGGTAGCGAATTATTATGTTCGTCATAAGACAAGACGGGTGGACTGAAGGAGCAGGGCACCTCGATCACACGCCCAGCTACACAAGCTTACGCCCATGCTTCTCGTGCAACCGAGCAATTGCGATGTCATTCCAAGGTGAGCCCGCCATTCTATCAGTCGCGGGGCTAGAAGAGCCCGGATAGGAAGAATTGGCAAGCTGACTACGAGGGAAGCTTGCCCAGTTCCCTGCGCTACCTGCACGAACATGTCCGTTTACGCGAGGTGCTGTACCAGTATGTGACGAGGTGTCGAGGGTATAGTTGTGACCGGCGGGAAGAGAACCAAGGTTGAGATCACCCTCTGTTCCATTGAAGGAATGGCGGATACTACAGCCCGCCGTGGTCTTTTTGGAGGTCGGCTGCTAAAGAATTTGCGTCAGGTGCCCACAAGAGTTGGAGACCAAGTATTGCCGCTTACGTTATTGAAACCAACGATCTCAAGCCTCGCGTTGTGTTGCCTTCCCAGGTCGGGACCCGCAGTAACGGGTGCAGGCTCCTGAGAAGGAGTCTGGTCACCAGCGGGGAGAAGGATACCGTTGCTTGTGAAACAAGGGTAGGCCGACTTGTTTTGTTTCGTGTGAGGAACGGTGGTATCAACGCGTAGCTTGCCAGTCGGGGGACGGCCGTACTGGAAGGCATTCTTGTTCAACTCAACAGGTGTGGCTAAACTACTGCCATCCGATCCGGTGCGCTTGGCAGATATACGAGCGAGGAGCGATACCGAGGAATCGTTGGGATCGCTGTTGGTACTCATAGATCGGGGCCGGGCTTCAGGAGGGTTCTCGGAGCCTGGAGTAGCGGGGCTTTGGCCGTTGGTCGGGAGTTCGGTGTGGATGAAGCAGCACCGCTTGCCGTATGGGCATGAGCCAGAGACCCAGAACGTCTATGTGAGAATGGTCATTAAATCATCGACTAGTTTTGGAACTCGATCTAGGAGCTCACCCTGCAGATCTCTGTCTTGTACTAGTACAAGGAAAAGACGATCAGATCATAGATACGAGTGAGATGGTCAAAGACGTACCTTGGGGTGTCGACTAACCTTCCGTAGCTCCTCTTCTCCATGAGCGAATTGACATTTAGCTCCGTATCGGCAGGTACCTTTCTCCTCCCAGCTGCGGCAGAGCTCAGTCTTGTAGAGGCCAAGCTTCCTGTTATTGGCGCTGGGTCCAGATTGTCCATTCGTGCTTGCTGTAGGTGTAGTAACAGTAGTCTCGGTGCTGCTGGTTTGAGACGGGCCATTGTAAGGGCCAGTGAACTGCGCAGGGAGTCGAGCGAGTTGGGCAGAAAGGATATCCTGGGCTCCGTAAAATTGATTAGGGAACATGGGCATCGATGGATGCAATGTCGGAGGATACAAACCAGGGGTGAAGGAATGGATACCATTAAGAAGAGAGAGAGCGGTAGCATCGCGTATTGCTGAAGGATCAGAGGCAGAATGATGGTGACTACCGCGGAAGACGTTATGTTGCTGTTGGACACGGGTTACCGCAGGGTGGCTGTCGTGGGCGGATGGTATCATCATCTCGTATAACTGTTGGGTATTACCGAGTGAAAGATGTGAAGTATGTCCAACCGGGAAACCCAATGGGCTTGGATTAGGTAACAAGGTCTGCTGAGGGAAAGCACGAGGGGGTTGGCGGTAGCCCACACTCGAGACTACGTTATTTGGCCGACCAGCGGCAAACGGGGGGTGCGGGGGAACAGCAGTCATAGGGAGACCTTGAGGTACAGTAGGGTAGCGTTGAGACAAGTTGTAGTCTATTTGAGGGTCGTCACGATCGGAGGCAGCCGATTGCATAGCGTTCCTATAATCAAATAATTGAGGGTGTGACAATGGCTGGGGACGGTGAATGAGGGTCGGGTATTGTAGCTGTTCATTCGGCAGGGCACCATTATCCCGGAATTGATTGGAGCCCCACTGCTGCGTATCGAGTTCATCAGTGGCATCATCAATTTGCTGCAGGCGGCGAAGGTCGGCAGTGGAAAGGCCACCACTAAAGGAGTGAGGGCGCTCCTTGGGCTCAATTGCGGGACCTTGGAGATTATGGTTTAACAAAGCATTTTGAGCGCCAGGAGAGGAATCATGGGAACCGGAGGTCGTCGAGTCCGTGGACGAGCCGCGAGAGTGGGCGATGTTGATTTGGTGATCCGGAGTGTGTGGTGATGAGCCAAGACTGGTGTTGGACGACGTATCGAGTGGACTGTTTTCGTTCAACTGAGTTACAGAGGAAGAGAGCTTGGTCTTGGGCGGAGTATGGATGGTGCGATGCAACTCATCGTTGTCCTTACTAACATCAGCGATCTGAAGCCGCACGAGTTCATCGGTTAAGCCCCATCCAGAGGATGTCCGGTCGGCATCGACAATGTGGGCGCTGGAGTTAAGTCTCCAGCGCTGGCCAGAGGCTCTGGGGAGTTCGGGTGCGATGGCGTCGGTTCGGGTGGGCATAATGGAAAACTTGGGATTTTGAAAGGAAGTAGGGGGGTGGGCAGTAGCTAGCTGTACAGTGAGGTCGTCTCCGTCGTGAGGGGCTGTTGACAAATCCCAATCCTGAAGCGAGTGGGGCTTTTGATGAACGAGGCGCACACGTGGTAGGAAAAAAAAGTAAGGCAGTACCTTTGTATCCGGATTATAGTTTTCTTGGAAAGCCAAATGTTTGAGGTGGAAATTGGTCGAAGAGATGGGCGGCAATAGGGTGTCCTGGGGAAAGATATGCGGCTGGGTCGTGACTGTTTCGTACATTGACTGGAGGTCAGAACAGGGTGTTTGAGGAACCAGACAAAGGAGGCGGGGGGTGTGATGGGACTGACCGTAAATTAGAACGCTGGGTGGAGATGGTGGTTGGAGAGAGAGGGATAGATAGAGGCGGTGTTTGGGAGAGCGTGGGCGTAGGATGAGAGCAGATAGGTATAAAAAAGCGTGAGGATCGTGAGGATGTTTTGCAGATAAGAGTGACAGAAATGGGGTTTGTTGGCCTGGCAGGAGGTGAGTGTTAAGAAGGAAGGGGCGCAAGGCAGACGGCAGGCATTCACCTCAACGTTTTGATCGCCCGCAACGTGCCCTTCCTCGGCTGTTCCCAATAATTAATCACCCCGTCCTCCCCAGCACGCAGACTCACCCGCAAAGATACCTAATCCGCTCCCTATCTTCTATCGATGGCCAGTGCCTTCGAATGCGATCCGTACACAGTATGATACCACAAAGACACCAACACCAACCACACCCGTTGTTTTCCATAACAGGCTTAGCCTCGCCACGCCTGACTCCAGCTCCAGACGACCTGCTCTCCCTCCTCCCCCGCGTCCTCCTTCCGGCCCAGTTCCCCACACGTCCCTGGCGCAGGTACACCATCTACTAGCCTTCGCCGACACCCCTCCCCGTTCCAGCCGTATGGGCAGCTATGCAATTTTGCCCCGCGTCAGCACGTGCCCAACACGTGCCGCATGCTGTGCATTATAGGTTCCAAGTTTAGCGCTATCACATCACCGTCGTCAACATGGTTGATCTTGCTTAGCCTCCATCGAAAACTCATCACCTCCGATTGCTCAAAACAATATCATCTGTTCGAAATTGCATCAGCCAACTTAGTCTCCTGCTTCCCCCCATCAGACACCGACATTTAGTGTCCGGGCGCCACCGCAATTTCGCACAGCTGATAGATGGATATGATAATCCTCGCTCACGCTCCCCGCTTGCCAATTGTCACTCTTCTCTTCAAAATCTATTCTCTTTCCGATCAAATGCCACCCGGCTTCCTACAAATAGCGCCCGACCCTTCCCAGGTGCGAAAAGCCGACAAGCTCACTCACACTACCCATCCCTGGAAGGAAGAAAATCCAATGTATTCATGGACCTTGACTCGTGCCCAGCTGGGGTCGGATGGCCAGCTTCTCTATCGCTGATTGTCTGTGATATATACTATGATCTTTCCAGGCCGTTCTCCTGGTCCAAGACGCCACTCTACTTCATCCCCGTGACTCCTGACGTCAGCCAGCTTCGCCAAGGAAGGCTCCCTCAATATAATCGTCTATTATTGTAGCCCATATCGACAGGATCCACCCGATCCGTTGTAAACATCTCAACATCTTTTGCCAGGATCAACCAACAAAATTCAGCAGACAATTTCATTTCCTCGCACTACCCTTCATTCGGGGCCTTTCCTCCCAAATGAGTCCACAATCTATCGATACCGTTGTCAACAGATCGCTTCTCGATACACATGTTCGGGCACGCATGATCTCTGCCATATGTTTATTTTCAATAGCCATCCCGCAGTTCGATACCTCGTACCCAATGGAAAGCACACAGTTCGAGTTTCAAGGTCGCTGCCTCTCAGATCAGGCAACGGACAAGCCTCACGTACGGTATGAATGTTATGGTAACATGTCGAAAGTTTTAAGACTTCAGAACAGCTTACAGTACTGGTCCCGGTTTCGGTGGTCTTTAGCATCTGTTCCCCTGATCAACCCGTGTTGTGCCCTAATCGACGAAGCAATCTTGGTGTCAGGCTTATCATGATCACGATGAAATACTGTCCTCCAAACGCATTTATCTCCGCACCTACGCGTCCGCCGCGGTTACCAATTGCGATGCCGAGCAGAAGAAAAACCAAATCTATAACCCCCTTTCCAATTATAAACATTACTTGTCTGCATGACTACCCACATTATTCTGCCGCTTCCCACTTATATCTCAAAACAATCCACCTGGGTGTTCTCATGACTCTTCCTGATTTCATATCTCATCTTCACGAGTACCACTCAGCTTGCTTCATCGAGCCTTCTCATCAGTCTATAACCGCCAGCCAGAAGGCGCCAGAAACCATTAGATCGGATTCCTTGTGTCTGTACCACACGCATTTGGTTCTCCACCCGTTAATGATTAAACGATAGCAGCATGTCCCTTGACGTAGCTTCTAGCCATGTCACGACCATACGCCATGGCGCGAGATAAGGCAGCGGGGTTTCGGATAGTCATGATGGATTTAGCAGTGATACAATTACTCTGATTAACTAATGCTCTTCGATACACAACATGAGCTTCGACGATTAAGCATCTAGTACAATCATCAGCACAGGTGTTTTCCACAAGGAGCCTAGAGGAAAGCTCACAGTACGACGTTCCAACAAGCATGGTCGAAAGGTTTTGCAGCTGGTCTTCATCGAAGAGAAGCTGGTCCTTGTGCCAGGTGTCCTGATCCCGGTCTTCGCTCAGTGGCGTTCTGATCATGCGCCCAATTTCAACTTACCTGATGTGTCTATGATTTTGTCAGAAGAGCTGCGAAGGTGTAAAAAATTCTAGACGTACCTTCTTGAATTCAGATGCACACTTTCTAATCGTCGTTGCAATTGGAGGTGGATCTGTGGCGTGAACCGCAAGCACTACAAGCCTTTGAGTCCAGTTGTGAATCAGGTGTAGGTCGCGAATACGTTACCTTCTGTCAAAGGTGGCATCCAAGATTCAACGGAGTAAGGTACGCTCTCGACTAGTGCACACAATCCCAGAATAGCGGAATGCAGAGTGCGCATTGCGTCTGTATAACCGGCGTCACGCCTCGGCGGAAGTGAGGATTTCTTGGCCAGGGAGACGAAGCGATTCTGCAACACCCGTTCAGTGCTATTATTACACATGGCTAGTCTGGAAATTATACCTTTAATGGGATGATACTTTGCCGCTGAGAGCATCGAACAACTCCCGCTAACGTCTTAGAAGCCATTTCCCTCACTTCGACATTCTCATCGGCAAGACATTCCATGAGGACCTCCATCACACTGGACACTCCATCTTGTGAGATGAAGAGAAGGTTCCGGTAGAAGAACACCACCAGAGTCGGCAGTGCTTGGAGTCGGGTGCGCCAGGACTAGAAGTAAATAAGACATCATGAGGCCATGATAAGATTAATGCATGCCAAGACTACACCCACCGTTGTTGATTTGATAGCGGAGACGAAATTGGACAAAATAGCTTCTACATATTCTATAGGTGGCGACACTGCCGAGAGCACATACAGAACGGCAGTACTGTAAGTGTGCAGATCCGAGCTGTCATTGAGCTCTGACATGCGAAGGATTTCAGGACTAAATCGAGTTGTGATATCCAACTCAGACGATCCCAAAGTTGAACGAACTCACAGCATTGGGACGGCGTATGGAAATATTGTGGAAACCTGAGGACTATGGGCCGAAACCCAAAGCCACTCCAGTACTATACAAGAGTCAGACTCAAGAAGCAGAAGTAGGTCTGTGACTTACAAGTCAGTCCAACTTTGTCATACTGTGATGCCAATCAGGGTCAACTGAGGGGGTCGATGATAAGAGCACCAAATTTACCTCAGATTGGCTGACACGAGGAGGGGGAAGGCGTTCTTCCCTCCATTTTGGCATCTCCCTCAGAATTTCTTCTATTCGTCCTTTGTATCGTGCCTCGCTGCTAACAGTGTCAGTGCCGCGCCAGTTGGGTGACCCTGAATACTCACTGAATTAGTAATGGGTCACTCCCCGAGCTGCAAGCTACAAGAAAAGCGTGAACGGAAGGATGCCAAGGCTGCCATTGATTCTGTGTGATGGTGCGAAGGGTATGACAGAACGCATTACGGATCTTTCAGGCTAGATTAGCCGGATGAGCTTTGATGGGAGAACGCGACGTACTTCCGCATACCCAGTGTTGGCGTTGTTGAGAATAATTCTAACGTACTTGTCAGAAACGGGATTGAAGAATATGCCAGTGCTCGAGGCGAAGATGTTCAGAAGCGAGACGGATTTCTTCACTGGGGGCCAAGTGGCTCGTAAGTCCATGCAAGCGAGCTAGTTCAGAGAACACGAACTTTCGAAGGCCGAATCTCCGATGAATTCGAGAGGAAGCGACAGTATCCAGTCGGTCAAAGGTTGGTTTCGGCGGGGATCGCGGTCACCCAAAACCCACTATGACAATGTCAAGGACCTCTTCAGAGGCACAGAAATGGATGGTGGATGACCCACTAAGAATAATGTCTCCCAAAAGGACATGGTTTCTGGCTTAATGTTGTTGAGTATGTTGTTAAGTTGTCCCGCTGTCCACTTCCAGAGCTTCGCCCTCCTCTTCCGCGACCAATGCTTGGAACCTAATTTGTGTAAGGGATCCATCCAGTCCCGAAGAAACCACAATGGGACTTACCACGCATGAATCCGGCCCATATTTCTGCCCCTGCACGTTGTTTGTATTTGTCAGTATCCGAGAGCAGAGGCTCTATTACCTCGAATATGCCGTCGAGGTCATATCGAATAAGCATTTTCGCTGCATGGCGCAAATTGTCAGATAAAATTAAGATATAGACTTATATCATCACGGACTCGAACTCTTGATCAAACATATGTTCTCCGATCGGACATCAAGACTCCCGGAGCCTTTGCCTGTTTCTTGACTCCATAGCGAGACCATTCTGCTGAAATGTTCAGGTTGAAGTAACGTGGCTTCGAGTGTATCAAGAGCTGGCTGTGATTCCGGATCCCAGACGAAGGGAGACTGATCGCCATTTACAGGTTTATAGCCTTTGACCGTTTTGTTCCAAGCCAAGAAGCCTGTTGGCACCTTATCGAAGTAAAATCCACTGGTGTCCGGGAGTCAGAAAAAATATGAGCCAAGGTAAAGTGGGACCAACTTTTCTGGGACATTTCCAGAGAGCTGGAGCCTTTTTAAAAACGTTTCAGGCTCCACAACCGCAACTTCCTCCGCGATGGGATTGCGCCACTCCCCGTACCAAAGCTCCTCTTTAGTCCTTGAATATGTCCGAAATTTGACATGCAACATTAGTTTACGCAATGCACTTAACGAATTGTCAGTTAGTAAGATACTATTGGTCACAGGTTGAGCGACAGACTTCTGAGCTGTGGCACGTATGGTCGGTTGTGGGCTGGTACATTGACCTATGAAAAACTGAGAAACCTGAGGCAATACTGGGACGTCTCGGCGGAGTAGGCCAGAGAGAAAATTAAGTGACATTTGAACATAGCGCCACTGTTATCTTTTGAGCATACTATTAGAATTTTCATGTAATGAACTCACATGAGTCGTGGGTTTGACCGCTATATCTAAAACACTCGCGACCTGACCCGTCGACTTTAGAGGTAGTCACTGGAAGAGGAAGAATTTCGCACCGTTTCGTGGTGTATCTTGTTCCGTTGCTCAAACCGGAGCTGGCCTCTGCATGTGGCCTCGTTCAATAAGTCGCTATCTACGAGGTTCTCCGAGAATTCACTCTCTAAGTCGTGGAGTACTGCGTATAGTCGAGGCGTTTCCATGGTATATGCCTCAGTGTGGATAGTATTTTCATTGATCAGGTTCAAACAATCGGTCGCCACGTTCGACACAAGCTTCTGTATGGAAGGCTGAAGAGAGACCGTGTCAGTGGCGCGGGTCAAATGCCGCAAGGGATAGGTATCACCTTCTCCTCGTCCTGACACCCTAGCAGGGAAAGTAAGTATCGAGAATGTAAACCCTGATCTGATGTCCACCGTTTCAGAACGTTACACGCTGCCTGCAGTGGAAATATACCAAACCTGTCAATGCATAAGCGGCTACAGATGAAAAAAGCTTAGCGTTGTGGCAGAACTAATGTCGCCTCACTTACCAATACCCTTGTTCCACAGGATGTAGAGAGCTCCTTTCATCCGATCGGGGTCATTACCTTTGCCCAGAGCATTGTACAAGGTGGGCAGGACAAAGCGTGTCGATCGGATATAATACTGTTGGCACGCCATCAGCTTTGCTGATTCAGGTTGGCTCCAACCAGCGAACATACCCCAGACACGTTGTGGAAGACGCTCTGTGCTTGCCTGATGATGGTCCATTACATGAGTTTTATGACCCAACACCGCCAAACGAATAGCCTACCTCCTAATCCGTGTATAGGGCGATAGCGAGAGTTCCGCCAATTCGTTGAGAAGTCTATCGTCGAGTTCTGATCGGCGACGATACAAGGAATGCATGTATACCCGACCACTGTGGTACACACGTGCACGTTTCACGAAGACCAATCTTGAAAGTTCCTTTTGCCGCAGCCATGTACGACCTCCACTGAAGGCACCAAACTTTGAGTATTCTTCACACGAAGTGACGGCTGAGGCACCCACTCTCTGGCATGCGCATAATTCTTCTGGATGGAATCAAAATCAGATCTGCTCAAACCATACCCAAGGAGGTAGGTGTCAATTGCTCTTGTTACGCTGATGATCGCATCTGTGTGGTCCTCTCCTCCTGTGTTCTTCCGCAGTGCGGATGAGGCCCTTTGGCTAACTTCGCCAAACCTTCTGCGCGCGCCCAGCACAAACTGATAACGCGGATCCCTCGGATCGGTCAATGTGAACCCAGCCTGAACGTCAAGGTGGCTTATGACGAGCTCTGGACTTTCTATCGCGGTATTCAGGCACGGGTTGGGGCTTTCTCGATACTGCTCTTTGTAGATAGTGGGCAGGCCGATCCAAGTGGCTCGCACAACATGAAGGTATCTACTGCAATGAGAAATCTCACCCAGCGGTATTTTTGCGACTCACCTGCAGAAATCATTTCGTGCCACACCATCCCAGGTAGATGTCGTCCCAAGTAGCTCTTCGACTTTGTCTAATGCAGGTGTAGTGATCCTATCGATGATCTCCATGACACACGCCACTTCTACGTCAGTCGGTACTGTTCGGGGTGTATAGTATTAGTCAAGGAAACCCTTAACCGCCGTGTATATACGGACCATGCCAGTTGATAACGACGTCCTTCGCATCATAGAGTTTTCCCCAATACAGATTATGGTTAGCTTTAAAATCTGGTGTAGCATTTGTTAGTGGCGTCTGAGCCGAAGCATAGTCGACCAGCGTACTTGGATCCTCCCATTCCTCATCGTTCACAAAATGCCCGTTCAAAGGATAGACACCAGCCAGTGTATGGAGCGTCCTTGTGAGAAGGCGGCCAGTCCCAGTATATCCGCGTTCGCTCTTGGTCTTCTCCACAAGCAGCGAGAGAAGATTGACGACATCGTCCTTATGCTTGAGTAGCTAGAGGGTGGTCCGTTCATCAAACTAAGCCTTCCTCACACCAATTACCACTCACTGCAACGCCACCGTAGCCGAAGCAACCGCGCAGAATTGCCATGTCTGATTTCGAGGTCAGCAGAAAGGCGATTTGATGATACACATGAACACTCACTCCAATGCAGAGTCGTGTCCGAAGGAACAGCCATATGCGTAGATGTTGTTCGTACACTTGATGCACCATGGCGCAGCTCTTCTTCTATCTGAGCCTTGCAGAAAGGGAGGAATCGTGCCAGAGTCTTTTCTGGTTGAACCCTTGCCAAACAGGCAATAAGCTGACCAAACGCACGAACAGCATTGGATTTCGCGTTGGCGGTGGCATAGTCATAGACCAGGTTGAGCACAAGATCAAACAATTGATCTGATAAATGGAGACAAACGACATCCATCATATTTCTGATGGATTTGAGGACGGTCTCCTCTAGTTTCCCGCCTGTCGTGCCTTTTTTGCCTCCTTCTTCAGGTAAATTCTCGTACAAGGCCAGGACGCGCCGGAAAAGCGACGTAACCCAGTCAGCAAATGCCGCGGTGCTGTCACGGGCCAGGGAACGCTCTTCTTGTCGACTGAGTTTGGGCATTGTTCCCATTTCAGTTCCTCCAGGTAACAATTCAGGATCTTCGTCGACATCCATGACTTCTTCTGGAGGAACATCGCCAGATAGCGCAACGCCTGAGTGGTGCATCGAGAGATCTCCTATCTTGATGTTCTGCGCCACTCCGGTGATGAACATGGTTGCGCAAACAGTCTTGACGGGATCATTCTGCATCAATATTGGAACCTCTTTAGCCGCCACGTATGTCATTACATTGGGCCTCACCAAGTCAATGCCGGGAATGCAAAGTTCAAGAAGCGGCACAATGTGTTTCTGACCTCCAAGCCAAGTTTTCTCCGTTGTTAGGGGGTGAGCGACAGAAGCAAGCATACCGAGCACCGCTGTTGTTCTATGCGTCTCGTTAACTACCTCCAGGCCATTGTATGCTCTCTCTAATAGCTCCGGCATAACCAAGTCTGGCTCTAAAAAGGCAAGTTGACGTAGGCACCCCTGGGCAAATCCCAACGAAAGAGGATCTTTGGAGAACATGGCAAGTAGACAAGGGGTACGGAGGATCTGAACGAAAACTCGGCGAAGCCCTGGTGTAAGTCGGTGTTCCTGAGACACACCTGAGAGATAGGCACAGTGTAAATAAGGTAGGACTCACCTGAGGAGTCTTACAGCTATCTAATTCTTCTTCTTTGGC
This sequence comes from Chlorophyllum brunneum, assembly GCA_963576785.1. Classification (NCBI taxonomy): domain Eukaryota; kingdom Fungi; phylum Basidiomycota; class Agaricomycetes; order Agaricales; family Agaricaceae; genus Chlorophyllum; species Chlorophyllum brunneum. The sequence continues at coordinate 2,721,574 of OY756140.1, read as the reverse complement.
ACGTCTGAAGAAATGCGATGCCAAGAAGTGGACAAAGGCGGTGAGCTGGGCACTTCGTAATTAAAGCAACCATAGTAAGTTCAGCTGGACAACATACCAGCGCAGTCCAGGGTCCGGAATTGGATGGATGGAAAAAAGACTCGGTACAGGTGATCAGTTTATCAAGGCTATCCAAGGCTTTTGAGCCCGCAAGATGTCCGGTTTGCTTGTGCAATCTACCATTTTTCAGATGGGAAGGAGTCGGGACGCGTACTTCGCCGTCGATAGACATAGAGTAGACAAATATCTTCGCCAATGCACCTATCATATATGAGGACTTATCGACAATATCTCAGGAGTAGCACGCACTGATCTTATTTGGTGTCCTAACCGACTTCGGCGGCTTCTCAAGCGAGACATCGGCATGAGAGGCCGTCGAAGAGGATGTCTGATAGGCATAATATTTCAGAAACGGATGAACGCTCAAGTTACAGAGGTTGTACCTTCGAAGAACCAACAGGAACAGCTGTGAAAGGGCATCATGGTCAGGTATTCTTCTCTCGATCAGGGCTGGCCAGACACACCCATCATATTCAAACCTTTGCTGGTCAACAGGTTCCACTGTTCATCAGTCCATATACCAACGTCTTTCCAACGAGCTGTGCCTTCGCTACCGTGGTGGCCTCCTGGTCCGGATATGTGGTCTCGTGACAAATCTCCTGCGAGCTCCATGAATTTCTCGTCAAGGGATGCGGAGTTAAAGGCTTCCCATATCTTAAAAATAGGAGGGAGATAAGTGTCTGCGTGAGTTTGAGGAAGGAAAGAAGTCATGACAGTAGCCATTGTCAGGACCGTCTATAGTTGAAGATGAGTTATGACTACGTGTTACAGAGCCGATAACTCACATCGAATGTAAGAAGTGGAAGGAATGTCTCCAGCATGTACGGTATCTCATGCGCTGGGAAGAAGGGTTTGCATTGAACGGCGATGTCTAGGTAAAAGCTGGCGACATGTTTGCTACGGTGGGCTTGAGCTAGGTGCCAAACAAGGAGTGATAGCAGGCTTACCCAGAATCGCTCCAAAGGTCTCTTTGCATTGCTCGCCATAATGGTTTCCAGGGGAGTTCAAGGTCAGAAGACTCAAGTTTACGCTTCTGCCCAGGTTTGTTGTTGCAGAGACGAGAAATCATGTCAGACCAACTTCTCAGGGTGCGGGTATCAATCCCAGGGAGGAGACAGAGTTCGTAGTAGAACTGTACAAGCTTCGCGCGCGTAGATTTGAGCAATGGATATCGCATGAGGAGCCAGCTGTGGGCTGTTGGATCAAGGAAGTGTGCGAATACCCAACACAACGCACCATTGGAGAAGGCCATCCCAGGAAGTGACAAGCTGCCAGTTTCTGGCCTTTGCAGCAATATATAGTTTTCCAACTATGAATTCGAGTTTCTCTTGCATTTCTTCAAAGGATTCACACTTGTAGGGGATAGAATCCAGATACGTCTGCAAGGACCCGCGCTTCTCCTCAAGCCATGATTGCTCATCATCCTCCTGGACAGAACCAAAGACGGAGGCATCATCGTCATCCATGCCTAAATCAGCAGAGTAGACTTCATTGGAAGTGTCGGTCAGTACAGAAGTAAGGAAGGGAGCTAGCGCTTGAGTTATGGCCTCCATGGTAGTAGGAGGAGATATGACATACACAGATGGGCCGAGAGAGGATATTTATGTGTGGATGGAGAGCTTACGAGGCCTGGTGACGCGTCTGGGGAGCGGTTCAGAAAAGGCAGTGAATTCGATCAGAGGATGACAAGTTAGCCGTGTACGCGTCCTCAGATGACAGATAGTGATGCTTGTGTTCCATACACGTGACCTTCCTTTTTCCTGTAGCCCCTCCGTCTTCTTGTCCCGAAATGTCGCTTCTCGCACGCCTCGTAGCCAACAGTTGCCGTCGCGCCGGTCGTCTTGCCTCGTCCCGCACATATTCCAGCTCCACAGGCCAGCACTCAACAAGATTATCAAAACCATTTCTATGGGGCAGCACTCTGGCACTAGCAGCCTCTCTGGCCCTTACCACAACCGTATACTCCGATGCTAGCACGAAGCCGGCCGTCAAGGCAGAAGAGAGTGAAGATAAACTCGGTGAGTTATTGGCACAAATACCCAAGTCATCTAATCACTACGCGCCATTCCAGTCGATCCCGCAACCTCAATTGCATTCCCTAAGACGATCCGCGTTCCGGCCAAAGTCCCCATTCCCCCTTTAACTCTCGTTGGAATTGGTGTACGAACGGTCTCGTTCATTAACATGAAGGTGTACTCCGTTGGCCTGTACGCCGACCTGCAAAATCCCGACCTCCGCGTTCGTTCACCGATTCACTCGGTACCATGAACCCTTCCCGCTGATCCCAATGTCGTCATAGGTCACGCAAGATATGACCCCAGAGCAGAAAATTGAGTACATTGTTCAAAACACTGCCTGTGTCATTCGGATCAGTGAGTGGTATTTATGAATTTTATTCCTGTCATTACAGTATACCAAATTCCGATGTTCTTAGTCCCTACTCGGTCAACCGGCTACACCCACCTGCGAGACGCCTTCGTCCGCGCTCTGAATACTCGCTTATTGAAAGCTAAACAGAGCGGAGAGCTGACAGAGGAACAAGTAATCCAAGAAGGCTCTCCCATCAGGAAACTTTCTGGCCTGTTCCCAAACTCACCTTTAGCCAAGCACACGGCTTTCGATATTTTCCTCCCGGCCCCACAAAGAGGGAAACCCCGTGCACTGATCCTTCGTGACCTAGGAAGCGTTGAGAGTGACTGGGTGGCAACAAATTTTGTCCTCAATTATGTTGGTCCAGATTGTCCCAGTCCTGCGGTCAGTTCAAAGGATGCTTTACGACTTTCACATGTCACTAACAGGCACCCCACCCGACAGTTGAAGGAGTCCGTTTTGAAGAATATGACAGACCTCAAGAAATAACATTCATCGGTCGGATATCCATAGAAGCCTCAACCCCATGTTCATAAACAGGTTAAATATACTCAGCAGCGTTCTTTGTACTGCCTACACATTGACTCGAGTCGGCAAGCTAACCGCGTCGACCTCCGACAACCGAGAATCATCCGATAGCACAGATTCCCCAGATTCCATCTCAAAGCGTGACCTGTTAGAGTCCTTCGAGCTTCCCATATCTACTGCGATTGCCACATGGACTAGTCCATTGCTTCGCATCCACCCGTTAGCATCTAATTGACACCATAGCAGTCAACTCCATGGTCAAGAAATACGATTACCTCACTGGCAGGTCCTTAATTCCTATTCAGTCTTCAGATCCTCAATGCTATGACACAGCTGAACAGGTTAATCATTTCCTGGAACACGGTTTTATCATCATTAAGAATGCGTTCACTCGCGAGCAAGCAACCGAGTTCACGTCTGAGCTGTGGGTTCGTCTTGGATTAGATCCTAATGACAAGTCGACCTGGACGAAAGAAAGAATTCACATGCCTTGGCTTAACCGAGTGAGAGTGGCCGATTTCGCACCGAAGGTGAGGAGGTCTTGCTGATAATCTGGCCTATCCCTCTCAATGTAATACTTTGCATTAACAGGCGTGGGCTGCCATGAAGGATCTTCTTGGAGGCGAAGAACGGATTGATGAGAAATCTGCAACATGGGGGGATTCTTTCATCGTCAACTTAGGAACGGAGGAATACGCGCGACGGGTTCAGTCCCTCCACCCCAAAGATCTGGACAACTGGCATGTGGATGGGGATTTTTTTGTGAGATTCAATCACTCTTGCCATTAAGAGCTTTCCAATTTTCTGACGGGCTTCCCGCGTAGATTCACTTCCTAGATTCCCCTGAGCAAGGACTTCTCGTCATACCTATCTATTCCGACATTCTACCCCGAGGCGGGGGTACTACGATTGCCACCGATGGGATTGACCTCATTGCAAATTACCTTGCTAGTCATCCTGAAGGTGTCAGGCCTGGGGGACAGGCCTTCGTTCCATCGACTTCATCTTACCAGGAACCCAAAGATGACCCAGGCTATTGGTCTCACCTTGAAGCTGGTCAGCGCTGCTCCCAGTTCGTTGAGCTGACGGGTGACGTGGGTGATGTCGTCTTGATGCACCCTCTCATGTTGCACTCCGCGTCCAAGAATCATCTTCGGACACCGCGAGTTATCACCAATCCTCCTGTTTCCCTTAAGCAGCCTTTCCTACTTTCGAGGGATAACGAGGATGACTATAGTATTGTGGAGAGGAAGACTCTGAAAGCGCTTGGAGTTGGTCATTTTGACTTCAAGATCACGACAGAGAGGAGGAATATCGTTCCTGCTAGAGTGACTTTACAGAAGAGGATGGAGGAAGAGGAAAGGAGGCGTTTGCAAGGCGTAGCGGCTTAGGATCTACTCTCGTTCCACCTTATGAGCTCTGTGAGATACTCGGACCGTCAGCCGCGCGTTATTTACGTCTGTATACCTGTGCTTCCCAAAATAGCAGGTACGACTGGCCATACAATTTACTTCATCTTCGCCATGAGCGTACCAAGTGCCTTTCTTCGGTCACTTCTTCCGTGCTCGAGGAGTCTGTCGCATGCTAGTTTTTCTCTGCAGTGTCTACACCGAACGCGGAATTATGCGACGCAGGGAGAAAGCGTCAACTTGAACAACCAGCCATCACATCTTTCTCAGTCGCTTGACACGAAGTATAGCCGTTCATCTGCCCGACCTGACACCGTCGGACCCTTCCAGCTTGGCATCTCACAGCAAGCACTACGTAATGGCGAAAAAGCAAAGAAATGGTCAGAATTGAGCACAGGGGGAAAGGGTATGTAGCAAGCATGTGTTGGTGGCGTCCTGAACCTTACTGTTTCTTGGTCTGTTGGATACAGTTGTGCGGACGGCCGCCCAGACGAAGAACGTAACCGTTATTCTCATCGGCGCGGGCCTTGCGGCACTGCTAATATACACCATAACTTCTGAAATGTATTCAAGCAACTCCCCAACGAACCTCTTCAAGGATGCCTGTGAACGCACCAAACGCAACCCACGGGTACGTCATTCCATCCTGCGATTGGAACTTGGTATCTCTGAGTCGCATTCTGTTACTCTCAGGTGCTTAAGTATTTAAATGGTCCTCTCACATTCCACAATAATCCACCATCACTCGTTCGTCCGCGACACCGGAACCGACATGTTACGTCCCAAGTTTTCATTGATGCTCACGGTCAGGAACATATGATCATGACATTCTATATTCAAGGCCGACCCGAAGGCGCCACGCCTTTGCCATCGGAGACTGGCTACTATGAAGCTTTCTCTCACTGGATGCAGGAAAAGCTGGCGCATGTACCCGAGCTGTCGTTGGATGAAGCTATAGCTTGGACCAAAGATCAGGCAGAGAATGTATGGGAACGATCAAAGCAGACATTTAAATACCTGAGCGGAGCACCTGTCGCTGCACCGCCCCTGCCCGACTCGACGGAACAAGAAAAGCAAGCAGAAAAACTTGAAGAGAACAAAGGGTGGAATTTTGCTGGGATGTTCTCCTCCCTCAAAGGGTCGCGCGGGGGTTCTGAGTCACTCATAAAAACTGATAGTCGAACCTTCACAGAAGGTGAAGTCCATGCTGACCTTGTTCGGGTGAGTACTGCAATCCGTTATTGGATATGTTACATACGCTGAAGGTGAGCAAGAACAATGACGGGTACTTTGTATTCCGATACCTTCTTGTGGACATCCCGAGTAAGTGTACAAGCCATGCCTGAGAGCTTCTTATTGAAACAGAAATCGTAGGTACAAGGGATTCTAATCCTGTTCGTGTTTTTGTGGAGCGAGCGCCTGGCGTCCGCGATAACGAACCTGTGATGCGCTGGATCGCGCACTGAACTTGTGTAATATGATAATAATGGTCACTATATTAATAAATGCTTGCATCTCATAAAACGGTCGATCAGAGACTAAGGAACAGTGTAACATGGTCATTGATTAATCTCCGAACAACTTTTGTACACGTTTCAGAACAGAATCCTTCGAAGGGTCTACGATATGGCCTATGAGTAAGTGATACCCAGAGGTAGAATGAAGTAAACGCACCGTACGGATGATCTTTTGACGGAATCTCTAACAAGGCAGGGAATGCTTGGTTGTATCTATCAATCGATGGGCGAATCTTTTCGGCAACCTATATGGGTACAGGAAGTGCGATAAAGCCATCAGTTACAGACCAAAGAAAGAAGGGACAACGCACATGCTGGTTGATCAACAGGATAGCAATGTCTTGCCGCTCAGTAAAGTCCTGGAATACGGCTTCGATGGAGGCGACAGGTGTTTCTAATAACCGCAATGAAAGGCATGATTATACATGTACCATGAACTTGACATACTCGCGTCCACAACCAGGAAGTTCTTCTTCTGGCCTTCATTTACATGACCGATCCCAGCCAATAGTAAACCTGTAATTGAATCCTACAGTCGAGCTTAGTGTGAAGGAGTAGGCATCACCCTGTATAGGTGCCGCACCTCGTCACCAATGACCGCTATGAGATTCCTGTCCTTGTAGGAGGTGGTTGACGCCATCCTAGAGGGCAGGCGACTTGGAAGTGGAAGCCGAGAATGGAAAGGGGCTGATATGAAGCGTGGCCGTGTTTGGCTACCAACATTTACGGATATCTTTGTTAGGCGCCTATCATACAACTCTTCCGTTGGTTTACCCGCACCATGGACATCTTCAATCGGCCACCGTCTATATCCGAAGATACATTGCAGTACGCGCTGTACCCATCGCCACAGTCATCTGACAGGGTCTCTGTGACTTCCCTTGCTGCTTGCATCTCGGAATACGCGGAAGGACTACTCCCCTGTTTTATCTGGCACAGAGACGCATTTGAACTGAAAATTGCCGAGAATCCTTATACCAAGGGCTGGTTTTTGGAAGGTCGCATGCGAGTTGGAGACTGTATCGATGACGAATGGTGCACTGTCTGGCTTCTACGCAAAATCAGTTCTAGGTGGGACTTCGTAATTAGGTCTGTCCTCATTTCTGTCTTACCTGTTCACGGATTGCTGACCGTATCTTACGTCCCCAGTGTCTGTGATTCAGACGGAGAGTTTCTACTCATTGAGGCCGCAGAAAACCTTCCCTCTTGGGTTGAACCCTCCATTGCTGAAAACAGGGTGTGCCCACATTTCCAATGAGCTGGTGAGAATTTTTCAGTGCTTACTTGCTTCGCGCGTATCCATAGGTCTGGATCTATAACTCCCGCCTTCACCTGATTCCTCTCTCACACGTCTCCCCGACCTCTAGAAGGCATCGCGGCAGAAAGTACGCCGACAGCCCCGACAGCGGGGCAGAGGACAACCTTAACGGAGCGGAAGAAGAATATCTCGCCATAGAAGACGCAGTGAATCTGGTAAGGGATGATTCAATCGAGACCCTTGCACCCGTGAACGTAGAAGCTGCCATCTGGAAACGAATATCTGTGTCAGCAGCTTTTTCCTCTTTGCATGTCACCACAAGATGCCTAATGTTGTCAAAGGTATCCAGAAACACAACGGGAGCATATGCATACGACTAAAGGCTATGTTCCTGTGGATATTGCCAAGGCGCTATTAGCCAATCCGTCCCTTGTGCAGAAGGCTGTGGAAGCCTTTTACACCAGAGACGCAATCCAGTTGCGTGTGAGTCCCTACCGCTATCTGACTCAACAATCTTTTGGCGTCCACTAAACATGCTCTAGGCTGCGCATCGCATGTCTCGCTTCCCCCCGAGTACGAATGTTTTACGGTCCATCAAGATGACACGTACGGCATACGCACAATTGGTTGGGCAAAAATTCTTTCCACCCAAGATTTTTGGGCAATGGAAGGAAAGCGAGGGAAGCAATGATCACAAATGGAGGGATATAGGGATGAAGATCGTAAGGAAATCGAATTGGCCGTAATACGCTTATACTTATCGTTTTACCGTTACCAGGCTGTTGGCTTCGAAATGCTGTATCAAGAGAGTAAAAGTCGATCTGCTGTAAATGGGGTTGCTGCAGAAAAATCAAAGGTATGTCCCCTTCCTCGCTCTTATTATGGTAGCCACTCATCTCGGTGCCAAAAAGGCCGAGGCAAATAAAAATGTTCTCCGAAAAAACCCAGAATATACACAATACATACAAAACCTGATGTCAGCCGGCTATTTCAGAGGAGAGAAGGAAGGGTCACAACTCTGGAATAGTTTGGAGACCAAGGCGGCCAGTTCGTTCATTGGCATCCGTTCTTCCAAGTACGCAACTTACGTTTCACGTACTGGTGAATGGCGCTTATAACCGTGCTAGCCAACGGCAATCATTTGCTCACCAGGTAGGATTGGCGGTCTCGGAAGCTACGTCGATAGGAGACCAGGGACTCCAAGAGGAAGATGATGAATCCTGGCTCAGGATTGATGTGGAGGAGTTTGAAAACAAGCTGGGAAAGACATTGGACCGGACCAACAAAGCAGCTCGAGATAATGCCATGGATATAGACCTTCAAAATGTTCCAGCAGAGGATCACATTGCTTCCGAGCAAGCAGCGCGTCTCAAAGACCTGGCAAGCAAAGTTGAGCAGTTCGTTGAAGCCGATGGCGACATTGGAGGCGCACGGTTCGAGGAGTAAGCGCCTTGCCTATTGCCCAGAGTCGAAGACCGTAAACTTACGGGATCATCTACAGCGAAGAGTTCTCGGACGAAAGTCTCGATGATCACTCAGAAGATGATGTATCAGAAGAAGAGCCACGGAGTCAACCCCTAAACTACGCCACCAAATCCGCTGCCACAAGGGAGGCAATGGATAAATTAGTTCCGACATTAGATCCTAGTGATTATGGTAAGATGCCACCCTCATATTACAGGAGCTCGCAGCGGGTGGCACCCACGACCATTGCAACCGATGTGGTTTGGGAAGGCGCACCCACTACAAGTGGCCTACTCAACGAGTCGAACGGCAAGCCAATCAGGGAGCCCATCCTTCCTAGAGATAAATACGATGGCGTGGATTCTGACGATGAAAGCGAAGAAATTGAGGATTATGAATCAGAAGAGGATCAACCCCAGGTCGTTGGTGACGTGGATATCGACATGGGAGAAGAAGAAGAAGAATTCCTGGAGTTCTCTCGCCAGGCTCTCGGCATCTCTGATAAACATTGGAATGAGATATTACTAGATAGAAAAGAACGTGGTGGTAAGCCATCCTTACTCCTCTTTTTTTCCTCTACTAAGAGTAGGCTCAGCTTTCGTTCCGAAAAGTGCAAAAAGTGCGGTGAAAACGGAGGTTCTCCAACCCCAACCGCCCCCAGTACCAAATTCTGGGGATGCCGTGGGTTTACCAAGAACGCATAGGGTACCCGAGCCGGGTCCGCGACCCAACGTTAATCCAGAACTAGATTCATTCGAGGCGGTGATGAAGGCCATGGACGCTGAGCTCACACGACTACGGACGTCCCCCAAGCAGAATAAGCAACCGCAAGCTAACGCGGCGGGGGGTGGCGAAGGGAAAGGGAAGGAAAAGGCCAATGTCGTGGAAGATGAAGACATCGAGGCGGCTATGGAAGCTGAGTTAAAAGCTGCACTGGAACGAGGAGGGGAGGATGAATCTGGAGACGAAAATGAACCGATGGACTACAACTTGATCAAGAATTTCCTGGAGAGCTTCAAGAGTCAGGCTGGTCTTTCGGGACCAGTTAGCAATTTAGCCGGTCGTCTGCAGCCAGGATTCAAATTTCCGAGAGATGATTTGTAGAGGTGGTGGATTGGCAATTCGCAGGGAGCTTGTAGGCTGTGTAGTTATTGGCCCAGAACAAAGGGCGTACATCGGATAACATTGTGTGGTTCAGAGAGCTGGTTGTACGTGATTTCTCGGGGATAGGACACTAAGTTTGGTTGCGATCAATGACATAACCTGACATGGTCATCCATACAAACGTCTTCGTTATCCCCTGCACTCTACTGGCTACCAGTAGGACCATCTCATATAGACTCACCGAAGCTTTCTCTCTGGTTAGAACGATTACACTCCAGGAAACCCTATCATTCCGGTCGAAGAGTTCGCCATGATTCACGCTGTCTTCATCTGTTGAGTCCCCGCAAGCACATATTCTGTCTCACAGTACGGAAGTATTAACAAGAACACTCCTCTTATTCAATTAGTTAATACATCCGGTGTTGCCCGTCTAACCAAGTTCTACACCCCTCTGCACCAATCTTCTCAAACCTTAGTACAGAATATATTCTCCCTCGTGATTTCAAGGCCTGCTACATTGTGTAACTTTCTTGATGCTCCAGAGCTAGAGGCATTCCTTGGTCCAAAAGGGGGCGAGGACGACAAGTGGAGAGTTGTGTATCGGAATTATGCAACTCTGTACTTCGTATTCGTGGTGGACGGAGCGGAGAGTGAGCTTGGGATCCTGGATCTGATACAAGTACGATGAGCGCTGTTTGTTTTGGCTCAAGGTCTACGGAACTTATAAAGTGGGCCGTTAGGTGTTTGTCGAGTCCTTGGATAGAGCATTTGAGAATGTCTGTGAACTTGATCTGGTATTCCATTTCGACGAGGTGAGTGGAATACAGTTTTTATCATAATGGGGCCCGTCGACTAATGCAAAGCATCCCGGTTACGGCAGGTCCATCATATTCTGTCGGAAATAATACAAGGTGGCTTGGTCCTGGAGACAAATGTCGAAGAGATTGATGCTGCGAGTACGTATCCTTTCGTCTTTTTCAAGTCAATCTCAAGGATTCATCCCGAAATGCGCAGTACAACAAGCTTCGAAAAACAGGAAAGAATCATTTGCGTCTGCAAATCCACTCTCATTGGGATCAGGTGGTCCAAGAGGGGGAGGAAACTTAAAGACACCGCTGGAATGGCTAACAGGAAAGCTAACCGGCGTTGGGGCGCGATAACGTGTAATTGTACTTGTTCTGTAAAATACAGCTGTGCATTCTATGTTGTCAACAGCTACATGGTTTGGGGATAACTATATTTCAATCTGAACGAAGATCGTGGGAGGATTCCTTCGATTAAGAGGAAATACTGTCACGGAAGAACTTGGTATCGCCGAACGGCGAGAAGATGGGTTGACGCCTAAGTTGGAGCAGAAGGTGCTGCGACCGAGGTGCCTGAAACCAGATATCAGGATTGTCGCTCAGGCGGGAACGAATGGTACACATACGCTTCTTCTTTTTCTTGCCGCCACCGGGGGGACCTTTGGGCGGCTCTTGAGGCTGACTAACAGAGTTTGTCGTTGGGCCCCTTATGGGTGCTTCCTGAGAACCAGGGACGGGTGTGGTGGAAGAACGTAACTGCGTTGGTGCAGGGGTCTCAGCAGTTCCGGTATCTGCAGCTTCCGCTGTAATAGGAGTGAAGGAAAGCTTTGAATGGGCAGCAGTGGTACGCATGGCATTGACGAGAAGCATATTGTTTTGTTCGCGCTTGGTATTCCGCGAACGTCTGTCGGTGAGACTATCTTGCTCCGGTACAGTGGCATCAGAGTCCTGTTTTCGCGTTTTTGACGCGTCATCAGAAAGAGAAGGATCCGCTATTGGCCAAACGAAACCAGTCCTAGGGGTGTAGTCGGGCCGGTGGTTTCGCAGAACATCCAAGGAAGCTTGGAGGGAATGGACGGCTGTAAGCTGACCACAGGGCAGAATCAGGACGGTGTAAATATAACGAGCATTGGAGTGCAGCTCACCAAGCGATTGGAAAGGACAGAATAGACATCTGGGGACTGGTAAATGCGGTTATGGACGATGAAGTACGCGGCCAGTGGTCTCACTAAACGGAGGTGAGAAGGCAACCAAGGGCTGATGAGAGGCGGGGTACCTTCGTCGGGCGACAGACGTTCTCGCTTGTGGATGATGAAGAAAGACGGTGGCTGGGCGTGGACGAGGGCAAACTCTATGCCAGTGAACCGCCTGACCACTATTAATAAATCCGGACGGGGCACAGAGCGACGCACCTCAGCTCTTCGGCCTCGTTTGCAATGGGGATTCCGGTGTGGATGGTCTGCATGCGAAGGACCTGGTTGTTGCTCTGCTTGTCGTAGAACATGGAGGTGGCGAAGTAGTCAAAGACGGAGTGGGGCGTGAGGGGCCCGTTTGCCTGGAGAGGAGGTGAGCATTGGCGGAGGAGAGGAGAGGGGCGTGACCTGTATCCACTCGTGCCATATGAAGAAGCGGTGCGTGTAGTCGTCGGGCGGGTGGACGTCGTTCACGTCCATGGCCCCCAACATGTCCAAACACCTGCTCCAGCCCAGCGGATCTTCCCACGGGAAGCCTGTCCCAGCTCCTGGTCGATATCCGTTCTCCTGGGTTTCCCGTCCCTCAATATGTTCTCCTGCCGTACTCTCTCCTTACCCCAGATCCCCCCATGTCCGACTCCTCCCCTCCCGACTCCTCCCCGGATCCCGCTACCGTCCCCGTCTTCCGCGACGCCCTCCGAGCCGTTCTCCGTCATGTCACAAAGCATATCGGCGTCGGCATAATCTGCGCCGTTGCATACTTTGATCCGTAGGTCTTCTCGCCCTCCTACCCACATTCCCCTCATCCACTCCGTGCCAGAGGTAATTGGAGTGTGGACCTGCAAGCAGGTTCTAGCTTCGGATATCGCCCAATGTTGTTCGTCGTCCTGATGGCAGGTATAGGTGCCATTATCCTCCAGGTCGCTTTCGTTGCTTTCACATCCATGTCACACTTGCTCATTTTCTTTCTTTAGACTCTTGCGACAAGGCTTGGCTGCGTGACAGGTCTTGGTGTGCCAATATCTCCACCATCCCATCTCGAAACTCATCCGGCCATACAGATCTCGCCTCCCACTGTCGCCTCCTCTTGTATAACCGCTCACGTCGGCCCCGCCTTGTCAGGTGTCTTGTGCTTTACCCACTCTACGTCTTGTCCGAGATTAGCATCATTTCAACCGACCTCGCGGAACTCTTGGGCTCTGCCATTGGTCTCTGCCTCATCTTCCCAAAATTGCCCCTCTATGCAGGGGTGCTAGTGACTGCGGCCGACGTTCTCGTTTTTCTCGCTATTAGCGATCCTTACAAGGGTCAAGGTCGGCCCGTCAGGTTCTTCGAATTCACAATTATTGGCCTAGTGAGTCATCGTTGCTGATCGAGACCTCATTTTACTAAGGCTCTACTAGGTCTTTGCCGTGTTGGCGTGTTTTATCGCCCTCCTTGTCAAAGCCAACCCAGAATGGGGTCAAGTTTTCATGGGTTACATTCCGAATAAGGACCTGGTCAAATCTCAGCCAGATGCGGTTTATGCAGGTAAGTTATTCTAAGCAATGCACGGAGTCAGAATCTCACCGATACCTGTCCTCATAGCTGTTGGCATCTTGGGCGCGACCATAATGCCACACGCCTTATTTTTGGGATCTTCCTTGGCTACTCAGGACCGGATTTCAGTCGCCCCCATTACGATGAATGCTGTCGGCTCTCCAGCCGAGGGCGGCTTTGCGTCTTGGGTCCGGCGCTGCCTAAAGTCCATGTTCAGCGTCTCCCGTGCCGAAAGAGTAGCATCAGATAAAGATTACCGGACCAAGCACGGAGAACGAGAGAACAGTCCTCTCTCGTTCATTCGGCAGCACCTGTCGCATGGTATCGTGGACGTCGTCACCAGCCTCTTATTTCTTGCCGTACCAATAAACTCCGCGTGTGTTACCTTTAACCTCAACAGTAGATCATCACTCACAAGAAGCTCCACTTGCCGTCGCTAGCATCCTGATAATTGCGGCCTCTGTATTCTACACAGGACCCCATCAAAACCATCTAGTCCCGGCAGGGCTCTTTGACGCTCATGATCTTATCAGGTCTCGACTCGGCTCTGGTAAGCCATCACGGTATAAATTGACTGTCGGTAGGGTAACTGATCTTGTTCAATGCTCCAGGAGCCGCTTTCGTATTTGCACTGGCGTTGGTTTGCGCCGGCCAGACGTCCAGTGTGACGGTAACCCTTGCAGGTCAACTCGTCTCCGAGGGCTTTATTGAGTGGCGGATGTCTGTGAGTATGACAATAAACTAGTTTTATGCCGTTCATCTGACCCCACATCTCTTTAGCCTTTCCTACGGAAGCTAACAACGAGGCTAATTAGTCTTGTTCCTTCAATGATTGTCGCCGTTGCAGTTGGTCGAGAAGGGATCAACACACTCCTCGTTGCTTCCCAAGTTCTATTATCGGTCGTGCTCCCATTCGTCGCTTTCCCTTTGATTTATCTCACCAGTTCGGAGAAAGTCATGCGTGTACGAAAACCTGATGCCAATCCGCCAAGAGCACCAAGTCATGGAGTGGAAAACAACTCGGAAATACCTGTTGTAGATGAGCGCCATTCGGAGGTGTTCGTCATCGCTCCTTGTTCGGCATCCGAAAAGAGCGCTGAGAAATTGGACGAGACATGCGCCGAAACTCCAGATGCATTCTTGGATTTCAGCAACAGCAGACCCGTAATGTGCCTGGCCTACACGATCTGGTGTGTTGTATTAGTTGCTAACGCATACGCGATTGCCATGCTATTGGTTGGATGGGCGAAATAATCACAGGTCTCGACCCGTGCCCACCTTATGCCGTTATTCTTGTGCAGATATAATAAAAAACTGTATTGGACTACGAGTACAATCGGGATATTTGATTCGGAATCGCATGTGTGGTTTGTCGCTATATATCAGAAACATCAGATACAGGAAAGGAGAAACGGATAGCAGGGGGGATGATAGTACATGAAATGTTCATCAACGAGTGCCGTCGCTACATTGTTTGTGTAGAAGTCCGTCCAAGCTAATCAGTAGTAGGTACGACCGCGAGAGATAAGTGGTTCAGATACGTGATAGACAGGTGGACATAGGTGAAAAGGAAAGCATATCGCGATCATGATCGTCGCGGGGCCAAGTGATAATCACAGGGCGGTACGAAGCATGACACAGCGTATGTGCACGACCGGCAGCATTTTGAGACTATCAATGCCGGAGCACGGAGGTGAATACTGACAGACCCAAAGGAGAAAATAATAAGGCCTATATGTTCGGTTAGTCATCAATTGGCTTCGGTGAAAGTCCTAGAAACTCACGGAAGGGAAACCAGAACTGCGCAGTCAGCGTTTATTTGACATCGTGGCAGTCACAAGGAGTGCTGCGGCCGATCCAGCTTTTGCCGCAGTCGTTGCAGCGGACTCTACTACCCCTTTCGACACCGATAGCAGACTTTACAGGAGATGCTGTGGTGTTGAGGCAAGTATCATCGCGATGGATGCTAACAAGGTGACGACCCAAATCGTGCTTGCGACTGAATGACCTGCCGCAGGTGCGGTGGGGGCAAACATGAGGCTTCAGGCGATTGGGGTCGTGCGTGGCCTTGTGGGTCTTGAGGTTGTAGGCCCGAGCGAACGCTATAAAACAGTTATGAGTTCGAGGCAGTGAGCCAAAAAAAAGTCAAGTACCTCTGGGGCAGTGCGAGCATTTGTACTTCTTCCTCGGGTCCACCTTGTGCGGGTCAACCATTGAGCGGGCTTGAATCATAGGCGGCTGGACTTGAGGCAACTGGGCAGAGATATTAATTGGAGAGACGGTGGAATGACCACCGATGGGGGCAGGATTAAATGTGATTTGGGGGTATAATTCGGAGGTGATGGAGCTGCGCCTGGGTGGACCGTAGTCAGAGTAGCTAGCTCTGGCGTAGGGCTTTGTAGGAGGACTGCGGGGCGGAGTGGGCGGCAAAGGGCCGAAGGATGTAGGATCAACCGAGTCATTGACACCAATGCTCGGTTGCGTAGTATAGTCATCGACACAAACGGCTTGGAAGTCTAGTGCCATCGCCTCGAGCTCGTATGCAGAGGAGTAAGTGGAACCAGTGTAAGAGTACGTGGAACCAGGGTTTGGAGAGGGGGGATTATAGGCACTTTCAGAGCGGGTCGAGGAAGACTCATAAGCTGAGTCCGTAAACGAGGAAAGTGGGCCGCATGCGTTCAGAGCAGGTTTGATGAAGGAGTAATCATTCTGAACAAGAAGATGAAGATGTTCAGGTCCTTCGAATCCCTCAAGAGTGGAATCAATCTCGGATTCGAACTCTCCAAGGTCTGGGTGTGAAGGCACGGCGTCCGTGTTTTGGAATAAGAAGTCAAAGCCGTGTTGCTTGGAGTAGTCCATGGTGTATGTCTCAAAACCTGCTGCATACGGCGAGGAGTCCGACATTGTAGCTGCGGAGGATAATGAAGGATGCGAGTCAGGAGAGGCCAAGTGGTAGTTGGGAGGAAAGCTGTGGAGGCTGTTGCGAACCAGATCAAAATGGGTCCCATATACAAGTGCTGCGCATTTACGTAAGCGGCATAACCCAGGCCACGTCATGTTGCCGTTTCCCACGGAGGGTTATTTCCTCCGCCGTGGGCGCTCACTAGAGACCGCGAACCCCCTGCTTCCGTCCTGTTTCAGATCAAAGAGCCTTGAGTATCTACACGCGTCCTGCCTACAGTAGTATCATTGGAATGAACGTATTCTACCCCTGAGGAGCTCCATTCGCTGCTGGATTTGGGCATATGCCACGTTCATTCTGATCAGACACTGCCCTTCACCACTACCTCGGGCACCGCCAGAGAGGTTCACGACTCTTATCCTGCCTTAACAGTCTGCCCAACAAGCCTGCCTAGCTCAATTGGTCAGAGCGTCAGACTTTTACGCTCAGGTGGACAATTATCTGAAAGTTGCGGGTTCGAGTCCCGCGGTGGGCTTACTTTTTGTAATCTTAAAATCCGACCTAACAGTCCACTGGAGGTTTTGATCCAATACATCAACCACCCAAATTCCCTCAAATGATATTTTCATGTGGCTCACGACATCCAGTCCTTCACAGAATCAGGCTCATGAGTGTCGTTTTCATCGATCAAGAGCGGCAGCTGCCATAATATAATACACTACATATCACCCTGCAATTACTACCAAGGGCACCACTTCCCTGTAATGGAGAGGCAACACGATCGATCCCCAAGCTAAAGAAGGGCGTCGAATCTGCATAGGCTTTCTCCAGTTCGCGTATCAAGCTCCCGGGAATGGGGTCGGGGGTGTATGATGACGTTGCTTCGAAAGTATAGAACTCGAGGGGATTAACAAATAAAAATATGGGTGTTGCAGTAGAAGTGTCGATGAAATATTACGAAGGGTGTTAACCGAAATATGCTGCCGCGATCAACCCTCGCGTACAGGAAAAACAAAATCCTTGCGAGAAGTCTGGAGCGGATCGTAGGGTGAAGAAAGGGCAATGTCTGCGGTGATGGAATCGAGGTAAAGAGATTGGAATAAAGGAAGGACACTCCGACCATTCGGAGACTCGAAACAGTCATAAGTGAAAATACTGACAAATTGTCATTCTCGATTGCTGTTGCGACATCCACAAAGAACCGAAACGCCGCTCCCGGGTATACGTGAAAAGCACGTTCCACGAATCGAGGGTTGGTATACTAGCATGTAATGTGCACCCCAATTGCACGAGGGGGCGCTATAGTGCAGAGTATCTGGTGAGTGAGAAGGTAGCAGATCTACACTAATGATAATCCCATAGATGGAGTGCTCTGGCCAGGGTTGGTATGTTCATAGAAGGAAAGCAGAATAGCAGATGTAATAGAGTCAGGGCACCCAATCGAAGACTTTGAATCTGTCCAGAGACGACAATGATATCCCGAAAGGTTGGGCTCCCAGTGTCACATAAACATAGGGGATCCTGTGATATGAGAGATAGACGAGAAGAAAGCCCGTATGCGGTTCCGGAGTAACTACGGTCATAAATTCGAATATCAGGAAAGTCGTGGAACAGAGCAAGACAACAATCAGTTATTTAAGGGCCGTGACGCGTATGAGCCGGCCCTAAATCTCATTATTCTCAGAGCGCGTGGATCGTACGTCGCGTTCCTATCGTATTGCTCATCGTCCCATACACCCAAGAATGTCTGGATTCGATGCTAATCGTGTATACAACATCTCAGTCCACGATCTACCTGCTGCATCAACCCCAGACTCCAAATCAGAAACTGAAAAATTACTCCTTGACTTTCTACTATCGTTCCGTGTTGGAGGAGAGTTTATCTACAGGTATGATTTCATCCCCAAGTTTATTGATGCCCCTCTTATTCCTTTGACAGGGACAAGCTACGATCAAACCTACTATTGAAGCAGTATCTCCTCGAAGTCGATCTTCGCCATGTTGGACTGTTCAACGAGGAACTAGCATTTGCCATTCAGGACAGGCCCGCTGACGTCCTTCCGCTAGTGAGTAAGGAGACCTGGGCCTCCAATTCTAGCTAAATGGCCTTCTTTAGTTTGAGAATGCGGCTACCCGAGCCGCCCGCTCGTCCCTGTATCCCTTGGGAGGATCAGATGAGGGCGACGAAACTATGGCGTCGTCAATACCCAAGATTCACATTACCCTTCAGACCGGCCTCAACATGCTCCAGTTCCGCGACCTCACTGCCAATACTATGAACAAACTCGTTCGCATACCTGGCATCGTCATATCTTCGTCGGTCCTATCGTCTCGTGCGACCAAGCTCGTGCTCCAGTGCCATAACTGTCATTCCTACAAATTCATATATCCTCAGGGAGGATTGGGCGGACTTGGTTCAGGCTCCGAAAGAGGTCTTCCAAGAAAGTGTGATGCAATCCCACCTGGCGGTGAAGCCAATGCTTGTCCGCTGGATCCCTACATCATCATTCACCAGAAATCTACATTCACCGACCAACAGACACTCAAGCTACAAGAAGCACCTGATATGGTTCCCGTTGGGGAGCTGCCACGACACATGCTACTGTCGGTAGATAGATACCTTTCCGGAAAAGTAGTCCCGGGCTCCAGGATTATTGCCACCGGTATCTACTCGACATTCCAATCAGCTAAGAACGTATGCGATAGTCATTTCTCCATGGACCATGTTAACGCCCTGACCATTTCGATAGAAAAGTGCTGGCCTTGCAGCTTTGCGACAACCTTATTTACGTGTCGTCCACATGGAACTCGCGTCAGCGGGAGGTGCTGCTGGCACGAACCCTTTTGGTGTGCAATTTTCACCAGAGGAAGAGGAGGAATTTTCAGAAATGGCGAGGACCGATGGATTCTACGAACTGTTTTCAAGAAGTGTCGCACCCAGTATCTACGGAAGTCTCGGTTAGTCTCGTCTTCTATCTTCTCTTTTCGGTCCTGATAGTTTGATTCAGATATCAAGAAAGCAATTACATGCTTATTATTCGGGGGCTCGAAGAAAATTTTGCCCGATGGAATGAGACTGCGTGGTGACATCAATGTCCTTCTATTGGGTGATCCGGGTACCGCGAAGTCTCAGCTGCTTAAGTTCGTCGAGAAGGTATGGAGCAAAGGTATTCGATTCACTTTGTGCCTAACAAGATTGAAGGTGGCGCCTATCGCAGTCTACACCTCGGGCAAGGGCTCTAGCGCCGCAGGTCTGACGGCTTCAGTACAACGTGATGCTGCCTCAGTAAGATCCTCTCGATGCCATTGCATGCACAACAATCTGATTCCTTGTGACTCGAAAGCGTGAATTCTATCTGGAAGGAGGAGCAATGGTGTTGGCTGATACAGGTGTTGTTTGCATCGACGAGTTCGATAAAATGAGAGACGAAGACCGAGTAGCCATTCACGAAGCTATGGAGCAGCAGACCATCTCAATTGCTAAAGCCGGTATCACGACAGTCCTAAACTCACGAACAAGCGTCCTTGCCGCAGCAAACCCTGTCTTCGGTCGTTATGACGAAGGGCGTAGCCCTGGCGAGGTGGGAGTGCCGCGCCTACACTATGTTACTTGCTGACATCAGGTTCAGAACATCGATTTTCAAACGACGATCCTGTCTCGATTTGACATGATTTTTATTGTCAAAGACGAACACAATGAGCAGCGCGATAAGGTCAGATAACAGCTCAAGATTCTCAACGTTCGTCTTATTTCATTCTGTAGCTTATAGCCAAGCATGTCATGAACATCCACATGAACCGACAAAACCAAGGAGACGACGATGGGACCCAAAATGAAGGCGAAATTCCTTTGGGAAAAATGAAGAGGTATATTGCCTATTGCAAGAGGTAAAAACGCTATATATATACTTTCATATATGTCCAATAACACTTCTTCTCAGCAAATGCGCACCTCGACTTTCTGCGGAGGCCCAGGAAATGCTCAGCAGCCACTTCGTCAGTCTGAGGAAGCAAGTGCAACAAGTGGAACAAGACAACAATGAGCGAAGTTCTATTCCCATCACGGTTCGGTAAGTCTTCTAGCAGCCAGAGATTGAAAGATCTTAACATTGTCCCTCCTGTAGACAACTCGAAGCCATCGTTCGGATATCCGAATCGCTGGCAAAGTTGACCCTTTCCTCCACTGTCAAAAATCACCATGTCGAAGAAGCAATACGGCTGTTCAAATTCTCAACTATGGACGCGGTTGTGGCTGGCTCAGCTGATGGTCTATCAAGAGGGGAGCTTAATGAAGAAATGACCCGTATCGAGCGTGATATCCGCCGCCGGCTACCTCTCGGCTGGACAACGACATATGCTACCCTTAGTAAGGAATTCGTCACGCAACAAGGATACTCCAGCCACGCTCTTGAAAGAACCCTGTACATTCTAGAGAAACGAGAAGTCATTAGATTCTCTGGTCAGAAAAAAGTTATCCATCGGTGCGGTTTTCGCACAGCTTTGTCGTCGATCACAGCTGATCTCCTTTTAGTATTGGTGTCTAGTTCCACTCCCATCTTGAAGACGATATCTATAGAATGTTTGCATGTACTAGTAATGTGTATCAGTGTGACCATAATCAATGGGCGACTCCTCTTTCGTCCATGTCCCTGAAGCGATCCCTCAGGAGTTGGAAAGAGGGTATCAGAGATTTATTTCCGAGGAAGAGACTAACTTCGGTTCCATTTCAACGCCTAGCCTCATGATGCAATGCGATATGAGTGAGGCGTTTCAGGTGTAGTAGAATGTACAAGGACGTAGGAGTCAGGATCCCAGTTCAGGTTAGCTCTTCTACATTGGCTCTAAGTTAGGTGCCCTGTCATTGTTTGATCGACAAGAAGACTCTCCTACTGAACTATCTATATGTCGTTGTACAAGCGGTTACAGAACAATGGTTCGAAAGGGATTGACAATGCGATATGGGCGAGGCGTTTCATAGGGCAGTCGAATAGCAAGTCTACATGTGCGCATGTTCAGTTTAATGCCAATCAGCCGCACCACCTTGTCTTCCCGGCACATTCCTTCTTCGTGGATTTCGATCGTCACGAGAAGCTGTCAGTACGATGTGCTTGTCGACCAGCTGAAACAAAGAAGAGCGGCGGCCATCAGCGTCCTATACGGTAGCTGAAGGCTCCGATTTTTCGAATGGAATAACTCACGTCATTGAGAATGTTGGAAGACTTCGTGAGAGACGACAAAAAGGCCGTGAGTTGTACATCTTCATATTCCTGTAATTGAATACAGATCAGTCGGGGTTCGATCAGATAAAACGCTATACAGGCTCACCGTGTTGAATTCGTGGCGGAAAGCCTTATTCTCTGTAGTAGGCAAAGAGGCAACTAGAGCTGCTAGGGCCCTAAGTGTTGCTTGGTCTTTGGGGGCTTGACCTGTCAATTAGATTACAATCGCTGACGTGAAACATAGGAAGTGCTATCGACGTGCCCGCGATAACATCCGTAACGTATTTGACCAAGACCGTGATACGCTCGTGGAGCATCTTGACAGCTGATCGTTGTGTCTGAAGGTGCGAGTCCACTAATCGAATTATAATTGCATATGCGAACGATAATGGGTGGAAAGACGCTCACGACTAGTACCACTACCCCCTCCCCTGGCCGTCCAGTCCACAGCAATCCGCTCGGCTTCACCCGTTTCGACATTGTAGGGGACCTCAATAAATACCGACCTCGACGTCCTCTCCTTGATCTCGATGGAGGGCTCATATGCCTTGAAAGGTAGTGTCTGGGCATTGATATCGGCACTTGAGACGAATGCGAATGCGAATGAGGGTTGTAGAATTAGGAGCAGTGGGGTAGAGCAATAGCTAGTGAACTAGAAACCAAGATACACCACAATCAGCATGTGGGTGAGTATAGGGGCAGATCATGGGCGAACTTGTTCATGCAACGCGATGTGCCTGGACGTTGGGCGCACTGCAACAGTATACCATCCGATGAATTCCAAGGAAGGGAACACCTGTTTATCTAGACATCATCGAAAACGCGCGATGGAGCGGTAGCAGGCCGTGATCAGTGTCTGAACCTTGACCGAACGAGGACTGGTGCGCCGCTCGCGTAGGTACTTACACTGGTCTCTCCGGGATACGAGGAATGCACGGTCAACAGAATCTCCATCGTCTTCAACAGCCAGCTCAAAAGTATTCACGATCTCCACTTCACGACCATTCTGTGTACCAAGGAGGGCGCCAAGAACTACAGAGTTTAGGTTGATTTGAATTGAAAAAAGGTACGACGTATATACCAAAAGGATCGGCACTATTGGTCTGTAACTTCCGGCGGGTGAGGTGTTCTGAAATATTTAGGATGGGAAGGGGGTGCCTATAACACAGGGTGACATTGAGTACCCAGCTCAGAGCCTGGAACGGTGCTCACAGTGATAACGACAGCCCAGAGGTGATAGAAGAGGATAGAACGACAGACATATCATCGGTTTCCATTGCATTCATGATGGACGATTGGGGAAAAGGCAACTAACAGGTTAGGCACAGATATGTAGTCAATAGAGTAACAAGAATTTCCCCATAGCGACTTGAACGACTGACTCCGTCACCGGTGGTGACGCGCTCTACCAACTGAGCTAAGACGGGCTACACTCTACGTTAAATTTATGGGTGGCTGCTCGTCACTGTTGTTTTACTCGTATCCGGGGGACCACGGTGAGATTACAAGTAGGGGAATATACTGAGACAGATAAAATACAAAGACCCGGCAGCGTTGGGTCCCCTGACGCTCCTCCAACCCGTGCCGAGGCCATCAAATGTTATGACCTGGCCAGTTTGCTTCTCGCTTCCCCAATCATCCCTCCGAATATATTTCCCCTTGAAGATGGGCGTTTCCCTTTGATAGTGGCGAGTTCCTCCGAGCCTTTCTTTGGATTAGGTGAACCACCAAATGCCTTGGTATTAGGACCGGGGGTCGACGGTCGGTGCACCATAACATCAACGGCTGTCGGTCCTACCACAGGCTCCTTCGACGCCTGGACCTGCTCTACTAAGCTCTTCGCAAGACTTCCATCGGGAATGTCGTTGGCCCCTGGGAACGTGGGTTTCGGGCACAAACGTGGCGATCGTGGCCCAGAATCAGCAGGACAACCGTTGTTATGCATTACAGGGGAGCCTGTCCCTCGAGATGATGATGGTCTCCTGACTTTTGGGGTGATTCGTGACCAGAAACCCTTCTTCACCGACTCTTCACTACGAGGCACCGAAGATGGTTCGATGTCACCAGGTAATTTCGGACTCGGTGGTGAATTCATAAATGAAGACGGATCGGTTGGTGGTGTTGATGAGTCCCGATCCGCCGTATCTGTTGATACGTCGCCTTCCGAGGATGAAGTTGTGCGACGGTCGAGGTCTTCACGGAGATCATCGTCGAAATGAAAGATCTCCTGGTGTTTTTCTCGCTCTGGTGTGCGCGGTGAGAGGTCTTCTAATGTTCTCCGTCGGTGGTGGTGGTGGATAGTACTTGTTGGTGAATTGACAGTTGTCGCGAAGTCCCACGAATCGATAGTGGAGATTGTTGGTGGGTGGCGCATAGCACGACGTTCCTGGCGCCGGGTTAAAGGGGGTAGGTCCTCTTTAGAACCACTCAGCAGTGCTTCATCACAGGTGTCCGGGTGAGACTTACTGAGAATTGTATTAATCAGATAACTTTTCTTCTTTGCACTCCTGAGGAACGGTGTTTGAAGTAATTGCTCGGCAGTGGGACTAAGTAGCGATTAGCCTGCGTTTTGTTGTTGGGGTTGTAAGGAGTTCATACCGCTTGGAGGGATCCTTCACAAGACAGCTATCAACCATCTCTTTGAAGGCGCGGGAATACCTGAACGTTCCGCCTTCTCTGTCTAAGGTAGGGGGAGCATCGTGAATACTAGAAAATCGTCACCCTCAAACCTTGAGAATACGTAACAAACCACTTACATTCGTAAAAGGACATCTTTAGGTGACTCCCTTGATCTAGGCGGCCGACCTTGACTCAGCTCCAGAGCGGTAATACCGAAGCTCCAGATATCAGCTGCTGAATCATACTGTCGGCCTGCAATCAACTCCGGTGCCATCCAACACGGCTGCTCACATAGGTCAGTCTTCCGTCGGATTCGTGGATAACTACAAACATACCGTGCCAACAAACGACTTGCGCTTTCCGATTACTGGCCTCCCTTTGAGATTTCCGTTACTTAAGGCGACCGAACGCCTTGGTTGCGCTTGATGGAGCGCGGCCGTCGCAGTAACTCCATACCCCTTTCCAGTATACATATGGTGAGACGAATCCTCACTGAGGTCGGCCGCGACACCCAGGTCTCCTAGGAGCACGGTCCCATCATCATCAATGAGCAAGTTCGCGGCTTTGACATCACGGTGGATGAAGCCGTTGATATGAAGATAGCTGATGGGAGAATGTGTGAGGGAGGAACTACGAAGTGTGATAGCTAGCTTACTTTAGGCCTTTGAGCGCCTGCCGTAATATACACCGGACGACATCCTCCTCCATGCCTCCAGGCCAGCCGTATCGCATGGCGTCGGCGGCGCTGCCCTTGTTCATGAGACGAAGGGCGATGTATAGTTTATGTCCGTTCATCCAAGAACCACGCACTCGAAGGACGTTGGGATGTTTTGAAAGAGACATCAAAGTTGTTTCTCTTTGGAGGAGTTGTAGTGACCGAGGAGCGAGAGAATCAAGATCGAGGACCTTGAGCGCGCATGGAATTGGGGCTTGAGAGTTGTGGGGATCCTTGGGCGACGGATGAAACGTAGCGGCATAAACGATAGATGAAGCACCATGACCAATGGGTTCACCTATGGTGTAGTCGGAAGCACGGTCGCTAGACGGATGTTGCTGAATTCAGGGCGTGGAAAAAGAATTTCAGAGCTGTCCCACCTGAACAGCGTCCACTCGTCTTTGACAGCACCAATGAACTTCTTGCTAATAAAGCCCATATCCTCCATGGTCAACCCATGAGAGGCCGGCTCTTGTAGTAGCCCAGGGGGTGATTCCGAGAGTGCGGTCATGTTGTATGAATGAGCTATATACGATGATTGGGCAGAGAAAGGACTTCCGATGGAGCGACCCCGTGGGCTGGACCGTAGAAGAGGGGATGTGAGTGTGAGGAGTGGTGGTGGCGATTAGAGATAAAATAAGCACCGGGCGACAGGCTGTGAATAGGCCTGGTGCGGTAAGCTGATAACTGTGCAAGCGTCCAGTCAGCACGTCATGGATACCCAGGTACCCTTTAACGGAAGTTTGCTTGGCATAGTTGAGAGGTCAGCAGTCATCGTCGTCATCCCGGCTTTATTGCTCTGCTGTTCTGACCACCCACTCCACCTCGGGCGTTCAAAAAGCTACGTTACCACAACTTTGCCACCCTTTCAAATGGGTCAAGCTTCGTAAGTGTTGGACGCATTTCCGATCAGGTCATTGATTCTCTGCATCTATCTTTGTACCTCTGGTGAATGGTTATTGAAATAAGATGAGATGAATATACAACGGGGAGGCGACACCAACTCCCAATTATTCTTAGTTGATCCACTAGAACAACAAGTGGTGTCTCAAAATAACCTCCGTATTTTTAGGTTAAGCTACCACTTGAGGCCTTCGAGTTGGAAGCCACTCGTCCCCCAGCCCTTGGCCACCACTACAGGGCCGCGGAAGTGAACAGAGCCGGAGAGAAGCATAGTGTCTGCGTCGGATCACGGAAAAGTTGCTACTTACCCCCTCCCCCGATTGTCCCAGATTCATATTCATATCTACAGAATGTCCCACGGTGCATGGGAACGTCCTGCCTGTAACTGATCGCTCTTAGGTGTAACTTGCTCTACTATTCTTGCGTAGACCTCGGGAAGTACCTTTTGCTAACCGCCGGCTTAATTGGAACGAGCAGGCATTCGATCTGCCATGCAAAGATGGCATTGTGGTCTGATTAGCTAGCCCTTTTTCGAGGAGGAATGTCTCAGGGTGAGAGTGTGGCAGAAGTAAAGACCGCTGTGGCTTGCGGTTAGCCTGGTGTTCGTAGAACTGGATGGACGGGTAAATCCGCATGATCAGATTCGCACCTACTGGTCTTGTGCGGGAGAAAAAAATACCAGTCCAGCACGGCAGGAGTTGATTAAATTAATGACGATTATCCGAATTATCTCTCCATCCCCGGAGCACAAACCGCGGCGAGGTGTCATACCTGTCATCCCGTACTGCAAGAGGACCGAGACGCAGAGGCACCGGGTGTGTAGGCATCTGTATTTGGTATGCCTACATTGTAGAGCTACTACACTGTACATAAGTTTGAGACAAGGTGGAATGACCACGGAACTGGACCAGGCACACTCGGGAAAATAGAGGAACTGGGGGCCATTCGGGTTTCTGGCGGAGGTGATATTCAGCTGGCTGTTTGTTTCTCAGACATCCTGTTTCAATGTAGGGCCAGCGTGGCGAGCAGGCGAAGGCCGCAAGGCCCGGAATGCCGCACGAGCTCGGAGCAGGTGTGGAGCTGGGCACGAACACAAGAGATGGTCTGCAGCAGGGGCGTTAGGGCGTCGGGGACTAGGGCGTCTGGCAGCTGGAGACCTGAGGAGGAAACAAGCGGACGATTTCACGAGCGGCCTGAGATAAGGCAATTGTTGATTAGCCACGGCTGTGCACCGATTGGCGAGTGGCTCCGGAGTGGGGAGGTGTGACAGTGTGACAGTGTGACTGCCGGGGGCGCTGGGCGATACGCACCTCGCTTCTCCTCCCTTCCACTCATATCCTTGTCTCCCCCACACCCGCCCCGTTCTCGCCCCCCTCTCAGGCCGTCCTATAGATGGCACACAAGCAGCCCTGCATCAAGTATCAATATGTCGTCACTCCAACTGGCCCAAAGATCCTCCCTGTCGACGAACCATCTTCCAAGGACGAGGAGAGCCCAGCAGATTACAATGTCGGCGGTTACCTTCCTGTAAAGATCGGTGATACATTCAAGCACGGCCGCTATCGCGTCGTCAGGAAGCTCGGGTGCGTTTTTACAGCCTCTTTTCCCCTTCTTTCGCTCTTGACGTGTTGCCTTTGTCTCAAGCTGGGGCCACTTCTCGACCGTCTGGCTTGTGAAAGACTCACAGTAAGCCCCCAAAATATCTCCAACTTCATTTTTGCGGTCTCACGCAGTTCTTGACGCAGTCATCAATGCCATTCAGCTCTGAAGGTTGTTAAATCTGCGGGCCGCTACGCCGAGACAGCAAGAGACGAGATTAAGCTGTTGACTCATGTATCCTCCTTCTTCCCCGACCACCCCGGCCGACAGCATATCGTCTCCTTTTTCGACTCTTTCTCCCATCAAGCCCCAGACTCATCTCATGTCTGCATCGTCTTTGAACCACTCGGCGAAAACCTCTTGGCTCTGATAGAACGGAACAAGAAGAAGGGCGTGCCCAAAGCCTTAGTCAAGGTGATAGCAAAGCAGGTTCTCCTCGGGCTCCAATATCTCCACGATGAGTGTGACCTTGTGCACACAGATATCAAACCAGAGAATATCCGTGAGTCTTTCTTTCTCCTTGGGTTCCTCCCGTTCCTCTAGTCTGACATGATCATGGTCCCTTATGCTATATTTGTTCTTTCCTTATCGCTGACCACATAACTTCTTTTCCTTCTCCCAATATAGTGATATCGATCCCGGACATTGAGGCACATATCCAGAATGAACTTGCTCAATCCTCATCTCCGACGTCTCGCCGAGTAGGTATTCCTCTACCCACCAAGTCCCGCGCTGGCGTATCGATACCATATAACCCACAACGCGCACGAAGACAAGTACAAATATTCAATTCCCAGCCACTATCAAGTCCAGGGCGAAGCTGGGGACGGAGTATGGGCCAAGTGGCGACGGCTGTGGCTGGTCGCCCTAACGAGAGTGGCAGCGGCGGGAACAGTGCGCCTGGAAGCTATTTTGCCCAGATGCATATATCAAGGTTGACTGGATCGACGTCACTTTCTCATTTCCACAGCGGTCCAAGTGGCTCCATTACTGGTCTCAGCTCCAGTGTTCCCAAGGTGTCCAGCGGTCTTTCCTCATATAGTACTTCTGAAGGAGAAGTCGTTCGCAAGTCCGAGAAGAAGCGTTCCACTGACCCTAATCCACCCCAGGCACCTACACCCGCGCCAACACGATCTGACGCTACTTCTCCATCTACATCGTCATCATCGTCATCAATATCATCAACCATGGTCACGGTTGATTCCAGCAGCATAATGAGTACACCCCCCACCTCCTTATCCAATTCGATTGGCAATGTCGTCGCCGGCTTCATGAACTTAGCCAAGGTAGCAACCGAGGTTAACTCACGGCTTGTTGGTACCCCCTTACACGGCTCGGATGTGGACTCATTAGCAGAGCGTGTTGGCGTGCCTGTCAGAAGTACCAAAGGAAAGGAGAAGGAGAGTTTAGAGGATGAGCTACAGAGTGCAATGTCTTCGTGGAAGCTTGGATTATCATCGTCCTGGAAAGAGAAGGTGTCTTCTTCCTTGGTGTCTTGGAGATCGAGCGTATCGGCAGATACCAAGCCTCAGCTGACGGCCAGGCCCGGTCACCATATACGCTCGTCATCCGGCATATCATCATCAAGTTTCTGGAAGGACCCGGGCACTGCACCTCCTGCGCCTGCGGTGGTTGTGTCGGCGGTCGTAGGCGCTGATGAGAGTGCAACCCATCAGGGCAGCGACTTCTTCCCTCTCCCTGATGTTATACTTCCGTCGTCTAAGGCTACGGAATCAGCTACCTCTGAAAGTTCATCCGTCACCGCCACCCCTGCTCGCCCGTCACCGACAGGAACCCCATTACCTTCAGATTCGAAGAAGGTAAAATCTGAACACCCTTCCCTCCTCACCCAGACTGCACCTACACGACCCTCAGAATTCCAACGCACGTTACGTCGTACTTCCCCTCCTAAACAGATATCCCAGCTTTCCGCCCACAAGCTCTCCCGACATCCCCTTTCATCAAGTAAATGTGAGCTTGGCCGGCACCGTCCCAAGCGGACTACTAAGTCCCGTACCACACCGCGTTTTTCCCCTAATTCCAATCATACCCCGGTCAGCGAAGTCTCTGATGCCGCTATTTCTGCTCTTTCCGTGCCACCTCCAACACCCGTCGCTTCACCAATTTCTTCCTACTTCTCTCCCTTATACATTAATGATTTGGAACATGCATCTGGTAGTCTGCTCCCAGAGTATATTGTTCCGCCAATAGCCGTCAAGATTGCTGATCTCGGTAATGCAACACCTTCAACTAAGCACTACACGGAAGATATTCAGACTCGTCAATATCGTGCCCCTGAAGCTATACTGGGTCGTCGCGACTGGGATTCAAGAGCAGATATATGGAGTGTGGCATGTGTGGTATGTGTTTCTTTTTTTTCTCTTCAGTTTAGGTTGGTCTACTCACCGTTCTTTTTCTAGGTCTTCGAACTCCTCACGGCAGAATATCTGTTTGACCC
This sequence comes from Chlorophyllum brunneum, assembly GCA_963576785.1. Lineage (NCBI taxonomy): Eukaryota > Fungi > Basidiomycota > Agaricomycetes > Agaricales > Agaricaceae > Chlorophyllum > Chlorophyllum brunneum. The sequence goes on along the minus strand of OY756140.1, from coordinate 2,691,875 downwards.
GCAAGGTCAAGGCGAGCTCTTCACGAAGGATGATGATCATATGGCGCAAATTATCGAGCTCCTGGGTGATTTCCCAATGGAAGTGAAAATGGGCGGTAAATACAGCAGAGAGCTGTTCGATCATACTGGTACGCGTTCCTACTCACAGTCATATCATAATGACGGGTTGTGACTAACGGCTGACGATTGATGTGTTCCTGCAGGTGCCTTACGGTATATCCGTACACTAAAGCCATGGCCCCTCAAACGGGTCATGATGGAGAAGTACTCGTATTCTGAACTGGACTCTCTTGAACTATGTTCGTTTTTGGAACCCATGTTGGTTACCGACATGAGGGAACGAAAACGCGCCGGGGACGTTGTCGACCATCCTTGGCTAATACCCACTGAGGCAGACGGTATCGTGACAGAGTGGTGATTGCCAGCGTCGAATCATAAATAGCGTGCTGTCCATACCGGCTACTCCTCTTCGTTCTCACCGCCGCCGGCACAATGCCCCTGGCTCTCATGCTGCGCTTCTCTTTTCTCTCGTCCGCACATATCCGCACCTATACTCGTTTGACTCCCACTTGAGTCGGTTCCTTTGTTACCCGGCACATGTTACCTAGATGTTTGCCTTGAACTCTCTCTGTCTTTAGTTGGTGCCGGTTAACCTGGGCTATATCCTTCTGTCTGTCACCTCATATCCTCGTCTGTCGCAGTCTACTTTATTATTACTATGTGCCATTATGGGGCTTTGAGTTTATCTTCTCAATTTTTCCCCCTTGCTTGTTTGACGCTTATCTTATTGTTGTTTGGATTTCTCATTCTGTGTTCACCATGTTTTATACACTTGTCTGCGCATTGTTCCTTTCCCCAACACTTGTTCGCCCAATTCCTAAATTTTCCATTCCCTCACTTGCAATATACACTTCAAATCACTTTAGTATTACCTGTAGCTTTGTTCCTCATCCCTGTCCTGTTTCGTTATCCATTTCCCAGCCGTCGTAAGTCATATCCTTTTCCAACCGCTTCCTATCCGGGGCTCATCTACACATAGTTTCTTGGCTGACATATCTGGTCGATCGTTGGACTTGATCCAGGTGTTCTCTTGTTCTCTTTCACTGTTTCTGGTTGCTTAAGTTCACCTTCACGACTGAACTCCAAGTGTGTTTACGCCTGTACGATCTCGGTGTTCTCTCCAATCTCTTCCAATTGTGTCCTTACCAGCGCCTCTTTACATACGTTAGAATAAGTCGTGCCTGCTCGTTCAATACAGATACACCACTTTTCAAAAATCAGGAATATGTCTGAGTCGTAAGCTTTATCATGCTGTGGCTGTGTCTAGTAGGTACTCGACCTTGGGAGTCTCGGGGTTAAATTCTCTATCAGAGCAGATCAGAATGTTACCCCATGGATAGATAGGGTAGGAACTTCAAGCCGGAAAGTTTCTCGAAACCGTCGGCACCTGACGGCTGTTCTATATGCCAGCCCGACATAAAAATATAATCCATTTTCGGGAAAACCTATATCCACGCGTTGGCAGTACAATGATCCACCCGGCCAAAAGTCAGAGAAACAAAGTACAGCGTCCCCCTACAATGTTTGGCGAAAGATTAAAAAAAAGTGGCAAGAGTCAAAACTGGCGTCTAATCAACAATATATACAACTAGAAAGTCAATCGCTCGCTGGGTATTAGTAGTCGATTGTTGGCAAGTTGTGGGGATGGTTGTGGGATAATACTCGAGTAGATAGACGGTGGTGCTAATGCATAGATGGGCGGTGCATCTCTTGTGCTCGTATTATACTGCTCGTCAGTGATTTTGTATATGGTCCAAAACGAAGGTAACGGAAATGAGTGAACAGAGAACGAGAGGAATGTGGTTCATGAAAAAAGTACGCGGAATAGACCATTACAAGAGGGTGAATATGCTGGTAAGGACACCAGCAAGGGTTGTTACTGCAACGACGGCACCAACACGGAATGTCTCAGCAGCGCCCGAATCTTGACCACCTTGACCACCACCAGATCCTGCACCTACACCAGATCCACCTGGGTTAGTAGTAGAAGTACCAGGGATAGTAGCCGCACCAGTGCCTGAAGGAGGTGGGTGAGTTTTATTATCATTGGTCTCAATGTAGGCATTGGCAAGAGGCATTGAGAAGCAAGAGGAGACGGGTTCAATGGTCAAGCCGCGAGCGAGAGCATCAGGTAAAATGTAGCCCGTCGCAACTTCGACCGTCTGCTGGAACAAGTCGTGTTCCAAAACCACAAACCCTCTGTCTCGGGTGGTGACATTGCCCAAAATGTTCTGCCAATTTTGCAAGACTTGGCTGACAGAGGTCAAGCCACTGTGAATATTGAAGTCTACAAGGCCACCGGTCATGAGTTAAACACTTATTTGAAGCGTCCTGTTTACTTACCATCAGTGTCAAAAGTCGCTGTGGTACTGATGCGGGTCCACATGACAGGGGTCAAACCCATAGCCATAGAAATCGCACGGACGCGATCACTGCGCCAACATGGGTGATCAGCGGTTTAAAGACGCCGCGTGAGGAAAAATAGTCCTTACTCGATATCACCGAAAGGAGGCCGCATCATATTAGGAGTTACGCCAAGGACATCCTTGATAGCCTTCTTGGTCCATCCAAGCTCGGCAATGATTTCATCGTTGGTCAATGTCGTAAGAGCAGGGTGGCTCCAAGTATGAACGGCAATCTGGTGCTGGCCCATGTATTCTGCCTGTAGGGTTGCGGGGAACGAGATGACACGGGAGCCGACTACGAAAAAAGTAGACTTGAGCTGCTTCTCATCAAGGTAGTCAAGTAATTGGGAGGTGTAGAATCCTGGGCCATCATCATATGTCAAACCCCAGTGCTTTGCTTCAGGGCAGTCAGTAATATCACTGTCACGGGTACAACCACCACAGGTCCACCAGCATCGGCTCGTATCCTTAATGGCGTCTGGATTAGTGGGACAACCACCTGTTCGCGGGGGGGGGGGGGGGGGGGGGAAATTCAAAAATTTTGATGCGGAATAATTTCTAAAAATAGCATACCGGCCACAGTCTGGGAGAAGGACGGAATAGAAATGCCTGAATTTGCGACTTCTTGTTTCCATTGCTGGACTTCTGGAGAGTCAACAGGAGGAATTTTATCCAGGGGCGGATAGTTGGCTGGATTGAACTGAACAACTGCATGCAGAAGCAAACAAGGGGTATCAATTTATTATTGCACGTGTAATCCGGAAAAATATCAGGCAACGAACTGTTGGGGAGGGACGGGGCGCCTGGAATGAAAGTTGGTTGGGTGCCTGGTGCCACGGTCGAGTCTAGAGGACTTGTCGCGACACTGGGAGCGTTAGCGTTGATACTCGCAAGAGGCACAGCAGTTGGGTTCGTAGCCAAGAGCGAGAAAGACACAGTAGGAGGCATAGAAGGGACCGAAGCGGGTGGTGAGGTCTGGCCTGGAGGAACGGCAGCAGAGGAGGGGGTTCCAGCGGGGGGTGGGGCACCAGGAGTGGTCGGGTTGCCAGGCTGTCCAGGCTGATTAGTGGTGGGTGCTGGGGCCGGAGGCGAAGTACTCGCTGGAGGTGCTGGCTTGGAAGTGGTCGCTGTGTTGGCACTACTGGGGGATGATGATACTGGGGGTGCCTGGCGTGCGTGATGCATCCGCTTGCCATGCTGAGCATGGTCAGCAAAGGCAGAAACGAAAGGGATGACGGCGACAACGGCGGCGAGCGCGAGCCTCATGAGTGGGTATGTTGTGGAAGGAGAGAAAGAAGGGATGGCAACGCGATTGGTCGTGTTGTTCTATATACTATTTTTAGCGATGGCCCCGTGGGACCGCTCCATCGAACTACAGCTAAAATCTACACCCGACGTTTCTTCGTATGGGGCTTTTCAAGATCAATCTCCGCAGCATCGTCGTCGTCGTCCTCATCGTCGTCGTCCTCGCTGTCAAGTTCCTCCCCACCCACATTACCAAGGAAGTAGTCAATCGCCTCGGCAAACACATCGTTCGCGATCGTTACACCAATCTGATCAACAATAGCACCACCAAGTTGGACACATGGGACCATTTTCCGTCAGTTTCATCTCCATAACAAAGAGTTCGTGCTACAAATAGACTACTCACGTCCATCGGGTCACTTTCTTGCTCGAAAAAGTTGAAGAAACTGCCGGGCTCGGCAACCTCATCACTGTCCTCTGGATCCATTTCTCGCGGGTACACCTTCGTCAACGCCTTGTCGGCTTCCTTCCAATCAATTTTCATTCCCTGAACAGTCAAAAGTCCCCACAATAGTCAGCGCTCGCTAAAATTACACGACATGGGCTCAAAGGAAACCAACACCTACGTTGATTTTAACATCACGCTCCCACGAGAAATCAACCATCGCCTCCGTAATCCCATTCTCGTCGGGCTTGTCATCCGCAGCAGTTGACGGAGGAACATACTTGTACTCCTTCGTGAGTACTTTGTTCGAGAAATAAGGGTTCTCCTTAAAGTGCTATAAAAAGATCATCGGACCGAAAACATCAGTGTGGTTGTTACAGCCTACAGTCAAAGGATAAGCATACGAATTCGAGCTTGAAGCAGCGCATCTCTTGAGAATCCTTCTCAACCCAAACGTCTTCAAGGTAGCTTAAAGCAGACTGGTCTGCGCTATGTGTCAGGTGGAATGACAAAAGCGAGTTCCGCATCAGGGCAACAGGCCAGAACTTTGAGATTCCCTTCAAAACATCGCGGCGTTTTTGGAAGATGGGAATGAGTTTTTTCTGTCCCTCGCGTTCTTTACGGTATATACTATCAGCTATCACTTTAAGTACTCAAGGGGACATAAAATTACGGACCGATGGCGAGTTCAATGCGAGCAGTCTCGCGCTGGATAGCCTCCAGCTTTTTAGCCTCCTCATCACCAATTTCAACTCCCTCGAAAATGTCCTTCTCCTCTTCTGCACCAGGAGAACCGCGTTTTGTACCCTTGGCCATTTCGTGTAAGAGTTCTGAAGAGTGTAAAGAAAGAAATGGCGTCGCGCGGTCGCTGAGTTCGGTGTGGAAAAGAAATTTTGTGATTACAACTCCGCGACCATATCTAGCAATTTTCTCTCTCGCCACTCTCATTGACCCTTGCACAGGTAAAATGTTCGCATAAATGGGTATCACTACCGAATAATTATCGACGCCAAAGAGAGGCCAGAAAGAAATTCCAAAGGAATGAGCATCAAATATCAATCGACGTGCTTCTTCAAAGTCCCCAACTCCACCTCCTCAATTCCACCTCGAGGCCGCCCATTACTTGCCCACTTCATCCGCTTCAGCGTGGCTTCTCCGGAACCACTTCCCCCGATTCCCTTGCCGCGGTTGGCAGAGCGGAAGCCTGGACCCGTGTAGTAGATCACATCGGTCGGCGGGTTGAGTCTTGGCCAGGCGACGTAGTCAATACCATGGATGAGGATAAAAACAAGTGCTACCGCAAGGAGCATAAACCAAAGAAGGAAATAATAAAAGAGTGAGTAGTCTGTTGGGTTGTTAGCTCAATGCCAAAGGGTCTTGATGATGATCATACACACCGGAAGAACGAGGCAATGTCAGACCAGCAGTAATCATGAACAAGGAAAATGATGCGACAAGGGGCATCTGAAAACATCACAACGTTTAGCTCCAACCGTATTCATCACTAGACCTGAGACTACAACCCACCGAACGAGTGATCAGGGGACGAGTATCTGTGATCAAGAACAAAGATGCAGATGGCGTTCTCCGAGCTATCCAAGCTCCAGTAACCAAGTCGAACCCATCCTGAACGCCGTAAATTACACATACTCCAAATCAGTACTCCAAATTTTGATAATACTGTCAGAAACGATTGACCTGTCTCGCTCCATCAAAGAAGTTGTTCTTAATATATCTCATGGTGGATTTGACTCCATCTTCGAAGGCTCCTTTCTTTGTCCTCTTGTTCGTTCTCGTAAAATCGGATTTGAGCGCTCCTGAGCCACCATATGCTTTCGCGATAGCATCAGCGTGATCCGCCCACACTGTACGAAGCGGTGACACATGAGACGTGTAAGAAGAGGCTGCAAAAGAATCCCTTACTCTCTCTGAAGTCCTTGCTGAATGACTCGTAATCATCAACACCAGCTGTCCCAGACAAAATGCCCAGCTCCTTAAGCTGCTGATTAAGAGTCCACTTAGCAATGGTAGCCTGGACGACATTGGTACGGTCCAAGTTATCCATACAGTTTGTCCTAACGATACCCGTCTGCATTTTGATAGGTTTATCCTCGTTCCCACCGAGGTGAAAGTACCTGGATACCAACTTCAGTGTTATTTTGGAACGATGAATAACTATGATTACCCGTGTCGCTCCAAGTCGTCCTTCATCTTTTCGATGAGTCCAGAGATACGGTCCCATCGCATATTACGACACTCATTGTGGAAGTCGAAGTATTCATACCGCACGCCCGACAGGCTCAACTAGATGGATCAAGTCGGCACTTTCAACCGACATCACGAGGCAATACGACGCACCTCAGCAACGTAATGTTCATATGCCTCTTTCACAGGCTTTTCGTATCCCTTCTGATTAACAAGGTTCACCAACGCCTGTTCCCCGTACGCCCGAGTCTGTTCTTGCAAATGGCGCCTCATGACATCGATCTGCCACCCGATGATAAATCATCGATCAGGATCCCTTCCCCAGGCGAGCACAACCGAAGTGGAAGAACTCACCGTCTCTTGCAAATCCATAACCTGCAAGTCGGGTTTGTACCGTAACGTGTTGACTTCTGCCCAGAACAAAGGTACACTTCCACGAATTTGGACAAAGCTCAACTTGGCTGTGACATTCATGTCTGATGCACGCGGTAAAGCTGGTGTGGGGTCTTCAAGGAGAACAATTTGCTCGGTCTCATTAAAGTTGGCTACGTGACCGTCATGGTCTATTCCGCGACGGAAGTATCGAGTACCGGCACGGAAACGGCTCCGACGGCTGATGAGGCAGAGCTGCATGTGTCTGCCATGGAGGAGTGTTGGCCGAAGTTCGAACGCTGTACGGGCCACGATTTAGGTGCGGAAGTCGTATTCTGGCATGAATACTCACTTCCGTACATGATGGGGAGGATATACGAGCCGAACTGTAGAACATGGTTCAATAAATGGGGTGAAGACGTTGAAACGACCACTCACATCCTGCTCAGGACTTGTCAAGTCGATAAACCTTGTCTGGAGGTACCTATTCCAGAAAAACCTGTCGTCTGTCTACGTACGGCCAGACCAACTAATTAATGGCCCAACACCACGCCGAACGAAACAGTCAATACTCACCGTCTCCCAAAAATCTTTGAGCCCATCCTTCTCCCTCGTCTCCCATTGCGACTGCAACCTCCTCGTCAGATCCCAGTCGTACGAAAACAAGAAATTTCCATCGTGTAGGTGCGAGCGGACAAGAGCCAACAAGTGGGTTTCCACGGGATGTGGTGGGTTGTAAGCGGAAATGTTCGGATTGACGGGTAAAATGTTAAAACTAGTCGCTCGGTATATGTCGTGATCCAGTAGACGACCCAAGAGCTCGCGGCCAGTGATTACAATAATATATTCCGCTGGTTAAAAATATGAATTAGTATTACAGCACAAGGGGCAAACGCATGCGCACAGATTGAGAGGGATATTACTCCGACAATACCGTACAGCGGTCGACCTGAGCGATGGGCAGTGGCGGGTATCGGGGTTTTTGGCTCTACAGAAAGCGTTTGTATACAGCCGAACAGGAGAAGAGAACGAACTTGCTGTTGAGGACAATTTCACCAGATGAACGGTGAACCGTCAAAGTCTGGGCATCCGAGCCGTCGGGGACAAATATATACGTGTCATCTCCCTCGGTGAACCTGGTGATCAGGGCGTGAGGAAACGAAAACGAGTGCAACGACGACGAGAACTGACAGACTAAGACGCTGGTGAAGGAACCTCATGGGAGAAGACAAGGCGAATACTGAATCAAAGTCTGATGGCAAGCAGGCTTTCACATTTACGCCTGTGACTGATCCCATACACCCACCATGAAACTCACCCCCGAGCTCCTTGCACAGGCCGTCTCGGGCTTGAATCCTATCAAAGAACGACAACTGGATCTCAGAGGTGTGTATCTACTATCTGCACTATTCTTCGACCAATCCATGGGTAGGATACAAGATACCGGCAATCGAGAACCTTGGTGTAACAAAAGCACGTACGCGTTCTTTCCCTCGCAGACACACGACCGCTGACACTGCACGCAGGACCAACACGATGCGATTGACTTTACCGACAACAGCATCATCACTCTCGGAAACCTTCCCCTTCTCAAGCGCCTCCGCACACTCCTCCTCGCCAACAACCGAATATCAGCCATTTCAGCGTCTCTCCATCTTTCCGCACCAAACCTCACAACCCTCGTCCTCACAAACAATGCTCTAACAGAACTGGGCGATCTAGAGCCTCTAAAAGACCTCAAGCATCTGCAATATCTATCACTCTTGGGCAACCCTATCACTGATAAAAAACACTACCGCGAGTGGTTGGCTTGGCGCATTCCCAGTCTACGAGTGCTCGATTTCCAGAGGATCCGCGACAAGGTATGTTATCCGTATTGGATACTTCGCGAAGGGTCATCTAGATTGTCTCTCTAGGAACGCAAAGCCGGCAAGGCGCTTTTCCTCACGGCAGAAGGCGTGCCAAATGCACTCGCAACAACACTATCCACAACCGTTTCCTCGCACGCAGGAAAAGCCGTGTTGACAATAGATGAACCCAAGGCCGCACCCTTGGCAGGCAAAGCCGGTCGCCTCATGTCCAAAGAGGACCAGGAGCGCGTCAAAGCGGCTATCGCAAAAGCTACATCGATGGAGGAGATCAGACGGTTAGAAAGGAGTTTACGGGAAGGTTATCTGCCAGAAATGGAGTCTGTAGGAGCGTAAATACAATTCACTGTAACCGCAATCTCAGGCCCTCTTTTGTTCGTATATTCGTTATCCTAATTGTTGCTTTTCAGCGCGTACATTGATCAACAGCTCCCCCCTCTAGCGCAGTGTCTGCTTGTTTGCATGAGCTAGTATCCCGTGACACCGGTACTACCAATCCATAAGCCGTGGAATCCCAACGCCAAGACAGCTCCCAGGTTCGCCAGGGAGCTGATCCCATGTAGAGCTCCGAAACGACGGTTGAGTGCCTTCATCTCAGCGGAAGCCTACCGTTCACAATGTTTAATACCACCGAGACTGCCAAAGGTATTGAGACTTACTGCAGGGTCGTTGTACTGCTTGCCCTCCTCCTTCTCCAGCCTGTGGCGCTGGAACATGGTCCTACCAATTGTATGAGGGTACTATCACCACTAGTGCACGAAAGATACGCACTTGCTAGTCATAGGGCCTATGACAAAGCGATTGGAACTTTGAGAAACCAAAACAATCGCAAGAGCGTATGCCTGAGCAACATCGCCGACATAGGGTTCAGTGATGTGGGTCAGGACGTCAGGGTGGGAGTAAATCCATCTGGTCAAGAGGGCTCCGGAAAGGAGTATCGACTGAACAAAATAGATGGGAAATACTCTGTGTTGGAGGGCCCCAAATTGCTGTCGTGCTTTTCGGCGGCTGCAGCTTAGTGGATTGCAGCCTGATGGTTTGCCGCAGCTACTTACGAAGAGTCTTGAAAGCAATGACTCCTAGGGGTTTATCAGCTCCGACCTATGCTCTGCAAGATAAGCCTTTACCTCCGAAGAAAGAGATCCAGATAGCTTCCAGTAGTGTCCACGTCAGTATGCACTCACCAGCCTGGATAGTTCAGCTGGAACTTACACATTCCAAAGAGCCACGCATACCCAAGCATGTACAAACCATTGATATTGACCAGGCCAAAGATAGACTCCGAGGTAGGAGTTTCAGCTTGATACATTACAGCAGTCAGTAAGTGGGAGGAGTAAGCTGTACTTAACCAGAAGCCAATTTTGTTCTGATAATGACGTGAACTTGCTTGGAACCTCACGGTCACCTGAGGTGACATCCACCAGTGCCCACAGAAACAAAATATGATAGGTTTATTCTATTCGCCCCATGGATAATTACTGGTCTATGGTTGTGTAAAGAAAAATCATCCAATGACAAGCTTCGCATCTCCTTCGGTGAACTCGTACACCGGCACTTCGAGATTGAGCTGATGGATGAGCAGTGAGCGTTGTGCGGTGATAAAACAATGTACGCGGTCCTTACTGGAGCAGGGCCTTTACGAGCGCGACCAGCTAAATAAGAGCGTCAATACCCAAAACTCGTGCCAGAGAAAAATAAAGGTGGCGCACAGATGTCATAATGCGAACCGTGGCAAGGGCAGAACCTGAAGAGCAGATGCTGAGTTGGAAGTGGGCGCACAGAACATTTCAAGACATACCATCCGCCAAAGTCACCAGCCTCACCAATAGGTACACAACCCAAGTGCGTACAAACACCCAACATAATAAGCCACTCAGGCTTCTGGACACGGTCTTCATCAGATTGAGGATCCCTAAAAGACTTCCAGTCCACAGAACGAGCCTCCTGAACCTCATCAGCGGTCCTATGCCTGATAAATACCGGCTTTCCTCTCCACTTGATGATAACATTCTTGCCCTCAGGGATGGTCGTCAGGTCAACTTCGACCTTGGCCATAGCCAAAACATCGGCAGACGCAGCCATGGTTTGCAAGAACTCGGAGACGGAGGATTTTGCGACGGAGGCGGAGAGAACGCCCAGGGAGCCGACCATGAAGTACGACAAGGCGCGATTGCTGTCAACATTGGTACGGTATTTCGAATAATCCGGCACCTCAGGCGCGTCTTTTCTGGCAACAGAGGTGTGGATGAAGCGTTGTTGGAAGGGATGGGAGTTAGCTAGAAAAGAAACGACCTTAACCCTGGGTGAACTCGAAACAGCTCAAAAGCGAGACTCACTGGTGGTGACAGTCTTGCTCACAAGGCCGGCTGCGGAAGAGAAGGAAGCACCGCCTGACCACTTGGGTTGGACGTCAGAACGGGAAGAAGAATCGGAATGGCCGTGGTCATGTTCTGAGGCTCCTGCTCGCGCTGCAAGGTTGAGACGTGGCGCGGTGGGGACGCCCGTGGCGAGGGTGCGGACGGTGGGAGCGAGTGTGGTGACTCTTTTCGTGGCCTGGAACGTAGCCATGAGAGAGGTGAGGTGTGTGCTGCCGACGTTGGACGCTGAGCGCTGAGTTTGTGTTTGCTGCAGAAGCCTCTGACCGGAGTTTTCCTGAAATCACTTCCGTTCCGTCCCGGCCCCCAATCACAATTAATAAGATTTGCATCCACGTCCAGTACGAAGCGACGAACTTGCCAGCCCAAAAATTCAATTATTCTCAGTAATAAAAACATGCAGAAATGATGTTTACAGGCGGTCCCCCTGCATATTTCACACGTGAGGAACGAGCTGCAAGTGCTCTTTAAGACATTGTTCAACTCGGCTGGCATCAAACTGAGGGCGAACGTTGAATCCAGTACTGTGAACCAGCTCTCGAACATTAGTCGTGAAATCGGTGATAATACCATCAGCTTTCCAGTCTAAGAGCTGCTGAGCAATATTCAGGCGATCAACCTGTGGAGTTTGCCTCAGCACAAAGATGAACACCCACAACTTGATGACTTACAGTCCAGGGAATAACGGTGATACCAAGCTCATGAGACTGGTCGATCATGGCCTTCGTCGTGAAAGGGATGTAACCGTCCTCAGTGGGGTCGGGGACGGGTGAATCATCACCAGTGGCGGCAGGAGAGAGTATGGTAGCGCCAATGGAGGCAGCAGCGTTGGCGATCTTTTCGCCCAGTGTGGCACCAGGGAAGCTGTTAACGTCGAGACCGGCCAGCCAGACCGAGACGGTGTTATTGGGGCCAACAGCAGTCGTACTGGAGATAAATAAGGGCGGGGACTGAATCCCTTCGACAAAAATGGTGCACGCACGAATCAATCAGAGCAGCTCGGGCGAACCTAGGTTCGACCTTTTTCATGCCGATCAGAGTACGCCAGTCAAAACTTTGGTACTAGACGGGATCTGATGAACCAAAAAATACTCAATGGTGACAGCGAAAGCACCTACAGTGATCTGGCTAACGGGGTAGCCACTCTTGATGAAAACAGCATGTTGTGCCGTGACAAAGTCATCAGGAGTACGAGTGGTACCATTGAACTGAGGATTAACTTTGGATTCAATGTTGAAAAAGACCTCGCGCTTGGTGTCAACGCAACGAACAAAATCGAAAACTTCCTTTAAAGTGGAAATTTTTGTTCCAGGAACGGACAACTGCATAGCTGTGGAGGAATGGTCAATACCATTATAACGCCCTTGTAGTAGAGAGCTCACGGAAATCAATCAGGCGCAAAGAACCACAGTCCAGGGTCTTGACTTGAGCCAGGGTAAGGTTCGCAATGAACTTGCCAACGTAGGGGAAAAGGGGATCGTTGGGAACCTAGGAATATATCAACACCATAAGTATCATGTTCAGACGAAAGCTGCGTACGACAGGTGCAGTGTCTTTGCACTTCGTGTCGAGAATCTGCTCGTCATGCCAAACAACGACTACATCGTCCTGGAAATAAAGCCAAAATATTAGCATCTTCCATCCCCCATTGGAGCGAGTTACCTTGGTGAGGCCATTATCCATCTCAAGGGTGGTTACACCATTCATGAGTCCCCTTCACCATATGCAGGTGAGAAAAATATGTTGAAAAAAGTCACTATCAGTACCATACCTGCCAAAAGCGGGGATTGTGTTTTCAATCTCATCTCCTCGTCCTCCGCGATGACCCTAGTTATAGACAACACATGGCGCGTTCATTGAAGAGCGCATACGCCCAGCACATCGTTGATGTGAACGAACCTGAACATCATAAAACTTGGTGGGCGTAAACTTTGGAGGGGCACCCAGAATGATTGCTGCTTGGGCGAAAGCGAAAAACAGGCTCGTGAGAGAAGGCATGGCGACTCGAAGTGCGACCTTGCACGCGACGCTCTTCAAGACGCGCCTTAAGTATCTGTATACCTGTTCAAATCTGGATAAAGCGTCTCAAAAGCCCGCACCACGAGACCCGGAGTCGCGCGTTCGCAGTTGAAAAAGACCTGTGTGCGTGAGTAGAATAACTGAATAACGAACGTTCAAGTACGAACTCAACATTTGATTGGCAGTTTAGACCACAGCGAAGCAGGTACATGTCTTCGTTGACTGTCCACGAGATACATACCCGGGAACATATTCAACTCAATACCACAGACCGGCTTTGGGGGAAAAGGGTTCGCGTGTAACCAAGAATCAAAGGATGGGAAGTGATTAATTTAACGAACGTGCTATTCCGATGGTCCTCTTTTAGACCGTGCGCTTCGGATGTTGCTCTTTTATTGTCTCTGATAAGAGTGAACAGGAAAACCACCTTATCGAGTCCGAGACGACTTGAGCACCTCTGAGTAAAATGTTGTCCCTGCTGCACATACGTCGAAAAGTGTCGACCGGGAAGAGTGGTCAGGAGTTCAAGCTCTACGTGCTTGAGACTGTTATATTGCAGTCTCTAGTAAACAGGGAGTTGTTTCTGCGATCAACAATGCAGCGAGTGATGGTGGGGACGAGAAGCAGTGAACGTTGTGCCAGTGGATACCTTGGGACCTGATGGGGTTTGTCGGATCTATGGAAGACGTTTTCCGTGCATGACGAAAGAGATGGGGGTTAGATTATGACTTCTCCGAATCGTTTTGTTGACTCTTCGCTTTCTGGCCATCGATGTTATTGAGCCCCAGGTTGCTCCAGTCATCGCGTTCCATAAGGCCCCTTGCAAGGATGAGTGTGTAGTTCTCAAGAAAAGAATATACACCCACTTTTGCATCCGGCAGTCAAGGTATTCCCTACTCAGAGCACGGCACGGTGTTGAATTGCTTGAGTTCTCCTTCAGACACTTCATGTAGACGAGCATCTTGTCTTTGCACTCTCCTAGTGTCTTGAGTGTCGTGATTGGAATGCCGACAATGAAGAGGGGCTAACCATAGTGATCCAAAGGGAAGGAACCGCGGTCAGGGGCAGCAGGCTTGAAGCCAATGTTAATGGATGGTGGTCGGCCGAAGGACATGAGGATGGCGGAAAGCCACTCGCCCCGACCGACGTTCCTGGAGATCCGTGGGAAAGACTTCCCATACAACGCAAGCGGTAATTGATTACGGCAGAAGATGCAATACAAAACAGGATGAGAAAAGCCTACATGCTCACTTCTTCGCTTAAGTAGCTGACCTCCGCTTCTTGCCAGTCTCCGAATAGCTGCCATCGCTGTCCTCATCGAATGATATTGCCTCTGGAATGGCAGTCACCTTCGAAGACGAGGCGCCAGCCGAGCTTATGTTAGTGCTGCCCGAAGCTAAATTGATTCCAGCCGCCTGGACCGCCTCGCCCAAAGCCAGTCGTTGTTGGGCACTCGCAGCAGTAGCAGCATGTGTTCCCTTCAACGTCACAATTTCCTTCAGCCAACCATTCTCTCTGCGCAAGTCTATAACTTGCCTCTCCAGCTCCTCTGCCCGGCCCGTCAGGTCCGATACTGACTGCTCCAAGTTGACAGTTCGCTGTTTCTTCTTGGTGCGAAATCGAGCTGGGAACTGTTTGTCATCTCCCGCTGCCTGGGCCCAGAGGTCCTCGAAGACTCACCCGATGCTGCTGTATTGCGCCTGCGCTTTTCTTCCGCGGTTGCTGCCTGCTCTACCTCTCCTAGATCAACACCTGTTGCGATAGAACTTACGGACCCGGTAGTTGAAGTCACAGTGTCAGAAACCATATGTTGTTGTTGAGGCAACTGGATAGATGACGCTAGTAACGGTGTGATCTCTGGCGGTTTCAAAAATGAAATAAATGGTGGAAGAACTGGTGTCTGGTGTGGGAGGTTGTACATCGGGTGGTGTCCCTGCTGTTGAACGAGCTGATTCCATGTAAAGTCTAGTGATGATACTGGTGGTAGCTGCGGAAGGCCTAGTGGTCCGTGAGGAAAGAAGCGATTGTAGTACCCAATAGGGAGTGGGTATGGATTCGGGTTCCATAACTGGGCAAAAAATTGTTCGAATTCTGAGCCAGATCGTGAAGCTATCGCCAGTTGGCCGAGCACATCCCGGATATCTGACTAACAGAAATAAGGACGCCAAAAGGAAAATTGGCGCGCGTCTACTCACTTACCCGGCTACCATCTTCAGGTCGAATAGAGGGAGACATAGGATGTGATCCCCGAGAGGTTTGATCTTCATCCCTTCCTCCTGCACGAGGAGATTCGTTGTCTTCGCCCATGTCGAAAGAGGAGGGGTTCCCAATGTTCTAGCCGTGCGATTGAAGTTAATTTCTGGGAGGGGTATTTCCTACCACACCATGCTGCCTGGTGTTGTAGGGAGAACGCAAAGTGGGAGCATTGATTCGCCATAAGGACACAGGATGGCGTTAGCTGCGACAAAGTGCACGTCACATTCATCAGCTTCTCTCACTCCATTTCCATTTCTAGCAGGCTGGGTAACTTGTTTTATCAGCGCCCCTGAGTGTTTATCTCACAGGTGAGCCGGAAGCACGCAGCTTGCTCATCGGCGACGGGTGATTAGTCAGCAAATGACGCGTCAATGGCGCGTAACATAAACCTCCAATCTTCGACATCCACCACTCGCACTATGGTTCGTCTTTTCCTCTCCATACTTTGCACAAATCACGGACATAATGTCATAGATCATCCGCATAAGATCCAAGGACGGAAACTTTCGGTTTGACCTCCAACCCTCTACCGATGTATCCGTACTTGTGGACAAGGTACGTCGTACTACTGTTTTGCAGCAAACGCACCATGTCATACGGATCTCGCTGTTCTCTCCAGATCCTAACAACAGCACCCGACGCCGATCCATCCAGCATCAGCATTTCCAACCAGCCTCGAGGTAACGAGGTCAAGATCGAGCTTCTGAAAGGTAGGACGTTGCAGAACCTCGGGCTCAAGTGCGCCCTTCATGAATCATTCGACTGTTTAGATATTAACATGTCCTACTCAGTCACGGCGACTTGATTTTTGTATCATATCATTCCAGGCCCGTGTCATCATCCAGCAATACAGCTTCCACAGTTTCCGCCAGCATCCTCAATGGTCCCAGTTCCACTGATGCGACGAAGCGTCCATGGGAACTCGTAAAGGAAGATCCAGCTGATGTTTACTGGCGTTTACAAGATGGCAAAATCCCTCGAGGAAAGGACGCGCAATTTTGCAAGCATGGGCCGAAAGGCATGTGCGATTACTGTATGCCACTCGAGCCGTATGACGCTGGGTACCATACAGAGAACAACATCAAGTACCTCTCATATCATGCCTACCTCCGCAAGATAACGCCGAAACAGACGGCATCGGCGTCGTCAACACTTCCTCCATTGAATCCTCTTTCGTATAGGGTCAAAGTCCCTTGCCCTACTGGAAGTCATCCCCCTTGGCCTACTGGCATCTGTACCGGATGCCAGCCCTCCACAATCACTTTGCAGTCACAGCCTTTCCGTATGGTTGACCACTTGGAGATCGCGTCAATGGAAGTTGTCGACAGGTTCCTCGAGGCTTGGCGAAAGACCGGCCTGCAACGATTCGGATGGTTGATCGGTCGGTATGAACCTTACGATAAAGTACCGATGGGCATCAAGGCTGTGGTTGAAGCAATCTATGAACCACTGCAACAAGGAGAGCTGGATGGCCTTACCCTCGGATGGCCTTGGGAAGAGGAAATTCGAATTCGTGAACTATCTGCAGCAGCTTCTACCCCGCTCACAGTCGTGGGCTACATCTTCACCGACTTGACACCAACACTCGAAGACCGAACGAAGAACGTCTACAAGCGCCATCCCCAATCTTTCTTCTTATCCTCCCTCGAAGCCATCTTCGCAGCGAAACTCCAAAAGGATAACCCCACCCCTTCGCGATCGTCACCGACTGGTCAATATGGCTCTAGACTGGTCACAGCAGTACTGACGGCAACAGAGGATGGCCAAGTTGATGTTTCGGCTTATCAGGTCTCCGAACAAGCCGTAGCCATGGTTGATGCAGATATGATCGAAGCCAGCGTTGATCCGGGTATCGTACGCGTGAAAGAGGAGGATAGGAGTGAGGACTCGGCGAGATACATCCCGGACGTCTTTTTCTCGTACAAGAATGAATATGGCTTGGAGGTGAAGAAGAGTGCCAAACCGTGTTTCCCTGTCGAATATCTCATGGTTAACGTGCGTACCCAATCTGCCTCTAGACTTTTCTCGCCTGAACACGTCCGCTTCCTTGTAGGTGACGCACGGCTTCCCGCAAAACCCATCCCCACTCTTCCACTCAACACAATTCAAGATCGAAAATAGACCTGGGTTGGAGGACCAGACTCTAGACAATGTGATGTCACAACTCCTTAAATTAGAGGGTCCAGACCTTCATGACAGTCGGACTGCAAAACCGGGAGAAGCGCATAAGCGCATCGAGCTCGCCAAGTGGCTCAGCGATTGGCATTTAATCGCGTTTCTGGGTACAACGCAACTGTTTTCCGAGGTACATGTTCGAGTTCCTTCTGATTGAGGCGCTGTAGCGCTAATCAAGAGTTGACATTTAGGAGGACCTTAAGTTGATCATGGAGACAGCTTCAAATCCAGAGATCTTTGAAGATATCTCGCTCCTCGACCCTGTTCTCAAATCGGATAGCTGGCAAACACTGATGACTTTTACGCGTGAAAGTGGTCGTAAGTCACGCTTTCCTGATTTTGGTGTCCTCTTTACTCAATTCTACCCTGACATAGCTCCTCGGCCGTCATCGTCTGCACCAACCTCATTCGGCGGCTCCATGGACGATGACATTCCTCCCGAGGTCTTTGACCAGATTGCAGCTGACAATGCTGCGAGTGCTGGTGGTGGTGGCGGAGGAGAGAGTTCCGCCGGGATTAGGATTTGTCCACATTGCACGTTTGAGAATACGCATGGCGGGAGTGACTGTGAAGTCTGTGGGCTTCCTTTGTAAATTTCTTTCGTACAATTGGAAGATCTTGCACTGTTGGTAACGGTCAATTAGAATGGTCAAGGGCAACACTAGAGGGACTGAGGATGTATTTATGAGAGTAATCCTGGAAGAGATCGTGTATGTACATTTTCAGTGGTAGGGAATGATAGGATATACAGTTATCGTGAAAAGACATGTGACGTGAATGAAGGACGATACGCAAAAAAGGTATTGTCGTTGGTTGTTGGAAAAAAAGTGTAGCCCGGTAGTAAGTTGTGTGTATGTGTATAAATACTATCGTTCTCTAATGTGCATCACCCGAAACCCAGGAACCAACGGCGTAAACGTGTAACAAAGAAACAACTCATTCTCAACTCCAAGGGAAGAAATGAAAACTCATGGATCGGAAGACACAGAATAAACACAATCCTACGAGAGTGTAGGCGCTCACTGGCTAAAAATCCACCAACCTGCAAAGGCAAGACCAAACAGGATACCAAGTGCACGGGCAACGATGACGACAACCAACGCCTTGCGAATAGCAGCGTAGAACGTGCTTAGGGCAGAACCGGACCAGTTTATCCTAGATGAACAAAACCGAGGTATGTTTAATCGTCGCACTTGAACCAATAATAGCCACCCACCGACGGTCGTTCACACCTCCAGCGCGTAAGCTCGCTTCCCAACCACGAATAACCTCCCGATACCGTTTACCAAATACCCTGTAGGGAAGGAACGCTCAGACTCCCCGTCCTTTATCAAGAGTAAACATTAACTCACCAGATCCAAAAATTGACATCTGGATACGAAAATCTGGGGAACACGCTAGCGAGGCTGGGAGCCACGTATTCCATGCGAAAATCCTCCACAACATCTTGGTAGGGTAGCTGCATATACTGTGACAGCGGCGATTCGTTGCCTGCTTCCTTGGGGGGCATACCGTTGCGGGAGGATTGCGGCAATATCATGTAAGACATGAGGTCTAGGGTCATCCCTAATGAGAGTCCCCAAAGTTTCAGAACTTTGGGCGAGTAGCCCTTCTCGATAACGTCTTGTGTGCTCGTGAGCTTCTTTTTCTTCTTCTCAGAGCTGGTGTGGTCGACGGTGACGGGGGTAGATGGGCCAAGGTCGAGCACGATTGCGGGAAACTCCATGCTGCCTACGAGGGCGCGAATGAGGACCCGAAGGGCAGTAGAGTTGCGGCGTGCGATACGGGATGCGGCATCAACGGTGACAGAAGACCATTTTGGGGAGGAGATGGGTGAGACGAGAGAAGAGAGAGGTATCCAGTGAAGAGTAGTTGTGGCAATCGGGTCTGGAGGAGGGGCTGAGGGCGTGACTTGGAGGAAGACGAAAGGCGAAAGGATCATGAGGAGGCGTTTCCCGAGCGAGGTGGTTATTTCGCGGTCGTCCAGCTGGCCAATGCTGGTATAGTACTTTTCGGCTAGGTCAATACCTATTTCCTCCCATGTTTGACGCATTGCTGCATGGGTTTGGTATTAGGAGCCAAAACAATATAAAAATGCTGCTGTGCACACCGGTGTAAAGTCCGCCTTCGTCATCTGCCTCGGTTCGACCACCAGGAAAGGCAACATGAGCCTCGCGTCCGCTGGGTGTGCGGCTCTGGGTCAAGGCCACATTATCGGCAAAGTCTGCTTGGCGGTGGAGGAAGAGGATCTCGGCACGAGAGTTGGCATCCTTGACCCAGTCCTGTTCAAAAAAATCGGTGAGAGAGGGTGGTGGAGACGCTGGATCGGGGAGTTTCGCGGTGGGCGAGGGAACGACGCGGACAAGGAGGGCTACGGCAGCTCGGCGGGGTTCTGGGAGCGAGGATGATATGAGCGGAACGCTTTGGAGAGGAGGAATGACGTACGAGTGGGAGGAGAGGCGATCATGCGAGGCGGGGTCGAGCGAACACGCTGCAGTGCGCGTGCCAGGGGAGGAATGACGGAGGCGGGGGCCATGGGTGGTTTCTCTGGGTGCAAAGTCAGCGGCGGCTGCACTACAGCAGCAGGGCATACCTCTGGGCATGGTGGTGTCAGGCTGCAGCATCCCCAACCAATTCTGTCCCTGACGTCGGCCTCGGCATCTCCCGGCTCTCTGTACCGCCCGAGAGACACATTGCTACAAAACTTTGGGGTTGGTCTAAGCGCAGTCAATCGAACAGATAAAAAGCCCTGTCGTTTCACAACGAATAGGTAGTGGTATGCAACAGCGTCTATATCTCAACCCATCCCCCATCAGTCTCCTCGGGGCTGACCAGTAGATTAAGAACAAAATAAATAGCACTTGCACCCAGACGCATCCCGAGACCGCGATACAGCTGTCCGAGTCCTGTCTTCCTCCAAACGCTCTCGGGTTCATCATCCAAGCCGTCACTCTCCCCCTCCTTTTCTCCATCCCCCTTCTTGCCAGACTTGGAGCTTCGTCTGCGACGACGACGACGGCTGATGGGAAGGTCCGAACGCTCCTCTGTCAAGATATGCCAGAATGTATCTACAACACCGTTATATGGTGCGGGCCGTAGTTCGACGCAACCTTTGATAGGTTCCGCCGTCCCCCGTACCTGCACCTGCAGTCGTCGACGGATGGTTTCGACCGGAAGTGTCATGAGTAGTCCCATGCAGCTTGCTGCCAGTTCAGCACAACCCCAGGCGATTGGATGAGATTCCTCAGTGATGTGAGAGCCCCCAAAGTATGACGCGATGATGCCGGGGAGTGCAAAGGAGACGATAGGGCGCAGCGCACTGTCAAGGAGAGTTGGGATGACAAGGTTAGGGTGGAAATAGATTCCTCTCAAACCCCCTTCATCGCGCAGGATCTTGTGCAGTGCATCAAATGGTCCAGTATAAGTGCGATATCGAGCGGTGAATGACTGCACTACCAAACGCGTTCTGACGAGATCCAGAGGGGACAGTATGAGCCCAGTGATGACATGCGAGGCAATGGGAAGTAGTATGGGAGGTTGATGGAAAGGTGACATGGAAGGGAAAAACAACGATTGCAAGAATTGGTTTATGAGGGGTTGCATGGACGTCGAAAGCATCTCCGTCAAAGTCGACGTGAGAAGACCTGTAAAGTGCATTTGAATGCGTTCGGGTGCCGAATGCCAATCTACACGCACCTTTCCAGAGAGCGAGCCAACCCTCGAAACGGAAGCGCCCAACTCTCTTCATCATATTCCAAACGCCATCGACACTGCCAACGGCAATGATGTATTCGGGACGCGTTCCTTCTTCTAGCACAGACCGACGAATGACGTAGCCTTGTTCGTCAGTTGGTCGTGGAGCAGGGTATCGTTTTGTGGTTCCAATACTGTGTGGATCGGTAAAGTATGTCTCGTCGTTGTCAGAATCGCTGAACTGTGATTTTAAATAGATTAACGAAAAGTCAGGGAATGTTGGTACTCGGGACATACTGTCTCTTCCTGCTCTTCGTCGACGTATTCTTCTTCTGTGTCTGGTTCTCCTGCATCCCGCGGTACCCATTGGACTTGAAGCAGCAGTTTCCCAACCTCCCATGGGTTTACAAGAGCACTACTTGTGTACTGGAGAACGGCAGAAGCAACGACGGTTTTGAAGAGTTGGGCGGGATTGATTCCCGAGGGCTCGGATAGGTCAAGGGAGGGAGACAATTCGAAAATGGAATTGCGCGTTGGGCGTGTCGACCATTGATACGCCTGGCCCACCGGCTCTACAGAAGATGAGGATGGGTTGTGTTTGGGAGCATTCGGAGAGGGAGGAACGAAAGCCCAGGCTGAAGAAGGATCAATGTATAGATCTCGAAGAGACGACGGCGATGTCATGACATTGAACGGCCAGATGAGAGTCGCACCAGCGTCCTCAGACCGCTTGCCTTTTTGGGATGCCCTCACACGTGCTCCACCAAGCAACTTGTCCTATGCGCATCGCAAGAAATTCACTCAGTGTGGAGAATGTACATCTTCACCATTGACCATATCCTCCCGCTTCCTTCAGGGGGACAGTGTCGACCAGTGTCCGATAGTGCTGCCCGCCACGGCTGTTCCATTTCACGGCTTACGACCTTTCATCGCAATTGGTCTGTCACATCCTAATAGCTGCGCCTGTGCTGGTGCCACTTTCACACGTCCCCAATTATCTTCTTGACCTTCCATCGACGCATTTTATGCGCAGGTCTTGCTTGCTTCTTTGTCACTCCCCCCGGCCTAACTAGTGTTATCAAAGGCCTCGTGGCGGGCTACGAACCTTGGCCCAACAGGACTGACGGGCGGAATGGGTGCCTTATTCGGAGAGCCCCCGGCGCCGATGACATGTGACTGTGACGTTATACGCTGCCTGTTCGGGAGGTGACATCAAAGACTCTAATTCGCCTGCACCCCACGCTCCCTAGATCTTCTTGGTCTTGTTCTTCCCTCCAACCCCCATCCGACCGCGTTTAACTTCACCCTCTTTCCCTCCACATTGTTCTAATCCCAACCTCCTATTCTCTGCCCGTTGCTCCCCAATGGCGACCAATGGCGCAGCACCACCTATCCCATCCCAACTGGACGCCATTCTGAAACAAGACGCCGAACAGAAGAGAGTCCCTGTTCATACCTTTGACCCGGATGCGTCCCCTCAGGAAAAGGCCGCGGCTGCGGGGAGAGCACGCGACCAACTCCGGAGCGTCGTTGCCGACGACAGCAAGCCTCCTGCGGTTAGCCCAAAAGGTGTGCACGTCGGAAATAAACTTCAGCCAACGTAACCCACCTGATTCGTCTTTAGAGTTGAAAATCGACACTGGGCGTTCAGCTGCTGTTCCCACCATTACCGTCGAGGACCATGACGCACACAAACCAAAGGTCATCACCAAAGGTGCACCAGCTTCCGCCCAGGACATCCAGGACGATAGTCCAGCAGACGAAATCTCGGGATCAATGCCTATTAGTCCGGCTTCCGCTATTCCCGATTGGTATCGCGTGGGCTGGCGTCAAAACGCGGGTCTCGACAATGCGCCAGTCGCCGAGGGGGATGAAAAAATTCAAAACTTGCTCGAGATGTACCTCTCTGAACAGCTATACGGCGACTGGTATCACAATGCCGCAGTTATTGTCTTTGTACGTTTCATCAGAGCTCTTTATTGTCCCATGACTAAACCTGATAGGCCGTTCTTGCATCCCATTTCCTAACTCGCTTTGGCTTTGGGTGGGGCTGGCTATTTATTCTCCTTGCCTTTTGCAATACATACTACTCCACGTCTATAAGGCGCACAAGGAGACACGCCAGAGACGATATCCAGCGTGAGCTCGTCAAGACACGTCTGGCTTCCGAACACGAGACCGCGGACTGGATGAACCACTTCTTGGAACGCTTCTGGCTGATATATGAACCCGTCCTCTCTACAACCGTCATTTCCTCCGTGGATCAAATTCTTAGCGCCAACACTCCGCCATTCTTGGATTCCCTCCGCCTGACTACCTTCACTTTGGGTACCAAGGCACCGAGGATAGACAAAGTTAGGACCTTCCCGAAGACGGAAGATGATATAGTTATGATGGATTGGGGCATCTCTTTCACACCTAACGACACCTCCGAGATGACCCAGCGACAGATCGTGCAAAAGGTTAATCCCAAAATTGTCCTGTCAATTCGGGTTGGCAAGGGTGTGGCTGCGGCATCCATGCCTATCCTTCTGGAAGATATTACCTTTAGTGGTCTGATGCGGATTCGTTTAAAGTTGATGTCCAATTTCCCCCATATTCAAGTTGTGGACATATCCTTCGTCGAAAAGCCTGTGATCGACTATGTTCTCAAGCCTGTGGGTGGTGAAACATTCGGTTTCGACATTGCCAATGTGAGTATGAGTGCCCATCCCTCTGGATATTCCCTCAAGGTGCTGTTCTAGATTCCGGGTCTCTCTACTTTCATCCGTGATATGACCCACGCGACACTTGGTCCGATGATGTACGAGCCCAATGTGTTTACTCTGAACCTGGAACAACTTCTCTCCGGCAAACCTCTCGATGCTGCAGTCGGTGTTTTACAAATTACACTTCATTCTGCTCGTGGAATCAAAGGTACCAAGATTGGCGGTGGCGTCCCCGACCCCTTCGTCAGTCTTTCTATCAACGACCGCCAAGAGCTTGCTCGCACCGAGCACAAGGAGAACACGTATGCTTCATTGCTTAGCCCACTTATTCATCTTTACTTATCGCTCTTGGGTTTAGTTACAACCCGACATGGATGGAGACCAAGTTCATTTTGATCAACTCTCTCAGCGAAACTCTTATGCTCCATCTCTGGGATTTCAACGATCACAGGAAGAACTCGCTTCTCGGTACCTCCACTTTTGACATGGCAATCCTTGCGGAAGATTCTTCACACGAGGGTATCATGTCACCGGTGTTGAAGGATGGCAAGGAGCGCGGAGATTTGCGCTATGATATCGAGTACTATCCTGTCTTGGAAGCTCCAGAAGGCTCAACCGAAGTTCCTGAATCCAGTATGTCGTCTTATCCCTATCTTTCTCTTACATCCATGACTTACAAACGATATACTCAGGCGTTGGTATTGTCCGCCTTGTCATTCACCAAGCCAAGGATCTCGATCAATCTAAATCTCTCTCCGGTGATCTCAACCCCTTTGCCAAAGTATTCCTTGGAAACGACACCACCAATGACGTGTTTGCCACTCCTCGATTCAAGCACACCATTTCACCTGTCTGGGAAGCTCCCTATGAATTCCTCTGCTCTGACAAGGACACCTCCGTCATCACCGTCAAAGTTATCGATGACCGTGATTTTCTCAAAGACCCCGTCGTTGGATATATGTCTATCAAGCTCACTGATTTATTGGCTTGTATGGGCGAGGCTGGTCGAGATTGGTTCCCACTCAGTGGTTGCAAGTCCGGTCGGCTTCGACTTTCGGCAGAGTGGAAACCTGTTGCTATGGCTGGCAGCTTACATGGGCTTAATAGCTACAAGTTCCCAATCGGTGTCGTTCGGTTGAATATCATCAAGGCTACTGATGTCAAGTATGTGTCTTCACGTTTGCTGAGTACAGAGAGGCTCAAATGGAGTTACAGGAATGTCGAGGCTACGTTTGGCGGCAAGGTGAGAAGATAATCGCTTCTGTCTATACCTGTTACTTACCACCCACCTGCAGAGTGATCCTTATGTCCGCGTATTGGCTGCAAACACCGTCAAAGGTCGTACTGAAGTTGTCAACAATAGTAAGGATTTGGTTTTGATACTCAGTGCCTCGAGCTTACACGTTGATCAGACCTTAGCCCGGTCTGGGATCAGATATTGTATATTCCTGTTCACTCGCTCAAGGAGACCTTCATGCTGGAATGTATGGACTATCAACATTTGACAAGAGTAAGGCCCCTGCGAGCACTTCTGTGAACCGATATTGATAAGCAATGCAGGATCGTTCACTTGGTAGTGTTGAGCTTCACATTTCAGAACTTGCAGAAGAATCCAACAACTTCAAGTATCTCTATGCATCCACTGGTATCAAATCTGTCGATGAACCCATCCGTCTTGACAAAGGTGAAGGCTTCAAAGGATCACTTACTTACACCGCCGAATTCGTTCCCTCCTTGGCTCTCAAAAACCTGGCATTCGACAGGGAGCAGAACCAAGGGCAGCAGTCTGGTGACGACTCCGACTCTTCCTCGGATGACGAAATCCCCCACGGCGTCACGATCAAGGTTACAGAGAAGGGCAACCAGCGCGTTTCAATAGATTCGAACGCTACCGGAAGTGGAACCGAAACTGGGAACGGCGTGTCCAATGGCGAAGGAAATGGTGTCAAGTCTAGCGAGCCAACGGCCCCTGTCACCCCGGGGTCGGCGAAGAAGTCTAAGGTGGAAGAGGAGCGTGGTGTTGATATGAGCATCGAAGAGTTACTTAGCCATCGTGAGTCGACGCAGGGCCTCAGTGTGGCAGCCGATCTTGATGACTATTGGCAGAATCCGGTATCGTTGTGTTCGACGTGATCTCGGGTCACTTGACGAAAAAAGCACGATTGGACGTTCTCATGGATGACGGTTACTGGCCGTGCTTCAGTACCAATAAATCGAGTAGTACTAATGCGCAATGGGGTTACGTTGGCGAAGGCTTCATCAAGGAAATCGATTTCAGTCAGGTTTGGTTCAAACTTAACGAAGCAGATGAAGGTTCCCAGGAGGATATCATTGGAGAATGGAAGGACAACGCGAAGACGTTCCTCGAGAAGGCTCTCGTGCGTTCATATCTGCTCTTTGACCCCTGGTTTCAACGTTGATATCGATGGGATGGTTAGGCTGAGCCGCAAACGATCACTCTGACCCACGATGATGAAACATCGACGGTTACAGTTCAAGCTCGGTATATCCCTGTCCCTATCAAGTTGGACCTCAAGGAGAGTGTTAATAGTAAGTTCCTTGTTACATATGTGCTACATCAGCGCTAAAATTTCTCAGATATGGGTGTTCTTCGTGTTGATCTCCTTGACGGCCAAGAGATTCGTGGCGTCGACCGCGGAGGTAAATCCGATCCCTATGCCGTATTCACTCTCGATGGCCAGAGAGTGTTCAAGTCTTCCATGAAGAAGAAGACCTTATCCCCCGAATGGAATGAAAACTTTTCCTGTATGGTAGTACGTCACATTTTGTGGTCCTGGAATGATTCCGCTTTGCTTACGCTAAACCCAGCCTTCCCGCGTTGGTGCTGATTTCACTGTCGAAATCTTTGACTGGAACCAGGTTGAACAAAATAAAAGCCTGGGCACGGCACGCATCGACCTCGGTGATCTCGAACCTTTCACATCCACAGAGCACGTCATACCTTTGACAACGTCTAAGCATGGAATTCACGGCCAGATTCGTATTCGTATGGTGTTCCATCCCCAGATTCTTGCCAAAGTTCGTCAGAAAACCTCAACTTTCAGCACAGCCGGGCGTGCAGTCACCCAGATTGGTGCCCTGCCTATGTCTGCTGGGAAGGGCGTCTTCCACGGAGTTACAAGTGTCTTCAGGCGCGGCGACAAAGATAACGATGAAGTTCCCCCGGTACCTGACCTTCCCGCTGGCCAGTCCTCTCATCCTGTTGGTGCGCCTTTGTCGATGGCTGCCCAGAGTGAACCTTTCCCAACGGGTAGGCCCTCGATGGACGGCAATTCGTCGCAACCTGGTACACTACGAATAACGGTGCTGGATGCTAAGGACCTTGCTCCCAATGAGACCAAAGCATATGTCACCCTCCGCGTCGGTGATAAAGAGTTCAAGACTAAGCATACGAGCCACAAGACTACAACTCCTGGATGGTAAGCTGTAACCTGTACTCTCTGAATCTTACCCCTCAACACTATACAGGAACGAAACCTTCATCTTCGCCGCGTCAATCTCCACTGGTAAGATTTATGCCTGGATCCATGATCATAAAACTCTCGGCAAAGACAAAGAGTTGGGTTCGGGAGAAGTCGATGTAATGCCATCTTTTTACTGCCTGACTTCACGACACCCTGACGTCTACTCTTAGATTTGGCGACACATCCAACCTCATGGCATCTCATCTGCCGACGTTTCCATTGAACTTCGCCATGGTGGCCTTTTGAAGCTACGGTTGGAGTTTGATTCTACGGTGAATCCCAGCAGTGACAGTTCAATATCCTCAGGTGAACATGTCTCCAGGACAATGTCGATGGTATCTCCGTCCCGCTTCAGTATACGCGGCCGACGGCCCGGAACTGAGGGTGATGATTAGCTTTCTTCATTCAACGATCTTGATGTATTCGACGTGCAATTCCATTTTCTACTCTCGAGATTTCTTTTTCTTTTTTGCCCTAGGTACCTCCACTTTTGGCTAGTTGGTTAGTTCCTTGAGTGAAACGTAATACGAAAAGATGTTCCCCGCCTGCTCGCCGTTGTAGAACGACCTGAGAAAGAATTAATGCGAAGATCAACAGGGCCAAATTCCTGAAAGTGTACCTTGCCTTCCAAGCGGTATTTCTCCAACATCCGTTGTCGAATTTGGGAAACGTTGTTTTGTTTGAGCGCGAGGAGATAAAAGCGCCCTTTGTCTGATAACAAGTCCTAAGGGCGAGACATTGAGCGTTTTCAAACAACCTTGGGTATTCTTACCTTGACCAATTCCAAAAAAGCGTCCGTCACTTGCATACCATCGTGCCCGCCTGCCCAGGCGCCGGAAAGACCCATAGTTTGTTGAGCGATTTGCGCCTCTTCATGTTCTGTAGGTACGTATGGAGGGTTGAAGAGGATAATGTCGATCTGGCGCCTGAGACGAGCCGACAAGGCAGATGCGAAAGACATATTTACACATTCCAGCGAAACCTGTCATCATCCTCGAATATGAGATCCTCCCCCCGTCTGTGGGACAATTAATGCCGAACCTTGTTCTGACCGCCCGTGCGCTGAGAACAGCGGCATGCGTGAAGGTTGATATCTGTACACAAGTATACTGGACTGAAGTCAGCAATTATGCTGCTCTCACGGTGGAGGGGATCGCACAGACGAAAGGACCTAGTATCTGAGAAATGAATGAGGATACACAACCAGAGCCGGACCTGGTAGCCAAAGACCATCAGCGGCCGTAGCCTGATGCAATCAAAAGGGCTCAACACACCCGATCTCTAAGCAGATGAGCGGTTTCAAACTTTTCAACTCCTCAGCATCCGACTCGAGTGCATCTAGAAAGAGAAATGTATCCTCTATACAGACTTCAGGTTAGTGATACACCCTAGGATCCCAGCTATCACTGACCTGCTGGTTCGTATACCCGGTCATAGTCTTCGTTCGTAAGGTGCAAGAGGTCGGGCGTAGGAATCATATCTTGGTTAGTGCCGTCGGCCCGGCGGCCTTACTAATGGCCTGCACGTGCCTCGACTCGAATAGGATTTCGTAGTTGAGTCAAGGAGTGTCCCGCCTCATTGTGATCGCGCATGAACAGATGCCATAGGAGAGTCTGGTGCATATATGAAGCCAGGTGCACCTACTTGGACGTACCAACTCGGTGAAGAGAGCACTGCCCCATGCTATCTTGGGGTTTCGATGGGGCCATAAGCTCGTCACTGACACAAGGAAAAACGCTGGAGGCAACAAACTAGCCAAATCCCGTACTATGCGCATAGCCTGGGAAAGCAGACGCGCAGTATGTGCACAAAGCACTATCTCCGCTAACTCTATTCGTGATTACTTGTGGCAGACATGATCCCTGATTGGTTCGCGGAAGTGTCATACTCTTGCCGACTCTTCACAGTATAATATTGTGTTGCCCATGCCGAGGGGTGAGCAGCCTGTTAAGAACAAAGCTATTAGGCAAGGCGACCTGCATGTATCTCAGAGGGGACCAAGGATCGGGGTTCCATCCTGTCCACGAATCAGCTCAGATCTGGGAGAACCAAATTGAGATCGACCTCCAGGCAACTCCGTTGGGTTTACCATGCGGTCCAAAGTGAGTCTCGCAATGTAAGATTGTAGCCATGCGAGAAAACCAGGTCTCCCTCTTGGGGTGAAGGATGCAACACCGATCTAGGGTATATTACATAGCCTACCGCTCCACGATCTCTTGGAATAAATGTAGATTACCTGTAAGTGGCAGGCCAAACGAGAGTCAATTCGTTCAGGAAATTACAAGGTGCTATTAATCAATTCAGTGTTGATACACTGGGTAGGCAACAACACCTATATGTTGGCTCATACGCTAGGCGTGTCAGTTAGGTTTGGAGTTCAGCACCTTCCAATTAATACCACTTCCAGTGCCATATTTCTCCTCTAACCATTCGTTGGCTTTCTTGAAATGCTCATTCCCAAGAAAGCCCCTATGGGCTGAAAGGGGGGAGGGATGTGCAGACTTCAACACGAGGTGTTTTTTCTGTGTGGTTAGATTGAATGTCAGTTCTCGGTCATCTCCAAGGTCGGAGAACCGACCTCGTCTACACCTATAGTGTCACATGTCTTCTGGGCAGGGAGACCCCACACCATGAAGACGACACCAGGTTGACCTTCTCTCTTCAAGACTTTGCGAAGGACTTCTGCAGTGAAAATTTCCCAGCCTTTCTTGGAGTGGGAACCAGCTTTGTGAGCTCGGACAGTTAAACTCGTGTTGAGCCATAAAACACCAAACTCGGCCACACGACTTAGATCACTAGCCGAAACCAACCTTCGTTTAGCTTTCATGAAAGGGAGGCGAATCGACCCACCCTTCATTTGGTGTTGTAAACCCAGGAATGTCTTGACCGATCTGCTTGTAGATATTTCTCAAAGATCCGGGAACTTTTGTCGGAGGAAGTACTGAAAATGAAAGCCCTATTACACCAATCCCCAGGAATATAAGATTGTCCGCAGCACCACTGACTTGGGAACTTACCGTGGGCTTGTCCAACATCATGGTAAGGATCCTGATGTTTGTTTGAGTTTCGTGACTTCCTTGACAAATTAAACTAGACACGGGTATGACTTACCTGCCCGAGGATGACAACTTTGACGCGGTCAAGTGGAGTAAGTCTCGACCAGGAATATATCTGTTCCACTGGAATTCCATTGACGGGGGCACCTGAAGCAGCAGAAACCACAGCTACTTACTTGGGGGGTAGATGGTGTTCGAGGTATTTTCTTCTACTAAGAATTGCTTGAGCTGGACAACAGGACATGAACAAAGTGTGAATCCAGGGAACTGGGAAGATGACCTTTTTGAAGTAGGGTTTCGTGAATTCCGAACTAAGAACATCATACCATGACTTGTCCATAGTCCGGGCTTCAAGCGTTTCAAGAGTTGCTTGAATTGCTTCCTTGCTCTTCTTTGGAACGTTTTTCGAAAGATCGAGTGATTCTTTAACTAATGGTTTCTGCGTTGAAATTTTCCTCTTCGTGCTTGTAGTGCGTTTCGAGCTACCTGCACCACCTGCAGCATTAACGACGGATGTAGAGGCTGTCCTTCCGGGCTTTCTGGCTGTGATTTTGACGACTTGTGCTATGACAAGCATTTCACCGGAACCTTCTGCTAGAGCGGCTTTAGGCATAAGTGGTTTGATGGGTCCGAATGTTGGAGCATTCCTCAATAATCGGAGTAGCGTATTTTATTTAGGACGCGCTCGCGTTATGTACACTTATTTGATTCGTTTCCTCGGCGGGCCGCGGCACCGCCAGGCACAGTCACGTCAGGGGCTGTGCAACTTTCGGAGTCAGTACACTGACTCGGTAGTCACAAAGTCGAATTTGGTGTTACACCGATGAACTCATGCCCGTCAACACGCAACCATGGGTGAAATTTACTGCAAGTCGAACCTGCAATAAACCATAGCCCTTGGTCATATGCAATGATTATGGGTTATAATAGACTATAACTGATCGATTGAAATGTTTGGGTTGGTCAACTGTAACCAGATCTATCGAGTAGTCGAAAATCATTTCCCTGTCAGTCTTCGAACGGTACGATTGCCTTGTGTTCTGGAAACCTTCTTCTCAATCTCCCAGGTAACCCTTTCGATATTGTCGACAGTCATGACTGGCTTTCTACCTAGTTGCCTTGATGACATTGCTAAGTTTAGAAGAACTGGACATAATGTCAGACTCACCTCTTTTTCTTGACCACAGGAACAGACGGTACGTCATCATCTTCCTCGTCCGCATCCTTCTCCACTTCTTCACTCTCCGAATCAATGACAATCTTCTTTATCTTCTTCGTCTTCTTCGGTAGAATGACGGCGGACTTATCCAGATCTTTTCCGGCCCCGTCCCCAATTGACAATTCCTCCATATCCCTTTCTAGTTTCGAGACCGGGGCCCGTTTTGAGTTATTTGGACCTTGCTTAGCCGCATTCTGACGTGCAGCCAATGACAGTTTGCGGTTGGCCGATTTGGATGATAAGTTCTTGGGAGGTTGCCATTCCTCTTCGTAATCATCATCATCATCGTCGTCCTCCACGTATTCGTCTTCGTCATCTTCTTCGTTCCCCTCTTCAGCTTCGTCTTCGTCTACTTCTTCAGCCTCTAAATCGGGCAGATTGGGTTCGGTCTGCCCGTTTCTCTCCTCGTCCTCTGTCTCCGTCAGATCGTCCATGATCGTGTCCTCCTGCTCGGACGGTAGTTCCTCCGTACTTTTTCGAGGTTTATTCTTACTTGTTGATGACACTGGCTTGTCCTTGGGAGCTGATTTTCCAGCAAGAGGGGATAAGGGGGACATTTCCTCATCATCATCTTGTTCATCATCTGCAAGCTGTAAAGAATACGGCTTATTAAATTGATCAACGTCAAGGATTACTTATGAACTTACCAAGCTCATTTCAACATCCGCGGCTTCCTCTTCCTCTTCTTCGTCCGAGAATGTCGGTACGGAATGCTGCTGCGTTTTCATAGGGCTGCCGAATAGGCCTGCCTTATGCAACATGTCAATTTTCGCGTTCGTCTTGAGCTCATTTTGTTCTAGCTAGGTATTATCGCATCAGTTTACCTGGGAGATAACGGGGAATGTTTGGGCATACTTCACTCATGAGACGGCGCGAGTATTTCTCTTCCATGGTCCTCATGCGTTCTTCCATTTCTCGCATTACTTCTTCCCGTGTTTCGGCTTCGATGACTGCGCATCTCATTTCTGCTTCAAACAGCTAGGCAGTGGTAGCTTGTCTCAATGGATTGGTATGTCTGATTGGAGTAGTGGTCATTACCTGCATGCGCAGATTTTCAACCTCATCAAACAAGGCGTCGATAAGCGGGTTGAGGGGCTCGTCGTTGTCATCCACCTCGTCCGCGGGTTCATCCTCTGTCCAGAGAATCAGCAGATCTCATGAGCAAACAATTGATGTGCGAACCCTCGAGAACTTCTAATACAGCTTCACTCTTCTTCCCCATTGTAATGGTGACTTTTCTCCGGAGCGGATGAGGGTTCACATACGGATCATTTATTGTCATGGGATTCAGGTCTTTGAACTTCTGCCCCTGCAGTTTTCCTGGACCTATCGAAGGCACTTTGTGCACCGGGGCAGGTGCATTTGTGATATATATTTCCCTCGCCAATGCTGAAAATTTCATGACATGCGAGTTTTCGTCATAGCCTGTGTCGTACGGATTGACGTTTACGATCATGACCTACAAGGTGAATATAAGGACCTGTCCAAAACGTGGAAAGGAATGGCTTACTGCCCGACCCTCTCCAGTGAAGTAGTCCATAAGGGACTCCGTAAGCTTGCTATGGCGGAATGGAATGACGGCGAGCGTCTTGCGAACGTCTCGAGTATCCATTCTACCATCTTTTCCAGAACCCTCTAACGCTAGGCTAGATGCAAGCTTCTTCTGGTTTGAGCGCATGACTTCCATACATTGGCCGAGGACCATCAAGGATTTATTTATGTTACCAGCTTCTTTCAGCCTTTCACCCGTAGTATGAGTGTGTTTTGTGCGTTCTGAGCCTGCAAGGTCGACAAGAGTGAGTCGGGATACTTGAAGAGAGGTTGGATCCTAAGGGATACATTCAGAGCAATCAATCACGACGATCATTTAGTTAACTTACGTCCTTCTCTCCTCGATGTCCTCTAACGAGCTTGATGATCACCATTCCATGACTTCTGCTACTTTGATGGTTTGCCAGAGTTCCAAACACTCGACGGTGCAGCTGACCAAGTTTTACAATTGATTTGGCTTGAGCGGCACTAGTAACGCGGAACTGACGAAGTCCAGCAATGTACTTGCCGTTAACTTCCGCATCGCCGTTGTCGGAAGCGGGAGAAGGTCGTAGAGGAAGAGCTTTTCGTGTCAAAAGGAGTCTTGCATCCGCTGGGGACTTTAGGGCTGATTTCTGACTAGAATCGTCCTTGACTGAGGCGAGAAGGTCGTATACCTTTTCGTTGTATACTTCGACGTAGGAAATCCAAACAGTGTATTCGTAGTTGCGGTCGACTTTGATTACTGTTGAATCGATATCCGAATCAGCTTCGGTATTGGAGTCTAGTTGGCCGAGGACCTCAGCTAGGCCGGGTTCGGTGGACAGTTGGGGGAGATTTGTGTCGTTTGCATCTGATGGTTCGATGCCATACAGACGTATGGGACGATACTATGTTCCCATAAGATCAAACACTACGATATGAGAGGAAAACACTCACTTTGCCATCACCCTGCAAGCCGTCGACACTATTAAAGATGACGTCGAGAGTCCTCGGTAAGATTCCAGCTGAGCCTTGAGCGTTGCCCCCCTGGACGGTGTATGTTTTCCCGGAGTTAGTTACACCATATGTAAACAAGAGTCCGTTCTGTCCTTGTAGCACGTCTTGAACTAAGGGAAGCATAGTCTTGGTGAAGAAGTCGGATTGGGTTGTTTCTGGAGGGAAGACGTGAGAGAAAGTATAAAGGGAAGATCCAGTAGCTGTAGAGGGGCGGAATCGAGTCCTGTTGGCTGTGTTGTCTTGAGGGTCTGTCATCCGGACGGTGGTGTCGGAAAGTGGGGTCAAGTAGGGCGCTGGGATGAACTCCTCGTCGCCAAGCCGGGGACGGATTCGAAGATATGCCTAGCCTTCGCTTGAACATATTTCTCTACGAGAGATTGGGTCGATACGCACCATGATAGGTTCACGATCCGAGTTCTGAGTGACCTTGGCTTTGACAGCTTTGCGTGCTGAAGTTGGCTTTGATTTGGTCTTTGAAGGTCCATCGGAAACGACAGTTGAGTTTTCACGGCTGCTAAGAGGTTTCCTTGTGGCGTTAGTGCGTTTCGTGGTAGTTGGTAGCAATGAAGTTGATGCCGTGGGTTTTGTCGTTGTTCCTGTTCTTGTGGTCTTGGTGGTAACAGGGGCTGGTGGAACAGCCGGAGCCGTCTTGTTGCGTGCAGAGGCTCGAGTGGCCATACCGGTGTGTATATTATTGGTATGGGAATTGAAACCAAGGGACTTTTAGGAAGATCAGTGCAGGAATCGCTGTGGCCTCATTCACCTTGCGAGCGAGGTGATGTATATCACGTGACCGACGCGTCTTCCCTTAATCGGGACATGCAGGTCTGCGCGGTCACATGACCGTGAATTAGGGCGCGTCGTTGCTTGTTTGGTGAGCGGCATTATCTTGGTTATTTCCACTCTGGTGGCCAGTCGCCGACGTCGTCTATTCTGCTATGGCCATCCTCAAGGAAGATAATCCAAAGCGGCGCAGATCTATTGCTGTTACAAACCAGAACCGACCAACAATCGCCGCCCCAACGGGGAAGCGGCGGGCACACAGCATAGTTCCCGGAGAACGTTTGAGCCTGTTGGCCAAGGCGCGCAGGTCGCTCGTGAGTGGTTGTGATCTTTGCTGTGCAGTAGGCTTCACTCAGTCGTATCATGACCAGGTTCCCAGAAAGAGCATTCTGAAAACATCTTCAATCATCAACACAGAGCAACAGCCTGAACAATCCTCGCTACCGGATGAC
This sequence comes from Chlorophyllum brunneum, assembly GCA_963576785.1. Lineage (NCBI taxonomy): Eukaryota > Fungi > Basidiomycota > Agaricomycetes > Agaricales > Agaricaceae > Chlorophyllum > Chlorophyllum brunneum. Next base: position 2,656,525 of record OY756140.1, on the reverse strand, counting down.
GGAAGCACCGCTGAATCAATGGATCTCACTGTCGACTACCGGGCCCGCATTCACGATAATTCCTCCCGTAAATCCTTTGGCCGGCGCGTCAGTTTTGCCGAGCACGCACAAGTACGGCTCTTCCAAATACCGAATCATGATAATACCAATAGCACCGGTTCTCCGCAATCTTCTCCTATTCCATCCTCATCCCCCGAAATCGATCGTCCCCCAGTACTCTCCAATGAAAATGACTACCCTCGAGATCCCCGACGTAGCTCAGTCCGCTATTCTATGGCAGGTAGTGAGGACATGGACTTAACTTCTGCCAACCACAGCGCTTTCTTAGAAGGCGAGGAGGGCTCCGCTTTAATGGATGAAGAGATGGACTTTGATGAAAACGACGACATGGAGGTGACGGATGTTTTGCGCGGAAATTTAGTGCACAGACGTTCGCTTACTGGCAGGCAACCTTTCGCCTCAGTCCGGCCAAGAGACTCCATTGCATTCCCTTCAGACGACGCGATACCTTCAGACGATGATGACAATAATGATCAAACACAATCCATAATCGAAGACGACTCGCAGATGCACTCAGAGATTGAACAAAGTCAAGAAGGAATGGAGTTCACGGTTCCTATGGGTCAGTCCCTTCGACCCCCGCCTACTGAAGATCCGGTATGGCTTGCACTGCGCCAGGTAACTCATTCTGGCGATGCGCCCCATGAGCCGGAAGGCTCGTCTGAGGATGATATCCAAATCACTAGTGGTCAGCAAGGAATGGACCTGAATGATGCCATGGTTCGACTCATGCGAGCAAGGGACTCTCTAGCGGGAAGTACAGAGGATACGACCGAAGACATGGATATCACAAATGCAAATGCAAATTTCGTGGTTCAGGAAGATTCGTGCCTAAGTACGGATGACAGCCTTAGTGACGACGATGGAGAAGGCAACGAAACTCTCAATGTCAGCAAGGTTATTGGACGGATGAGTCTCGGCGCAAATGCTCGGGTAAGCCTCGGTTACCAGGATTCAACGATGGACGAGTCCGGGGTCTATGGATCCATGGTACCCCTGTCTGTGTCTTCGGCCCAGCTCGCACAGACCCAAGAGGAGCGGGGACAAGAGCTGGAACATGTCGAAGCACCAAGAGTGTTTCAACCGCCGGCAGAAGCAAATGTACCTTCACCTCCATCTATGCCTTTTTCAACGACACTAACAACAGAAGACCAACCTAAAAAATCCCCTGCTTTCACAATTCTCCCTCCATCAACCTCCTTGGCGTCCCAGTCCTCAAAGACTACTACCAGACCTGTCTCACCGGTGAAGCCCAAGCCTAAGCCCACATTCTCCGCTGCATTCGCCCCTCCCGTGACGAAACCCTCACCAAGAAAGACTTCGGTTTCATCTATACCCACACCTAGCAAACGACGCTTCTCCATTATGCAGGATGATGAATCTGATCCTGGGCGCCCGAGTCCCGCGAAGCGACCAGCTCTTGGTGCGAAACTGGTCGAGGGTCCTACAAGAACCCCGAAGCAAGGACTAGCTCCAGCACAGCTACGAGCGTCATCGTCCCCAGGCAAGAGAATCAAGACCAGTGGTCCGGGTACGTTGCCTATGCCTACGAAACGACCATCCGGATACTTCGCGCGTAGGAAGAGCCTTGGAAATGCCTTAACCGCGCCACCAAACGATTGCAGAGAGAGTTCGACCCTTAGGCCTCCCTCCCCCGTGAGGAGAGTCGGCGGCGCTCGCATCAGCTTAGGTTCTGCGCCTTCAGTGGCTTGGACACGCTTTGATAGGGATGTTAATGTATCTTCAGTACCTAATATCGCGCGACCAGCAAAAGGGTCTCAACAGAAGAAATACACCTCGGAACCCATGCTGCAGCCTACACCTGGTCCTAGCTCCAGTCCCACGCCAGTCCCCCCTCCCTCACCAAAACACGCCGTGGTGCCTCTTGGTTGGATACCCCCTGAAACTGGCGGCGGGGATGTGAACCTAAGTGGAGGGGACAATATTGAAGAGGCGACTTGTGCTGAACAGCCATCGGGACCTCAGCCTGAGGAGGACATGGTAAGTATCATACTCGTTCCAGTCGACTGAATATCCTGACAAGTTATCATAGCCATCAATATCAATCGACCAGTTCTTCTCAGTGACAGGTATCAAATTCATGGACGAGTTAACTGCCCCCAGGCGTTCCATTCACCCCCATACTGGCACCCGCCAAGCTCGCAACTCAACAGATATTCCATTATCAGAGTACTATCTCGCGATGAGCATTGGTGTACCTCAGCTGGGTTTGTTTACCCGAGTGTCAAAAGATCTAGAAGGGTGGATGGCAAGGAGCAAAGCTGACTTTGCGCAGGCCGAGGAGGAGGCGGCGAAAATCACGCCGGAGTTGTTCATCGAGTTTATGCGGGCGGATGACGACGGCCAGGCAGAGTTGTTGGTATGTGTATTCGATGCCGTTTTCAAACATTCCCCCGAATTTTCCCGTAGCACCAATTGAATCTCATCCGAATAAACGCTCGAGGTCAGGCAAAGTCTGATTGGTATGACTGGAAACTCAGATGGGTGGAGGGTCTACAGGTCACTGCTGAGCAGGCATTTAAAGACCTCCAATCAGTAGGTTTCGTTAGACCCTGCGCATAAGCGTTTTCCTCATTGTGGATGTCCAGGACGCCGAAATATTGGAACCTATCAAGAAATCAGCTGAAGAGCTTGTACCAACATTAGAGAAAGAGTACAGTGAAATCTTACAAGAGCTTGAACGCGAACAGGCAGAAGTTGCAGAAATCGAGGCCTGTGATCAAGACTATTTAAACGACCTCAAGGTTTCTATCGCAGAACAAAAGTAAGTTCATTTGTGGTCTACGCTATAACGCTACTGACATTAGCTTTATCGTGTGCCTAGCATTGAAGTGGAGGCATTGCGCGCTGAATTATCAGAGCAGATCGGCCAACTTAATTACTTGCGAGGAAGACTGCAGGAACTGGTGGTTGGGAAAAAAGAAGCCGCCACTGCCATCGCCAAGGCGCAACATATCCTACAAATGAAGGAGAACAGTACGAGGACAGAGGTTTTTAGGTTGCGCGGTCTGTCTGTGCCACTAGTCGCTCACTGTGCCAACCATTAACCTAACCATCGACAGATGAACTCGAGACACTCGAAGACCTTCATCGTTTTCGTATCACACGGGTTGATGAAAATTTGTTCGAATATTTTTCCGCCTCTCGCTTCAAGGTCTCCATTCCCTGCAAAAACTATCATCCTATCGCATCGAACGTGGACATCACTCGCGTTGACACACTAACGACGACCAAGGACGACTTTCCTAAACTCAGCAATATCCTACTTCAGGCCGCCCAAGCTCTCGTGCACCGATCAAGGCCTTCTTCTTGCAAAGTGGTCAGTTCCATCCTGCCTCCTTTAGTCCCCTCGTGCCAACCATACCTCAGATTATACATCAATTATCTGACTATTGGTCCTCCTGTTCACAACTCCGGGCGCAATTAAGGTTGTTGACAGTCAAATACCCAGTCGAGATTTTGCCAGTGGATTCGGATGGTTTACCAGGATTTAAGGTGAAAACCAAAGTGATGATCCCATACAAGAAGGCCAAAGCTTTCGTCACGTTCAACTTTGCCCCGGACGTTTTCTCCAAGTGGCCTTTGTCGATCAATCTGCTGACTTGTAATGTCGACGTTGGTTATGGACCCGTGGAGTGAGTATCTCCTGGTATTGTGTCTTCATTAATGCTAATATTTGATCTCAGTCAATCTACTATTGCACAAGCCGTATCAGAACGCCTCAGCCAAGCAACCTCAACTGATAATTATGCGTGCTTGTTAGACGCATGCATTGAGGCTCAGGAGATATACAACCAGTAATATTATTAAATTGTTATTGATACTTTTCTTGTATGTTCCAAGTTGTACAGCACGTTTACTTGATTTTACTTTTATCTTTCCCGTATGTTCCTGTGTACCTTTTGGGATTAATCGCCCTCTCCAATCCTAGTTACCTCCATTTGCCAATGATTGAAATCATCAATGTCATTACTGTTCCGATCGTACTGTCAAGGTCGTAAAAGGTTTCATGAATAGGGAATATAACTAAAACATCGAGAGACAAAAGGAGCGTAGAGACACATTAAGTGAACCAAAGGAAAAGGAGAGGATACATATCGAGCATAGGTAGAGACTATGGTACAATTCGAGGTTGCATAGGAATAGTCAAATACGAGAAGGGGAAACGCAAAATATTATAGGCTGCCCTAGTCTAGTCAGCCCAAGGTGCTATGGGATCCTATAATTTATTAACTTACAGCAGCAGTTTACAATGACAACGTCTCAGCCAATTGATCCAGCTCCGCTAAAAGGACCGACAACACTGCACGGTCGCCTTGTACAAGATCGAGTTCAGCTTCTGTCAAATCCTTCACGTTCGACCACCCCGAAGTGGCCAAACGTACTGTACACCTAGCCTCAAGGGCAGTTTTCTCCTGTCTCCTCTCCAAATCACAGCTCCTCCTGACACTTTCCTCGCTCCTCCTCTTTGCTTCTTTCACGGCCTGCTCCCTCTCAACCTCTGCGTGCCTCAGCCGATCCTCCAAAGAAGAGGTGTAGGCCATATGTTCCTCTCCATTCCTCGCGTGCGTTTCTTTAAGAGAATAAATCTCCTGTTCCATGGCTTGCATCTGCATCAACCGTTCTTTGGCCATATTTTCCGCCTGAGCGAGCTGAAGACGAAGGAAAGTGGTGACAGGCGAATTGACGGCATCCTTCTCAGATGACATTGAGAGGTTGTAGCGTTGCGAGCCGTGCATGGCCGGTGAAGGGGTAACATCTGGTAACAGGACTTGAGAAATAGAACCGTAGCCAGTAGGAGAGTCAAGTGCACTCAGGCAAGGACTTGCTGGAATTTCCAGCGTTGCGCTGAGTACGGGTGAGGCAGCGCCAGAACGGAAGGGCGCTGGGATATCAGCAAGCATCTTCTCGAGTTCATCCTCTCCAAGAGTTTTGGATGCTTCAGACGCCAATTGTTCCCAGGAGAGAATTGAGCCACGACCAGCGCTGCGAGCGTTGTCTCCAAGCTGACGAGGTTGTGGAGGTCGTAGATGATTTGAATCTCCGTCACCAGGAGGTAGCGGAGACAGATAAGACATATTTGACCGCGTCGGCAACTGGGCCGTACCGCGGGTAGGAGTTTTCGGAGGGAGGGCGGGAGGTTTGCGAGATCGCGATTTCTGGATCCTAGGCATTGCAGGCGTCGGCGCGCCTAGCTTTGCGACAGGTGCAAGGAGGAGTTCAACGTCTTCCAGCTCGTCCTCGTCCTCGTCCACACCTTCGGAGATGTGGGACATATTACCGATACACGGGCTATTGACCTTTGATTGTGATCGCCCATGACGAGCAGGAGGCGTTGGAGAGTCAGGGTGGGGTGTAGCAGAGGGAGAGGACCGTTTATTTTTGTCCTGGGTCGCCCGACGAAGACCGCCCCTGGCCATGGGGGTTTTCGGGGTCTGAGGGGCGATAGAGCTGGAGGATGAGGATGACGGCGGACGAGGATTTGTAGAAATCGTCGGGGAAGAGCGGCTAACTGCAGACGCTGATGATGACGTTTTGGATGTCTTGGCGGGGCGTGTTGGGGAGCCTCGATTAGAAGTGGGTGTGCCTGCGGGAATCTTCTTGGTGGGTGCTGGGGGCGTGGGGTTCGGAGTGATGTTCAGCGCTTTCAATGCAGCCCGCTGCGGAAGAGGGCTTATAGGTCGCGCGCCTTTCTCTGCAGATGAAGCAGTGGAAGGCGTCCCGGATTTTTGTTTGTCCTCCTTTTCGTCCTCATCCGAACCACTGAACCGACGACGGGTGCCAGCACGTACTGTCACCGGTGAGGGCGGTTTGAGGTGCTCAGAAGCAGCGGACCTGGGACGATATTTCGGCAATGATGAGACGGCTAAATTGGGATTTTTTGCACGAAGAGTTGCGGCTCTGGTGAGGATGCCAGTGCTGCCGGTTGAGTCAGGTTTCGGAGGCTGTTCGTCGGCGGAAGCTCTGTTGACAGCAGTAGATACTCGCCTACGAGTAGTGCCCTTTGAATCTGGAGTGGCTGTCCTGATGGTAGCCTGAGATGGAGACCTGGTGTCGCCCATAGACGCGCGGGGTGCAGATGGCCTGGGCTGAGCGCTGAGCCTGCGAGAATCCCTGATTTTCTTAGAAGGTTTGCTGGTGTCTTTTGTGTCCTTGTCCTTGTTTATGACATCCGCAAAGGCCCTGCCGACGGAGGCGAGGTTGAGAGAGTGCCTGATGGACGACCTCCTCGTGACGGGGGTGGTCTTGGGGCTGAGGACAGCTGGTTCGCCCGGCATAGTCACAAGCTGATGAGATGGGCTGTCGTGTGAGGTCGTCGCGTGTCGTGCTGCCCCCGGCCAATTCCACCTCCCAACTTGGCTCGCGTTTGTTTGCCCCTGTTGACGGTCTTGTGACCCTCACTCGACATGTATTCACTCTACCACATAAACCGTACCTCCCCTCTCGGACAGTACAGAAATACACCCATCGTCATCGCATTAATCACACCGTACCAGACTCCCTCCAGTGCCAATCCCCACGTTCCGACGTCAGCTATCTGTGCCCGGAGCAATATATACGGTATCAAGAAATAGCGAGGTTCTAGCAGCGGCGTTGGTAGCAAGGTGGGCATGACCAGAATCGGCAATAGAAGCGTTTGCAGAAGCGTCTGATCACGACCTACTGGTCGATCAGTCCATATTCAATTACGTGGGACCAGGACTAGCCACGCACCAACACGCAAGAACCATGCCCATGCGCAAGCAAGGTATATCGGCAAGAGGAGATATGGCACCAGGGGATGAAACATGTATATCCTCCTCCATACATAGAACGTATAGTGTCTGTTATCAGCCAGCAGGAAGGGGTGGTGGATCCTGGACGCATCAGAGAATCAACACATTATCCTCGGCTGAAGAAAACATACAACTGACGTGAAAAAATTAACGGTGGCACCCATAATACCTAAAACAGCGACGGTTATCGATGCACGTCTGTTCATGACATAGTTTAGTAAAAGGATCCGGGAGAGGCTAGAAACGGACACTAACATTCTATCCCCAAACATGCGCTTCCACACATCGTGTATCAACTTCTGAACGCCTTGGTTTCCATCCAGAAGCACTGGCCATCCGAAAAAGGTCGCAGACGTAACGAAATAATACAGCTGCGGAATGTGGAGAGCTGGAATGTGATTTGACTTGTCCCCTAATGATTATCATTAATCCTCCACTCCTCTGCCTCAAACACACCGCTATGGCACACGTACCAAGTACAATACCTCCATTCCAAATTATAAAAACCCCGAACGCAACTAGGACAATTGAATAGGGTAAAAAAGATGGTAATATCTCCGGAAGAACCCTTGGAAGGCTCCAGATGGCTCGAAACAGATCGGCTGGGACAACTGGCTGAGCCCTGTCGTAACAAAGACACATCTTAGGAATTCACTCACCTACGGAAGCGTGAAGAGCGGGAGGATCGTATAGTTTCGCGGGAGGGGTATCCGGCGTGACGCGCCTGAAGCGCAAATACGTGAGCTGGCTCGACGCATAAGCGTACATCACCCAGACAATATTGTTTTGTCTCAAGGTACAGCTGACCAAACCTAGCTGTGACCCTTCACTCTCTACGAGTACATGGGAGCGTCAAGATGAAAACCCACCAAAGCGGCCAGCCAATGCTGACCTTCCGTAGCAGCAACGACGGTTGCAACCACAAATAGCAAGCTCGGAACATCTGTGTAATACAGGAATCCGAAAAACCAGGCTATGGGAAAACCCGCAAGCACGGTGGCCTCAAGCACCGGTAGCATGATCGACGCAGGTGGTCGCACTCGCTTATGATAACAGACAAGGCGTGTAAGGGCAATTGGTAAAGCAAGCAAAGACAGGAGAGTGGTGAGCCGGAGCATGGATGTATTGCACTTGAAGAGGAAGACCCGTTTCAGTAACAGAGACATGATGTAGCTGATGCACGTCGTTTCAGTATTGCATTTCATTGTGAAAACAGAGGCAGGGTGCAATGGAGAGAGGTGCAGATAGGCATCCTCACCATGCAAACGGCACGCTGAAAACCACTGGAAATGAGGTGGTGCGCGTGAAGAACTCACAGTCCTGGAGGTGTGGTAATTTTTGGGTCCCAGGTTGAAAATTCCCCTCGACAGTATGTCTGGGCTTGAGATATGTGAAATGGCTCGTCCTAGATACAGGGAAAATGGAGTGGGCAACGACGCGAATAAGCTGTGGTATGTGACGGACCATGTATGGTTGGTCAACGACCGCATTGAGCTCCTTGAGGACGGTGACCGCTGCGGCGCAGAACGCAAGGTACACCGTTGACATTCTGGTATTGTCAAGAGGAGAGAGAGGCTGGGATGAGGACCTGTGTTGTGTCCGCCAGAAGTTGCGAGAAGTTGGGCAGCCGTTCGGCGACTATCTGGGACGCCGGATGTGTGTCGGAGGTCCGGAGCGCCTGGGTGTTTTCGGAGATGGCACGAACTCGCTGGCCCATAATCAGAAATCATATATCTTTCGTCGACATCGGATCGAGTTTCTATGAACTCATCGACTCAATCAAATCCGTATTCGCCCATCATATCCCATTTGGCCCAAATGGCAAATGGAATGATTGGGTGTTGAGGATAAGGTGCGTATCGGATTTTGCTCATGCCTGTCTAACCGCTTTAACTGCCGGAAGCAGCGCAGGAACGCCTTGTGCCATGCGTTGACAGCCTTGTTCAGCGTATAAAAGCAACCTTGGACCATGTCATACGCCCCCAAAAACCTCCTCCTCTCTAGGCAACTTCTCCTTTTGTGCCTGACATCCCTGTCCTTCCAAGTGATCTCCTCCAGATCCGCACCGTCCAAATCGCGTTACCTATCACCATTACCGCGTCCGTGACGCACCTTACCCTGCGACATCCGAAGCTGAATTTCGTCTACATGAACCCACTCACCCCCTCCCACAACACTACCCTTGGACAGGGTATGCGCGACCTTCCCCCGGAACTCGCCTGTCGCATTTTTCTAACATCCTTGTCCGAGTCCCCATTCAATCACTATAAGATGGACGAATATGGGGATATAGACATGCGCTGGCCTGCTTCCAAACTGATAACACCCTTCACTCTCGGCGCTGTCTGTCGCGACTGGCGAGCCATGGCTTTCCGAGAGCCACTTCTTTGGCGCTCTGTTTACCTAGTCGCTGTTCCGTACAAGGCAGATATACAAGCACGCCTTCTAGAAGGTTGGCTTGCCCGCTCCGGAAATCTCCCACTCAGCATCGAAATCGACTGCTCCAGCTATAATCCAAAGAAATGGTCTGTCAACCACCAGCGCGCGGCTATAACTTTGCTGGAAACCGTCTTCAAGTACAGTACCCGCTGTACAACATTCCGTACTCGACTACCACCCGCGTCTCTCCTCCCTCCTACACACTCCAATATTCCCGATCCCCTGTTCAACAACCTGACCACACTCAGCATTGTCCCACGGGAAATCCCATTCGAGGACGACGACGACGACGACGATTTAGTTATAGACCTATTCCAGGACGCCAATAATCTACGGCAGGTCGATATCCACGAAGTCGCCTTCGAGCAACTCACCATATCCTGGGCAAATGTCGTCAAAGTGACAGCGACGACCGTCTCGTTAAACGATTGCATCAAAATACTTCATGCTGCACCACACATCGAAGAATGTGTATTCAATGGCATCATCTACTTTGGAGACGAACCCGACCCCGCACCAGTAGTTCTGCACCGCCTCAGCGTGCTAATTCTGGACTTCGGAGAGTTGAATACCACACGAGATAGTATCACCCACATTCTAACCGCGCCCAATCTTAGGAAGCTGAAGTACATCACCGAGAATGGGGATGGCTTTCCCGTCCAGAATTTTGTTTCCTTCGTCCAGCGATCGCAGTGCCCCCTCGCCGACCTGACGATTCAATACCCTTCCATGTCAACTGCAGATGTGGTAGCCTGTTTGTCTCAGGTGGCCCCCTTTCTCCAGAACCTCACTCTACTTCTTCCATCCAATGCGGGAACGACCGTAACCCTTAAACCCCCCGGCCATCTGTCCCAGGCCTTCCCAAAGTTACAGACTTTGACGTGTTCCGGTCCGAACACCATCATCCAACCACTCTTCGGCATCGTGATACCCCAGCCTCAGCCGCATCACTAGAACGTTCTCTTCACGCTTTGTATGTTTGCTTTCCCATTTGCTATGTCTCGATGACGTTTTTATCTACTTCCATCACCGTTTCATCTGCGCTTTACATCTCCGTTTGTTCCGTTACGTATCTGCAGTCCTATTCCGTGTCATGGACCACTCGCCACTCTTCAAATTCCCTGTGACGTGTTCAAGAATGTACTAGTCCTGTCATGATTAGCTCTAAATACTCTTGTCTTGATCCGCTGATTTCTCTCATTTTGTCGCACTGTGTAGGCATCTGTCAATATCCGATGGTGGTTGTGGGCCATCCCGACCTGCTTCATGTTTGATGAGACATTAGCTGCCTATGTATGTCAAACTGTGGAACCAACTCGAAGGAAGAAGGTCCATGTTAATTTGACGTCACTGATAGAACCTACGTCAAATAAAGGAGATAGCGACAAAGTTCCGCGGCCCTTCTGCTTCAAATATAGTAGCATGAATGATGTGAAGAGAGATTACGAGGACATATCACATATTCTGTGAGCGATCAACGAGCACTACGACAAACGGCGTAAAGAAGAGCACAAACAACGCTACGGCTTTTCGTTCTACTTCTAAATCTTGAATTCTTTTCTACCTTTGGTGTAGCGTATCTACACGCTAAGGTCAAGACCGTCGAGGGCTGGGATGGGACGCTCGGCTTGAGGTGTGATACGAGCCCCGTGACGACGTTCTCCCTTGTCTTTGAAATCCACAATCGCGCTCTGTAAAAAAAGGATTAGATCAATAAAAAGGATCAGCGGCCGCTTGGCACGCGAGCTTACATGAGCCGTGATTCTGTTGTCCCATAGAACGACAGTATGAGGACGCCACTTGACACGAGCCTGGTTGTCGGCACTCTTATCGATGTGGTCGAACAAGAGTTTCAAGATCGCTTCTATTAATATAAAAGTATCCAATGAGCCGTCATCCGCAGGCAGTCGTCCAAGGAAGAAGACAGGAAGAGATGAAAGGAAAGGCGCGTAACATACCAGACTCTTCACGCTTAAGTCCGACAATCCTACGGGTGAACTGTCGATTGACATACAGAGCCTCTTCGCCGGTTACTGGGTGCCTCCTCACAACTGGGTGGATGTGCTCCACTGGTTCACGACGGACGGTCGCACCGCGCTTTCCAGAACGGGAGAAGTCTGCCTGCTCAATCCCGGAATGGACGGCTTTGAGCGTTCGGAGGAATGCGATGAATTGAGGTGAGAGGCGCCTAAGCGTTGCGACTTGAGATGTGAAGAGGGTGTCACCGCCGGTATCGGGGGAGGAGAGGAGGAAGAAGGTAGTCAAACCAGGAGGTTGGAGTTCGTAGGAAACATCCGAGTGCCAGCTTGTTGTGGTAATGCTTTCTTCAATTTCAAAATTGAAAGTGGAGTTGGCATCTCTATGTACATGTGGGTTGGGGTGTCAGAGTGGGTGCTTCGGCGGATGGACCAAGAGCGACACACCGATAGACCAGGTGAATCTCCGAGTACCCTGCAGGGTGGCCTGAGGTCGGGTGAATGTGTAAGCTTTGAAAGGACACAAAAGCATCAGATATCCGGACTCGTAAGTACAATAATAAGACCTACCGGCCAAAGTGCCTTCCCCATTCGCGGTAGAAATCGGGACCACGGTCAATAAAGTCTTGCTGGTCCCTGAATACCAACAAACCCCGTCGCGCAACCTGAGCACGACATGTATGATTACCGAAATGTTCTAACCGCTACCACAGGGACTCAGGCTCTCACCTCCAATGCAAGCTGGTCACGACCTGAGGGGTTGAGGGAGGCAAGATTAACGCCAGTGACTTCCGTGCCGATGTTAGGAGTCAGATCAACAATGCTAGTAGCGCTGTTGAGAAAAACGCGGGGGTTTTGAAGATTCAAAGCTCGAGAACCTGGATCAACGTGGTCAAATGGTTCCAAGGGAGGGTAACGAACCGCCGAAAAGTGGGGTAAAAGGTGAGCATAACGATATTCCTCGGCCGCTTTACCGTCTTCTTCGTTGCGCGGCCGCAGGCGCAAAGTCGCCACGTCGGAAACAGTGGTAGCTGTAGTAGTCATTGCACTTGAACGACGAGCTGAGATTACGCTGCTTGTCCAACTTTTGCGGTATTATATTACCCGCAGATGGATTTGATGGTGGGATATGGGTCGCCATTTGAGCTTCGAAGAACACTGTGATGCCACCAATAGGGCGGAGGGACGGTGTCCTGTGAGTATTGCTCATATGCTCGTGAAGACCAGATGATGCCATCCAAATATATTCATGGAGTGCGTGCGGATAGCATTACAAAGCACCAATATGTTGCATCCGTTTTGGCGGCGGAGCGTCTCTGCCAGTCGGTTGTTGGAAACACTGGGAATTGGTTAGGGAGGTATATCTGATAAGACAACAGGGGACTAACTTCCATCGGCTCATGTTGACATCCAGGGCGCTCGATGTCTACGTCAAGGATTACCGGAGACGCGCACACGGGAACATTGTCGATTTATTGTAAGAACAACGATGGTAGCAATGGTGATACTGGGCTAGAAGCAGTGGTGGTAATTATCGGGCTCAGCATTTAATATTTAAGTGTCTGTGCCACGAACAACTGCGATCCATGCAGATCCCATCGGGCAAGACAAAAAAGACAGGAGCCACACATGATCGCGTCCGTGAGACATTTCGGCAGCGGCGCACAATAACAACAATAAGCTCTCTCGACACCATCATTCCACCCCTACCCCTTTGGCTCGAGCCCTGCACTTCCTGCGTCACTCCCTGGTCCTCGTATCAGGTCTTACAGGGTGCCTTTACGCCTTTCTGAAGAGCTTCGGTTTTTCTGTAACCGTTGAATGTCTTGTGGTGAAGAGCTCACGAACCATGGTAACGTTAAAATCTGAAAGCCACCGTGCAACTGGATAGCCTTCAGAAGAAGCATGATGCACTCCGCTGTTTCTTCCGCGGTACCTCCTACGCGCCTATTGTCTTGCTGTGACTAGGTCATCAGCCAATGTCCGTTACGGACTGCCCTATAATCCCACTGGCTATTGTCTAATTGTTTCATGCAATGACACTGAGATTCTTCATACCCTTCTGGGAGATTGATCGAGCTTTCCACGGAATGCACAATCAATGGTCCCGGTGCCGTTCCTTACGCGGGCTAGGATTCATAAAGACCATCTGGGAATTCTGACCCACTATCCCCACTCCCCCCCTCTGAACCCCCAGCGGCTCACCCCATACCCACCTCCATAGTTCTGCATAGGCCAGACATCCGCCATGGAGGAATCCAAACAGAGTTTGTCCTACTCGACGGAACCCGTCGTTCTTACGACTCTCCGTAACAGACAAGTCCCCGATGTACCAGAAGACGTCGATTTTCTCATGGAGCATCTCAACGACCCCAATTTCGACCTCAAAAAGTCCTATCCTCCCTCCATGCGTTCTATGACAACAGATGTGCAAGGCAAGAAAATCTACGCCTACGATCGTCAGTCCGACTACGACGCCGAATCTCACTTCGAATCGGAACGACCGTCATCAAGGAATTCCACTACCATCGAGTTTGACGAGTCAGTCATACTTCACTTTTGCCCTAACATACTCATTAGCCTGCAGCGAGTCACCTTATCCTGAAGTTCGTGCTGCAGTCTCAAGTGTGGACGATCCGTTGATGCCCGTGAACACATTCCGAATGTGAGTCTCGTCCATTTATGGCTTGGCTGGTCTGACCAAATTCCTAGGTGGTTTATTGGTCTCTTTGCTACAATTTTAGTTTCCGGACTGAATCAGATCTTTTCCCTGCGCTGTATGTTCACAAAATCGGCTGTGATTTATCGTCCCTTAGCGATACGTTTCAGATCCCTCCGTCTTCATCACGGGCATCGTTGTCCAACTGGTGACTCTCCCTTTTGGCAAGCTCCTTGAACGCGTTCTGCCCACGACCAGATTCAATACCTTTGGTTACAAATGGTCTTTGAATCCTGGCCCTTTCACCATCAAGGAGCATGTTTGCATCACTGTTATGGCCAATGTCGTCGTCGGTGGTGCTTACGCAACCGATGTTGTGCTCACCCAGCGTGTCTTCTATGGACAGCAGATTTCCTATGGTTATCAGATCATGATCGTTCTCTCCTCCCAACTCATTGGTTACTCAATGGCGGGTATCCTCCGTCAATTTGTTGTCTGGCCGTCGAGTATGATCTGGCCTGGTGCTTTGGTCAACTCGGCTCTTTTCAACACCTTGCACAAGAACTACGGTCAGCGTGACGGACACATGAGCCGTGAGCGCTTCTTCCTCTACGCGTTTTTGGCTAGTTTCGCCTGGTATTGGGTTCCTGGATATCTCTTCACTGGCCTCAGCATGTTCAGCTGGGTTTGCTGGATTACCCCAAACAATGTTGTCGTCAACACACTCTTCGGTGTTAACACGGGTTTGGGTATGAGCGTCCTAACTTTCGATTGGAGTATGATCTCTTTCATTGGCAGCCCTCTCGTGACGCCCGTGAGTTCTTTATTTTTCTCTTGTCGTTTTGAGATGAGCAACCGCGCTAACAAGTTTTTTTTTTTTTTTTTTTTTTCAACAGTGGTGGTCGGAGATGAACACTGGCGTTGCTTTCATTCTTTGTTTCTGGATCATCGCTCCCATCTGGTATTGTGCGTAACTTACATACTTCTTCACAATGTCCCTGTGGCTAATTAATGTTACTATCAGTCACCAATACTTTCAATACCGCTCACTTCCCCATTTCATCTTTCCTCTCCTGGGATAACACTGGTGCTCCCTACAACCCACGGGCCGTCGTGAACACAGATGGCATCTTCGACTTTCAGTTGTATTCGCAATATTCGCCCATTTTCATGTCCGCTACACTCACAATGGCTTACGGTATCGCTTTCGCCTGTTTCCCCTCGGTCTTTGTGCACACCTTCCTGTGGTTCCGCAAGGACATTGTTAAACGCTTCAGGAATACCCTCAAGGATGAACGCGACGTCCACTCTCGTCTCATGCAAGCATACCCCGAAGTCCCGATGTGGTGGTATGCCGCTATTGGCGCCGTGACTTTCGTCCTTTTGTGCGTTGGTGTGGAAGTGTTCCCCACTCAGCTCCCTGCCTGGGCTGCTCTTATCGCCCTCATCATCGCTGGCGCTCTGGCGATTCCCTTGGCTATGCTTATGGCTATCACGAATCAACAAGTCCCGACTCAGGTCATGCATGAGCTCATCGCAGGTTACATGCTCCCTGGTCGTCCGGTCGCGAACATTCTCTTCAAGACGGTCGCCTTCATCGGTACTCACCAAGCTGTCAGCTTCGCTGGCGACCTCAAACTGGGCCATTATATGAAGATCCCACCCCGCACTATGTTCACCATTCAAGTCGCCGCTTCTGGTGTGAGCTGTTTCGTCGTCACACTCGTACAAGACTGGATGCTCGCGAACATCGAGGATATCTGTACTCCCCGCCAAAAGAACGGATTCAGTTGCCCGGGCACCAATGTCTTCGCCACTGCCTCGCTCATCTGGGGTGGTATCGGCCCGCGGAGGATATTTGGCCCTGGTGCACCATACAATGCGCTCCTTTGGTTCTTCCTCATCGGCGCTATTTTACCTATCCCGTTCTACCTCCTCGCTCGTCGCTTCCCGCTTTCCTTCTGGCGGTATGTCAATATCCCGATCTTCTTCGCCGGTCTTGGTGCCATTCCGCCGGCATCCGGTATCAACTATATATCCTGGGTACTTGTCGGCTTCCTCTTCAACTACGTGATCAGGAAGTACCACTTTAGGTGGTGGATGAGGTATAACTATATTTTGTCCGCCGCCCTCGATTCTGGTGTTGCGATTGGTGTCGTCGTGATCTTCTTTACGCTACAATACCCGAAGGGTGGTGTTGAGTTGAACTGGTGGGGTAATCTGTGAGGATTTCTTCTAGGCAACCTGATCAAGGCATGAAACTGATTATGATGTTTCTTTCCAGTGTCTGGCAGAACAACGCTGATGCAAACGGAATCCCGTTCAAGCCTATCCCGGAAGGCACGATCGTTGGGCCGAGTTCGTGGTCATAGTTGACTTAGCTCCCCCTTTCGTTCCCATCCAAATGGACCTTACTTCACATCACCTTGGTTTTCATTCGGACTCATCGACGCTGGGCGTGTTCACCCCTTCACCCCACTAAAGCAAGAAATACTTGTTCTGCACTTCACTTTCTATACCTACTCCTCGTCAATCAGTGATGAGGTTCAATTTCATGAATGACAACGCATATACCAGTGTATTCTACACCACAAAATTTAGCGATCGGATCTCAATCTCTTTCTTTCTTTTTGGTAGTGACTTTCCTGTTTAGGTGCTGCAGTAGTACTATATTGTTTCTTGTTCATATCGTTATTAGCTTGCGGATTTTTCATACTCATTCACGATGTCGTTTCATGTACCCTACTACGAACGCAATGCAATTGCATTTGGAACCGTGATTCTGTGCGATTGGCCTGTATACAGAGTCATAAAACTTGTAACAGACTCCCAAACCGTGAGCTGGCGGCATTTCGTCCAGCGCGCTCCAGAAAATTTTACAGATAAACAAAAGCAACAGTAGAAAATATCAGCACAATCAACTAAGCGGAACCCCAAACCCTGACCTCCCTTCCGGTCGTGGCCCAGACCTCCTTACCCTGCTCACCAAACACCAATTCGGAGATATCGCTCCCCTCCTCGACGCGCACCAGCTCTTCCCAGGTCTTATGCGCGAATATTCTTGCACCATGGTTGCCTGCCACACCCAAGAACTGTGCACTCTGGTCATAGACAACCCTATTCACCTTGAAGTTATCGCCGAGGGAGATACTATGCGTGCTCTTCGTCTTGCGCAAGTCCCAAATGGACATCGACGAAAGTGAATCGGGTGCAAGCATGTGGTATCCATTTTCGGAGAAGGCAAGGGTGTTGACGGTGAAGGGTGTGCCTTCACTTGGAGTCAGGGTGGCTGCAATTGCACCAGTACGAATATCGTAGATCTGAATTGTGGATGTGGGTGTGCCTGTAGCAATGAGTGTACCATCTGGGTGAATCGCGAGAGAGGTGAACGGTTCGTCCGACGGTGCTGAGCGGAAGACCTGGGCGAAGGTATTCAAGTCGTGGATGGAGTATGTCTTGTCCAGTGAGGAATAAACAGCAAGTGTGGAAGTTGGGTGAACAGCAACACCGGATATTTCGCCCTTGTGGGTGCGAAGGGTGTAGTTGGATATGTACTCCCCAGAGTCAGAGTCTTGAGACCAGATTTTGGCAATTTTGTCGGCACCAGCAGAGAGGAGAAGAGTTTTCTCGTCTTGGCGTTCGCGAATCGCTACATGGTTGATCTTCTTGCTATGGCCTTTGAGAGAGGCTAAGACCTTGTCCGTGCTCCTGTCATAGAACTGAACGATTTTATCATTGCCACCAGTGAGGAATTGCGAGGGGTTGACGCGAGAGACTGCGAGGGAGGTGATACCAGCTGGAGAGGCAGAGTGGAGGGATGGGATGGTGTGTTTGGCAGCGTAGGTTTTGACTTCGGCAGTAGTTGCATAGCCTGCAGGGGGCTTGCGCTTTTTGCGGGCGGCGGAGAGAGACGCATGGGTCTCGTCAATTTGGGAAACGACGACTGCGGGGAGACCTTCCGTGGTTCCGCTCTCGCCCATCTCCACATCGCCACCTTCTGGCGCGGCGGAAGGGGCGATGCCCATTGATGCTTGAACATTGGCCAGGGCCCTGGTCAAAAAAAATTAGGGTGCTGCTTAATATCGAAGGATAGTTCATGGCGTACTCTCGGGCAGCATCACGCTCACGAATCAAACGAGCGACGACACGAGTAGCTGCGTCTTGCGAATACAAGGCATAGCTCAATTCCTGACGAACAGAGTTGTATTTTTGCCTGAGAGAGAAAAGCTCGAGGACAATAGCATCGTATTCGTTTTGCAGGGTATGAAGGAGAGCAGGTAGGGAGGTATGTGCGGACGGGCGAGGTGGTGCAGTCTCCGGAGCTGTTGAGACGGGTTGAACATGAGGAGACAGTGAAAGAAGAGAGCACGGACAAGCCTTGAGTTCTATGAGGTCAGACTCCTCGAGTTTGTCGCCTGTGATGGGGTCTGCGCCGTTTTCGAGGATGTACTTGGTGATGAGTCTGCGGTCGTAGATATGGCCAGACTTGACGGAGACAACAGGGTCCTGGGGAGGCTCGCCAGAAATTGCACAGAACACCATTTCGCTCGACACAAAAACACACAAAAACGCGGTTTCGCTTTGTTCAACTTTGCCCCGCGTCACTTTGTTGATCCTTGTTTGCCCTCTGCCCTCCACCACCATGTCGCAAAAACAACAGCGCCTTGTCCTCGCCATTATCCACTTCCTCAACCACTCCATCGACGACGGAACCGTAGGGGCCGACGACAAGGAGAGCTTGGAGGTCGCTGGTGCGCTCCCCCCTTCACACCGACCAAAGCCCTTATCTAATCTGCGCTAATTAGTTCAGTGCATCGGGGAAGCCTTCGGCGTCGATCCCTCGGACGAGGAACAGGTCGAGAAGCTCTCTGTCGGGCCTACTACTTTGCAGAGTATTTTCGATGTCTACATGAAAACTCGCGATAAAGTTGGTGCACGTGCACAAGCCCCAGATGCGACATCTGTGTCCACACCTGCGTCCAAGGCACCTTCAACGGAGGATAAAACCAAGGCGGAGAAGCTCAAGCAAGAGGGGAATGCTCTTATGTCGAGCAAGGAATACGAAGGGGCTATCGATAGGTATACCAAGGCAATCACGCTCGACGGGTCAAATCCCGTCTATTATTCCAACCGTGCTGCTGCGTACTCGAGCAAGGGTGACCATCTCGCCGCTATTGGAGACGCAAATACCGCTATTCAGGTCGATCCCTCCTTCTCTAAAGGTTACCACCGGCTAGGGTATGCATTGAGGCCCCGGTATCATATTCAGATGCAACTACCCACTCTTCCGTTTACAGACATGCACAGTACTCTCTCGGAGATTTCAAAGCCGCAGCCGCAGCCTTCGACCGTGGTTTAGAGGTCGACCCAGATAATAACGGTCTCAAATCTGGTCTCGCAAACGCTAAATCCAGGATCCCTTCCGGTAGCGACGTCTCCCCGAGAGAGACCCCATCAACGGGTGACGCAGGTGCAGATGCAGGTGCAAGTGCAGGTGCGGGTCTTGGAGGCATGGCAGATATGCTCAGGAACATGACTGGTGGTGGTGGCGGCATGCCGGATATCGCTAGTCTCATGAACAATCCCCAGGTCATGGCCATGGCTCAACAGATGGCTGCTAACGGTGGGCTTGAGCGACTAATGCAAAATCCTGCACTAGCGAACATGGTATGCATACATGAATGCATGGTGCAGTCTCTAACCATCGATCTCTAGATGAACCGGGTCCAATCTGGAAATCTACCCTCGATGGAAGAGCTCATGACCAATCCTGAACTTAGAAATGTGTACGGTCGAACTCTTAGTTCTTCCTAGTAACCGTGCACTGATTCTCGTCTCTAGGGCCTCACAGTTGGGATCTGGATTAGGTGGTGCAGGTGCAGGTGCAGATGCAGGTAGTCGATGAAGTGTCATTTGGTTGGAGGGCCATAGGAGTATACCTTGGATAAGTGTCGCCTGCACACACGTCATACATACATTAGTTTGCATCGCTTTTCTACTCGCAATTCCATCCTTTTCTCTCGATGATGTAAATCTGTAGGCCTACGAAGAGACATATGGGCGATGCTCTTCGGGGTTTCAGTAGTACTGCTACGCTCGAGATCGAAGGACGCGCGCTATACTTCACTATTCACCAGGAAAAGGCAGTGACACGCAATGGTTGCTTGAGGTTCTTCGGCAGCCGGTGCGGTCCTGTCTAAACAAATGGGATCAGAAAACACCCGAATTGGATTAATTATGAACTAGGCTATGCGGTAGGTCGATATGCTATACATCCAGAATTTGGTTCAAACAGGTCAACAGAAGATGGGAAATGAAATAGAATGAGACGAGATATTGAAGCAGAAACGATAGCACATAGTAGGGAAAAAGAGGATAAAACAAACGACAGCAAAGTGTTCAATGCCGAACTTTCCATCAGACTGTCAAAGTCTGTATGGAAAGGGGGAGGGAAATAATGGGGGGAAAGACCATCCCCTTCAGGCAGGAAAAATGGTAAATCGCGTCAGGAACAAGATCCGATGCATAACCTACCAGACCGATAGATTATCAAACCGAACTCCTTACTCTACGATTGCGGTGACTGTCCGACTCCCATTCGTGAAATAAGAGTCCATTCTCTTATTACAGTAGGAGCCAAGCGAGGAACAGCGGCCGAGCAGATATATGGGTGATGACAAGTTACAGAGGTGTTGATGTTTTGAGTAGCGTCCATTAGAACATGGGTATATCGTTATCACGGTGTGCACATGATGAGGTGTGGAATTTAGCGATGGGACAGACGAGGTGCCACCAATAAAACGGACAGGAAGTTTGAATGTTAGTATCAGACGATGTGTTTGTTGCTTGTAGTCCAGGTAATGCTATGCTGGTGACTGTGAGTGTTGAAGTTCGGATGTCAGGATGGGCTGACATAGGTCCATCACGTTTGAAATGTGATCCCTGGAGATCGTGGTGATCAGTAAACACCAACAGGCCTATCATCAATCTGGTCTGTGATTGAAATGTCATGCGTTGGTTGCAACACCGAGTTCCGATGAAAATGGCCATAATGGGGTGGAAACCCCGAAACACACGTGCATGTGTGTCTATATCTGCTATTGTAGGGCAGTGACATCCATGAGAACGCGGTGGTCCGAGACCGATGAACGGAGCTTCAAGCCCTACTTTTTTCCCCGCAGGTTCCACAGGGTCAGTGCATAGAAAAAAAAATAGTCGGGCGAGATCATGTCGAGTAGTAATCGTAATCGTGACTGGGCAGTGCAGCATTGACAACATCGATCGACACTATCATCATAGTTCCTCAGAATGTGCTTTTCGCCGCATACGCCTCGTCTTCGTCGGAATCTGACGGGCGAGTGCCGGGGGAACTTCTGATAGTTGTGCTGGTAAGTTCTGCGGATGTCCCTGGAAGATTGATCAATGTCAGTGTGATCAATACTTTGGGGGGGGGGAGAATGGGTAAAACCGACATGTTTCATGTGATACCTCAAACCGCTTGAATGTTTGTATGCTTTAAAACAGTCGGGGATATGACACACGAACTCTCGTTCATTGTCATCTACCTCAGGGTCCGTACCAGAACCGTTTTCCTCATTTAGCGATTGACTAGAGAACCTCGTTGATAAAGCTGTTCGGAAGTGAGCTGTTGATCTGTGGTGACAGTGAAGGATGGCAGGATCAGAAAACTATTTGTAGATTGTGTTGGAGATTGGACACACATTTGAAGGTGGTATTGAAGGCCGTTAATTGACTGTGAGAATGGCCCTAATTTTAGCAAACTAAATCTGACTGTAGGGTACACTAACACACCTTCCATGATTTGCCACAGCCTGCAAGGGCACAGCGGTAAGGCTTCTCAGTATATGGTTCATCGCTGTGCTCGTTCTTGTTGTGATCAAAGAGTTCCTTTGATGTCGTGAAGCAAGAGCGACTTGTTGTGGCACTGACTGGCCAGCATGTTTCAGTCCCACACGCGTAGGGCTTGACGGAAGGACTAGAGAGTAGGGCATTAGATTAAGTAATGGGAAGGGGGGGGGGGGGGGGGGGAGGAAGCGTACTCTGCAGTCAGAGGAAGAGATGATGAAAGTCTCATCGGAGTGCTGGTTTTGAGGAGCTTCTTAGTAGAGGTCGGTCGACTTCTTCTTGCAGGTTGGACATGAGGACGAGTCGGCTCGCGGGACGTTGAAAATAACAAGGAACCTGAGCCTGTGGGTTGCTCGCCGCCTGGAAGATCTACAGGTGAGGAGACGTTCGGACTTGATGTTGGAGAAAGCGATGATGCAAACAAAAATGGAGTAGATGAGGCGGATGATAAGTCCTCGTAATTGGTATCCACAAGTAGATTATTGTCCGTGTTAGACTGGGGCGACTGTTCAAATAGTGGAGCGAGAAGGTCGCCCAAGGGACCTGGCGATTTCCAAAAGTCGGGAATCTGGTCAAGTTGGATAGGTATGTCGTTGGAATGGGAAATGGGGGAAATGGGAACTGATGGATGTTGTACATTGAGTGAAATTGGTGGTTGTAACAGAGGAGAAGTGAAAACTGTTGGTAACAGAGGAGTAAAGCGTTCGATTAAAGGACCTGTCTCAGTGGTGACGGATATGGGTGGGTCGTCCAGCGACATCAAATTATCGTCATCCTCGTGATGTTGATCTGTATTCGAGGTGTGGTCCGTTGATGATGGAAAATCGGGTTCCAATTGCACGTCCATTATTGGTGGCTCATTTGAGATTGGCGGTAAGGGTCGTGGAAGCTGTGGAGGGGCCGATAGGGCCGCACTTAGAGACGACGATGAAAATTGGAACGGTGCAACGTGAGGAGAGACGGACACAATTTCGGGAGAAGGAAGCCGGAAAGACTGAGAGGAGTTGTAAGATGAGCCGTGTATGGGATATGATTCGGGGGGGTAGTATGGTGGCCATGAGTCAAAAATGGGCCCAGGTGATGATTGTCCTGGGTCTGTTGTTTGACCCTCTGGTGGAGGGCCCTCCTCTGGGAGTGGCGGAGGCCGGGTCGGAGGCGGTGTCGGCTGGCTCATGGATGGTATGGCTGGTGAAGGCAATGGGTGGATTTGGTCTGGCGGAGTTGGGACTCCATTGTTGGGCAAAGCAACTGAGGGGGAATTTGAAGAACTCTTGGAGGTGGTATTGGGGCCACTGTTAGAAGTAACAGGCCGACCTCCCACCCTCAATGCCGCCGCCTTCTTTCTCTCTAATAGTCTCCACCTAGGAGTGACGTTAAAGATCGAATCTGCGGTAACAGCTTCTCAGAAATTCACCTGTTCCTGCAACCAAGTCCACTGCGTTTCATTTCTTGACCAATCTGACCCCACTTGCCTCCAATACGGCCGAAGACCTCTAGCAGTTTTTCGTCCTCTTTGGGCGTCCACTCATCCTTCTTGAGGTTCGGATCAAGGGCCTCCCTGTAGCGTTTCGAACATGCATCGTCGGTCCTCCCTGATATCGAGCGGGCTATTGTCGACCACTTGGCACCATATTGGTCGTAAAGATCCAAAAGTAATTTATCTTCTTCGGGTGTCCAAGCCGTTTTCTTGACGTTGGGAGAAAGCGAATGCAACCAGCGCTATGGAGAAAAATTAGTGCTGAGAGTCAGGGTATTGCAAGAGGTAGGCAAACCTTTCTACAGGCCTTGTTGGTTCGATCTGGGATACACAGTGCGATGTTCTTCCAATTATCATGTTCGCCATGTTTTGCTACAGCATCTTTGAGCAACTGATCTGGATACAATAGTGAGTAAGAGCGGGCGTTGGAAGGGGCAGAAATATGCCTTCATGTTCGGTCCACTGTCGACCAACGTTTCTCTCTGCCATGGGGAGAGACCAATCACGAAATCATGACACAGAGGTGAAGCTGCAGCGCTCTCAACACTGCAATGGGCCGGAGCCTGTCACATCCATCACTGCTTCCCGATCTGGGTAGTCTGTGACACAGAGTCACTCAGCCGACGCGCTCAAGTCCGCAACTTGCTTATACCGACATGTCCCTAACCCTCGACTACTCCTCCGACGACGCTGAACTTACCGCATCCGCTGCAAAAGATGCTTTTGGAATCTCATCATTGCCTACCAATAAAAAGCTCCGTGTCAAGGAGGAGACAGAGCCCAAATCTGGAAAAGCAGATGCTGCACCCCATGTACTGGCGGAGGTGTGCATTCTTCCGTTCAAAGCTTTAAGCGGTACTAAAATCACTTGCAGGATCCTTTGAATATGACTTCTCTTGTTACACGGCCGACGGACACCCAAATGAACGTGAACATCCCGTATCAAGACATGATGCTTCCGCTTCAAGGACCGGAAAACCCATTTGGTGACCAGAATCGCTTCCTTAATCAAAATGCGTTGGCTGGTCATGTAGAAGAGCAGTCTATGTCCGAGCATGCTTTCCGTGCACAACACCTCACTCACTCCATCCTCGGCTATTCGGCAAACCCATCTGTGGATCCAAATGCTCCGGCAATTATAGGGTCATTACAAGATGCAAAATCCAACAACTTCCAAACAATAGATACTATTACAGCGTCAAGACATGAGCGTAAAAAGCTAAAACGGAAACGGGAGAATAAGGGAGATCTCGAGGTCGTTGACGGAGAGGGTGCTTATGTTGGGCCTTGGGCGTCTTGGAAAGGGGAAGATAACCAGGTGGACTTTTTGGCGGGAGTTACTGCTGGTGATGAGGAGGAAGAAGATGAAGAAGAGGAAGAGGAACCTGAGTATACAGTCAAGAAGGCCAAGCCCAAGAAGGGTGCTGTCGGCCAGGAAACTTCAGTATTTCATGGCACGTCTTTAACGGACTACCAGGGAAGAACGTACATGCCCCCTCCAACCGCAGAAGCACCTCAACTATTACAAGAAGCGGGCACGCAAGAATGTTTTATTCCCAAAACCTGTATTCACACTTGGACGGGCCACACCCAAGGCGTCTCGGTTATCCGAACGTTCCCAGAGACAGGGCATTTGTTTATGAGCGGGTCCATGGACACGAAGATAAAGGTATGCACGACGTATTTTGTAAAATGGATATGATCTCTCATGGCTTGGATCCAGCTCTGGGACATCTACACCCACGGCAACTGCCTCCGGACGTTTCATGGTCACGTCAAGGCTGTCAAGGATATCTGCTTCTCAAACGATGGTCGACAGTTCCTTTCTTGCGGCTATGACCGCCAGATGAAATTATGGGACACCGAAACGGGACAATGTCTGAAACGATTCAGCAACGGGAAAATCCCTTACGTCGTGAAGTTTCATCCTGATGAAGACAAGCAACACATTTTCCTTGCAGGGATGTCAGACAAGAAAATCATACAGGTATGTTCTCCATGGCCTCCTCGAAGCCATCATTCATACTTGTGGCGTAATAGTACGATATCAACTCCGGTGAAATCACACAAGAATACGACCAACATCTTGGGCCTGTGAATACGATCACGTTTGTGGATGAGAACCGGCGGTTCGTTACTACCTCGGATGACAAGACGATTCGTGCTTGGGACTTCGACATACCCGTGGTCATCAAGTATATTGCTGAACCCCACATGCATTCAATGCCTTCTGTCACTCTCCATCCCTCAAGTACGTCACTTGTGCAGGATTCTTGAAATTGCCATGTGCTAATTTGCAATTTGACAGAGAAGTACCTTGCCGCTCAGTCGCTTGATAATCAAATTCTTGTATACAGCACCGACAACTTCCGTCAGAACCGCAAGAAGCGATTTGCGGGCCACTCTGTCGCTGGATACGCATGCCAAGTCGGGTTTTCCCCTGACGGCAAATGGATAAGCAGTGGTGATGGCGAAGGCAATGTAGTTTACTGGGATTGGAAAACTGGTCGAATCAAGTCGCGACTCAAAGCCCATTCCAAAGTCGTCATTGCACACGAATGGCTACCACACGAAACAGTAAGCCTCTCGTAGCTGCAGAGGTGACAGTGCTTACGATTCCACCCAGTCAAAAGTTATTACTGCTTCATGGGATGGCCTTGTTAAGTTATGGGTAATATTTCTCCTCACTTTACCCTTGTAATCATGCTAACCTCGACTTTCCGATAGGACTGAATACTTCCCCTATTGTATCAATAATATGTTGAATAATACTCATGACATCACTCACATGTCATGTCAGTTGAACATCGAAGTAACGAGACCTGTGAAGTCTGCAGGTACCCCGGAGTATCGCACACTTGGTCAGAACTCTCATGTAACACCTCATCTCCCTCAGGCCTTTGTGAGGTTCCCGATAAGCGACAGGGTCACCAAAAAAAAATCGTCGTATTTGCTTGCTGCCGAAATCTGGTAAGCATGTTGTGTTCTCCCACATTGCTTCATGCCGAGCAGAACCTTATGATGTAGGGACCAATCAGGGCCAATCCTGGCCAATCGCCCCTCCCATGATCGAATTTGATCATCGTCGTGGAAACCATCCACCTTCAAAAGGCATATCGTGATCGAATTTTCACTTACATTGAAACTCCACCTGTCAACGGACGCTTCCTGACTGGACATAGTCACTAACAAAGTCCAAATGCAGATGCAAAGTTTGCGCAGCCCATCAGACCCATCCAATTCCATTGAACAAGACGCGATACAACCCGGACGAGGAACAAAAGTGCCACATCCATCGTTGTGCACCCTTCATGTGAGAAGTGGAACTAGAGTTTCCGGACCATGTGTGGGCATGAAAGGTACCCCCCTCCCGAATCCCTACGCTAGATTGGTGTGAGACAGACTCATCTCAGCCCTCTAGGAATAACTACATTAATACTCGTACCCGCCTGGCACACAACGGTGGTCGAAGACCAAACGGCCAAAGTAGAAAAACATGTGCAAACCCCTCCTAGCCTTAAGGCACCAGTAACACGGTAAAGAAGCACCATATTGGTCAGGAATGGTGATATAGTTAAAATAACCCTCATTTTTCATTCCACGATCGACACAGTTGGCTATCACAGCATCACGACAAATACTTGATTGGGCACGGAAGAATTGCCGCCCAGAATGCCTCATTAAAGCAATCTTCTGCAAGAAAGTGGAAAATTTGAGCTTCAAGCATGACGACATGTCCCCAAAACGAAATATACATGTCACGGACCGACAACCAAATAAGATTCCACGTGAACCTAAATGACATGGTACTCTGGATACCACATGCGGAAAAGCGGATAGACATTCCTTCCCCGAATCCCAACACATGGGTCGCATTTATACCCGTCTTGCCAAATCTGTCGGTACGCATAAAAGCAACCCAGGTTCTGGGTTTCTCCCCTCTCAACCCCAGCATTCTCACTTCATATCGCTTCCTCTCATATGCTGTTAGGTATGCGACTTGCCATTTTCCTCTCGTTGTTCCTTGCTGCTGCGGCCTCAGCCCTTCCGGTATGTGGCGTACACTTTCAGTCCCTTGGTGATCGAGCTAAATTATATCTTTGTAAGGTTGCTGAGCCTGCTCCTGTTCCTGTTGTTGTCGGCGACATTGACTTGCGGCGTGGAAACTCGGACTGGCGTAGGGGAAACAGGGACTGGCGACGCGGAAACTCAGACTGGCGAAGGGGCAACAGTGATTGGCGACGAGGTAACTCTGATTGGAGGCGTGGGGAAGTCGATGAACGCGGAAATAGGGATTGGAGACGGTCAGAAGCCGACGCTCGCGGCAATTCTGACTGGAGACGGTCTGATACCAACGTCCGTGTCGAGGCTAGGGGAAATTCGGATTGGAGAAGAAATGCGGCTTTGCCAGAGCGTGCGGCGCTAGACAGTCGCGGAAACTCTGACTGGAGAAGATCTGAAGTTGATGTCCGCGGTAACTCGGATTGGAAACGTACAGAGATTGAAGCGCGTGGTAATTCAGACTGGAGAAGGAAGCTTGAGCAGGTTCGTTTAACCATGTCTGTTCGTTATGGTGGTTTCTGATTTTTGTCATACAGGCGTGACCGGGTATCTTGTCTGTATATGAATGATTTGACGACATGGACCTTTATTGATGCGCTTGATCCCTATTCTATTATCCACATACTTTCTCTCTGACTTGAGTGTATACCACCAGTTTAACGATACGTTATTTCTTGGCAACACCTTCCGAGACTCCTTGGCTCCCGATGATAATATAAGCCACCTGTCATTGCCGATCTCCGTTATCTGCCTAACATAAACAATCTCTACACATTTGACGGTGAATTTGTGAATAGAAGAGCATAGACGCTGAACCAAAACCCAGAGGATAAAAATAGTGAGTGATGTGTACGACCTGAAGACCTACTTTGGGGAAAAGGGGGTTCCTCACGCAATAGCTCAGGGACATGTTTGGGGATACTATAGGCGGTTTCAGTTCTTGTGGCAAAACTCGCGCAAAGATAGAAATTCTCCGCTCTGGGCCACAGGACCCGGGTGGGGGTGGACCCCGTTCCGTCCCTATTGAAGGACAATGCATACGAATACATCCAGCAATATGAAAATTCCACATAGAAACGAGGGGCGGTTGTGTGAGACGACATCATGCCCCAGAGTCTGGAAGTTCCCGAGTGACGTCCAAGGTGTTGACGGAAGTGGACACATGCTTGGACAGATTTGACCCTGATTGGGGTTGTTGACGCGTTAATGAGGACGCGGTGGGCGTGACCTGAATGACAATTCCCCAGCCCTTTCTCTTATCTGACGAGCTCTCCGGTTCTCTTTTTTCCGCCTATCATGTCCAATTTGAACGACGCAGTGCCCGAAGATGCTCTGATACGTGACAGAACACGCTTCTTTGAAGATTTCCTCGAGTCAGACTCGGCCATCTACAACTACAAGGATGAAATCCACCGGATGTTACGCACGGACCAAACGCGTCTTGTCGTGAATATCGACGATCTGCGCGATTTCAAACGCGAGTACGCAGATGGGCTCCTCAAACACCCGTTCGACTACCTCCCTGCCTTCGACGGCGCCCTCCTCAACGTGATCCAGCGTGTCTACGATCCAGATAAATACACAATAGAGTCGAAAAACTACAGAGTCGGCTTTAGCGGATCGTTTGGGGATCACCATGTCAGCCCACGTACACTACAGGCAACACATCTCGGCAAAATGATTTCCTTGGAGGGAATCATAACCCGTTGCTCCCTCGTCCGGCCCAAAATGTTCAAGTCCGTTCATTATTGCCCCGAAACTACGCAACACTATGCACGCGACTACCGCGACGCAACATCAACTTCGAATCTCGCTCCAACACCAACTGTACCGCCCACTCATGATGATCAAGGTTACGCTCTTGAAACGGAATATGGTCATTGTATCTTCCGCGACCATCAGCGGATCAACATCCAGGAAATGCCAGAACGTGCACCCGCTGGTCAGCTTCCACGAAGCACAGACGTTATCCTTGACGATGACCTCGTGGACAACTGCAAACCAGGCGACCGGATCCAGCTAGTTGGAATTTACAGGAGTGTGGGAGGTGGCTCTAGTGGTGCATTCAAGTAGGCCCTACCTACCTCGTCTCTTCTCATCATTACTCAACCCCTTCAGATCCCTCATTCTTGCCAACAACGTTAACCTTTTATCGAGCAAAATTGGTGGTGGAATTGCCCAAACGCCGCTCACAGATACGGACATTCGTACGATAAATCACCTGGCCAAGCGTTCCGACATCTTCAGCCTTCTCTCTGAATCCCTTGCTCCTTCGATTTTCGGCCACGAGTACATCAAACGTGCGATTCTGCTCCTGTTGCTCGGTGGCGCAGAGAAAAACTTGCCTAATGGCACACACATTCGCGGCGACATAAATCTCCTCATGGTCGGTGATCCTTCAACTGCTAAGTCACAAATGCTCCGGTTCGTCCTCGGCACAGCACCTTTGGCTATTGCCACCACAGGTCGAGGTAGCTCTGGTGTGGGTCTTACCGCCGCAGTTACTACAGACAAAGAAACAGGAGAACGGAGACTCGAAGCGGGCGCTATGGTCCTTGCAGACCGTGGCATCGTCTGCATCGATGAATTTGACAAGATGTCGGATATCGACCGCGTAGCGATTCATGAGGTTATGGAGCAGCAGACGGTTACCATCGCAAAAGCCGGTATCCATACTAGTTTGAACGCGCGGTGCAGTGTGGTCGCGGCCGCAAATCCAATATATGGCCAGGTGAGGTGGCGCTTCAGTCTTTTGAGGCAAATAATAATAATGCAGTTTTCCAGTACGATATCCACAAGGATCCTCATAAAAACATCGCACTACCAGATTCGCTGCTCTCACGTTTCGATTTACTCTTCATTGTTACGGATGATGTGAGTGAAACTCGCGACCGAATGATTGCCGATCATGTCCTTCGGATGCATCGCTATCTTCCTCCAGGAGTTGAAGAAGGGGCACCCTGCCAGGACAACTTGAATCAGCAGCTTGCTATAAATGGTCCTGGAGTCGAGAACAACGAAGAAGACGCTGAGATCAGTCCGTTCGAGAAGTATGACCCTCTCCTCCACGTTGGTGTCGGCAGCACTTCCGGGCGTCGTGAGACCCGCAGTAGCAAGAAGAAGAATAAAGAGATACTCAGCATTGCATTTGTCAAGAAGTATATCCAGTACGCTAAGGGTCGTACGCCACCAGTCTTAACGAAAGGTGCTGCCGACCACATTGTCCAGGTCTATGCCAACCTTAGAAATGAAGATATGGAGGCGAACCAGAAGAAGGTAAAACTCAAATTGCATTCTATCTGAGCCAATCCAATGCTCAACTTCCTAGACCTCGCCACTGACTGCGCGTACACTCGAAACTTTGATCCGTTTGGCCACTGCACATGCAAAAGCACGCCTATCTCCTCAAGTTGAAGAGAGGGACGCTCTGCAAGCCGAAGAAATCATGCGTTTCGCACTATTCAAAGAAGTTCCCAAGCGGCAGCGACGGAAGAAACGCAAGCACGCCAATGGTGTGGCCGCACGTAGGGGTAAAGAAGATGCGGAGGGCAGTAGTGAGGAAGAATCAGACGACGGAGGAAGCGGAGATGAGGCCGAGGAACCACGTATGAGCATGCCTCCCGCTGCTCCAGCGCCACCGAAGAGCCAAATCCAGGACCCCATTTGGGGAGAGGATAGCCAAGACGTGCAAATGGGGGTGGAGCCGCAGCTCGTTCCTGCCGCACCTGCTGCCCCCGTTGGACCCGCCGCTGATGGCAAGATACGCCCAGACAGGTCTGTAGAATCAGAGCTTAGAAACCCTATACTGTCACTCACCAGGTTTTTAGGTTACAATTCTTCCGAACAAGACTGGCAAACTTATTTGCAACTCGCCTTCAAGACACGGAAGAAATCTTCCTCCCTCAGTTATTGGAGCTCATCAACGACGGTTTACCAACTGATCAACTGTATGGCACTGCCGAGGCTACCGAGGCCTGTAGCGCCATGCAGGAGAACGATGAGTTGATGATCAGTGGCGGGATTGTCTACAAGATGTAACGAATGTCGTCTCATACTTCCTGTTGAGTCAGTGGCTCCATGTGTTCCTTTGCACCTCTATTTTTGGCTTCTACCAGTGTTGTATCGCTATCGTATTATGCACTTTAGTTCGGTAGAATCTATGTACCCAAATCGGCAACATCCTGGAGCTAGCAGCAGGTACAGAGCGCCACCGCTTGGAGTTATAGCTACAACTAGCCAAGATCGCAGCGCCCTGCGCCACGAAGTGCTGTTGTAAATAGCAACTACTGCTATCCACGTATGCATGCAGAGCCCCAGACATCGGGTTGCAAGTCCCGTACTCTAGGCTTGACCTGCCAATGGCCCAGGAAATGGTCACCCACGGCCATCGCGTGATGGACCAACATCCATATTTTAGGGGCAGTATACTATAGATGACCTCAAGAAGAGCATTCGCGAACCGTGTCAGTTTGGCCCAGGCGAACCCCCCCGTTGTAAGGCACCAGATAACCGACGCGACGGGGTCATCATACCAGCCGGGCTCGTAAAAAATTAGAGTGTACGTCTGTCTGGACCAGCAAAAATCAGCCTTAAAACGAAAGGAGACCTGAAAACTACCTTCAACTGAGCAGTCAACGGACGATCCGATCCGCCTTAGAACGTCGGGCAAAGCCAGAGACAAAGATAGATATACAGCCTATGGGCCATGCTTTCTGCCTTCGGCCGCTAGATCCCAGATCTCAAACGGCACCCAGTGCCATAGGACAGACGGTTGGTATATACGAGGACTCAATTGTCAAAAAAAAACGGTTGAGGCTGTTGGCGTGCATTCAGCAGTAAAAATCGCCGTCTTGCATCTATGCATGCAAATGACATCCTTGTGTTTCTTCAAGTCATGAACACCATGTGTTTGCCACCCAGGCTGTATGGTCCCCGAATATCCCGTCCCGATGCTATATGTAGCGGGCGAGATGGTACGCCCGGAGATACCGTGGGTTGCATCTTATAGACATCGTACTTCTTGGCGCACCGAATAGTATACGATGTATTCAGCTAGAGAGGTGGCTTTTACAAGACAGCTCTCGAGATAACGCGAGATGGCGGATGGTAGATACAACCTCCTGGTAGGAAACACTGAAGATCATACAGATTCCATCCAACACCGGTTTCTCGCATCGCTTTGTCACATTCAGATCGGAGGAGTTCATACGCGGGAACCCCGCATTCGTGATCGATAATATCTGGCGGTCGCTCTAACGTAGTTGGTCGGGTGCGTGGTTGCGACTTGATAGCTGGAGACACAGACTACCCTTGCGTGAAGTGAGACAGACGTTACCATGTATGTATGTTTCTGGAGAGTGACACTGTTGGACGAGCGTGAACTGCGAGTCGAATAGAGAGAACGTGGGGCGTTTCAGGCTGTAGATGTAGCTGTAAGCTAAGTGGGTGGAGATAACGTGTACCTGGAATGCGGTTACCCGCCGGGCTTTTGTGAAGATATCTGTCACCGAGTTTCGGAAGCGTCTTGTCGGAGGGAAGAGGGAACCTCATCTTTCTCTTCAATCCGGGAGTCTATGGACGGTTGTGGTGATTCGGTCCACACCTTTCCCTTCTGCTGGATTCACAGGGCTGGTGGCGACACTTACCAATGTAGAAGGTGTCGGTGCATGAAGTGGGGTATGAGTCACACCAGGCGGTGAGTTCAGGTGCGCAGGTCATGAGGGAGACGAATGAATGTTCTGGAGGTCGGCGACCAGCCGGAGATACTTTTCTCGAGCGCTCGGCTTGAACCACATGGACCGGATTAGGAGCGGAACTTTCTTTAAGCGAGAGTTCTGGCTGTGGCCTCTGCGGCATTCGACCTCAGAGCAGACGATGTGTTTCTCGCCAGCTGCAGGCATGGCATGGCATGACCACCTGAAAGCTTTTGTTGGTTGCTACTTCTCTGGAGATACCCCAACGTAGGGCTGGTGGCCTTTCGTGTGGTTGTTCAGTAGTGACTCGGACTGGTGGCCATGTCGTCAACCCAGTGATCACAGCTGTGATATCTATGGAGATGCGTCATGCACTGCATCTAGTATGGCCGGTTTGCAAATAGAGGTTGCTGTGGTGAAGGGATTGGGACGTAAGAAGGATCTTGCCGCTCGGCGTGTATATTGTTATCGATGACCACCCCAACAGTCCGTTCCTCCGACATCACTCCATCCTCTCTAGCTCCGCTTTATTACGCCATAAAAGTTTTTTTGTCTCTCCCCTCTTCTACATCTATCCTCTCTCCCGCCCATCATGTATCCTGTTGATGGTATCCGTTCTCAACTCGAGTGGAACTCTACTCTCAATGTCTCTGATGCCCCCGTCCCTACCGAGAGCACCAAGTATTTTCGCAAGGTCTGTCCGTTGACGCGCCTCCTTCGTGCTCTTCCTTGACTATGTTTGCGTAGACGTCCATTATAGCGACGATTGGTGGGTTTGGAAACCTCTCGTGATAGACGCGTTCGCTCAACATCAGCAGGCCCCAAGGTCAACACTGTCGAGAAGCTCGCTGAGCTTCGTCGTGCTGGCGTAAACATCGGTTCCTACTCTCCTCAACAGAAACCTCGTCGGCTTCTGACTTATGCTTCATTGTAGTCCGCATGAACTTCTCGCATGGATCCTATGAGTACCACCAGAGCGTTATCGATAATACTAGGCAAATGGTTAAAGGTCGGTTTATGACTTTTCATTCCGTTTGCCCGCTTTCCTCACTGTCTCCCTCTAGATGACCCACATGGGCGCCCCGTGGCCATCGCTTTGGACACGGTCGGTGTTCCTTTGTCTTCTCCCCGAAACCCACATTAATCTGCGAGTTGTCTGATAGAAAGGCCCTGAAATTCGGACCGGTCTAACGAAGGATGGCAAAGATGTACGTCATACGTTCTGAGGATCCGTTGTATATTTCATCTGGCTCATCCTTTTACCCAGTATCCTGTTAAAGCTGGTCATGAATTCCTCATTACCACTGATCCTAAGTACAGTGAAAGTTCCGATGACCACTCCATGTTCGTAGATTATGTGAGTAGGGTTTAACTTGGTTCTGTGACAAACACTGATCCATCTAGGCTAATCTCCCCAGGGTTACTGCCCCTGGCAAGCTTATCTATGTCGACGATGGTAGGCATTTTCATCGAACGGATCCAGATCAATTTTTCATGATTTCCAGGTATTCTCTCCCTCCTTGTTCTTGCTATCGATGGCCCCAATGTCCGTGTCCGCGCATTGAATAATGGCAACATCTCCTCTCGCAAAGGTGTCAATTTGCCCAAGACTGAGGTCGACCTTCCTGCGCTCTCTGAGAAGGACAAGGCTGACATTCAGTTTGGTGTTCGGAATGGGGTTGATATGATCTTCGCGTCATTCATCCGTCGTGGCGAGGATGTCAGGCAAATCCGCGAGGTTCTCGGCCCTGATGGTGCTGGTGTCAAGATTATCGTCAAAATTGAAAACGAGCAGGGTGTCTGCAACTTTGATGACATCCTCAAGGAGGCCGATGGTGTCATGGTTGCCCGCGGTGACCTGGGTATTGAAATCCCTGCGAGTCAGGTCTTCCTTGCCCAAAAAATGATGATTGCCAAGTGCAATATTACTGGCAAGCCAGTCATCGTTGCGACTCAGATGCTCGAGTCTATGACAGTGAGTAGCACCATCCATTTACTGTTGTCGGGTTCAAAATCCATTCTTTTCAGTACAACCCTCGCCCCACTCGTGCCGAAGTCAGCGATGTTGCCAATGCAGTTCTCGACGGCGCTGACTGTGTTATGTTGTCTGGTGAGACTGCCAAGGGTTCTTACCCCGTCCAATCTGGTACGTTCTTTAAAAAAACGAGGGCCCTCGTTCTAACAAAAAGTCAGTCCTTATGATGGCGGAGACCTGCTTGCTCGCAGAATCTGCGATATGCTATCCACCTCTATATGATGACTTGCGCGCCATCCAGGCGCGTCCGACAGAGACTGCGGAGACCGTTGCCATTGCCGCTGTTGCTGCTGCTGCTGAACAGGATGCCAAAGCCCTCCTTGTTCTCTCGACAAGTGGGAACACCGCTCGCCTCGTCTCCAAATACCGCCCTAAGATCCCCATCATCACCGGTGGGTCCATCGGTCTTCACTTGCCTGGACCAGAATACTAATTTGTCCAACATAGTTACTCGTAATGAGCAAACTGCAAGACAGATCCACTTGCACCGCGGTTGTTACCCGTTCTGGTACCCTGAACCTCGTGGTGTTCAAACCCACCAATGGCAGACTGATGTTGACAACCGTATCCGCTTCGGTCTTCGCAACGCCTTGGCACTCAACATCATCAAACCTGGTGCCACCATCATTGCAGTGCAAGGCTGGAAGGGAGGCCTCGGTCACACCAACACGCTCCGCATCCTAACCGTACCCACCGACCCTGCCGATCTCGAGCTGCAGCCCCTTGGTTCTCTGTGAAAATGCAGGAGTAACTTAATAAAAACGATAGGCCATGTGTAGCTCTAATTGTCACGTTTCTGCTTCCATTGTGTTGATAGAATCCGCTGCAATGTTGATCGTTCTGAAACTCGAGCGCATGATGTGGAGACTGAGCCATCATATGTGCTTCCCACGCCCAGAAATTTCAGGACACTGGCCTTCGTTGGCCATCATCATCTAAACCACTTGCTGATCCCAGCTACAAACTTTATTCTGTTGTGCGGCGTCGAGCAGCCCTGTTGACTTGGGCCGCACCTGTGCATGTCTTTCTCTACATATTTCTCGGGCGAGACCCAACGGGGCCACTCAAATAGTAACTCATTACCTGTCTACGCCAACAGTTCTTCTGCAGTACAGGAGAAACTCGCGCTACATCCACATCTCGCGCCATGGTGGCTACGACTCAGCCTTCCTATTCCATTTTGCTGCACGCGCCCATTCCGGATATTCGTTATAAACCCAAGGAGGGTACATGATTATGCTACGAGACGATTTGGCAGGAAGCGGGGGTGCTCAATATTAGTGCTATTGATTATGCTGGCGTTCTTCTTCGTTTTCGCACTGGCGAGACGCTTTGGCACGCATGCGAAGCAGTGGCCCCTTGTGAAGGATTCACGGACATTGGTGTACGGACGAGAGGATTTACAAAGGATTTGGAAGTGGGAGATTGCGAGTGGGCATTATCCAAGTCGGAGAGCCAGTGCGTATACTTTCCTATCTTTCACTCTTTAGGGATGCACCGGGGATTGAGATGTATTCTAGTTCCAGAGCAGATACGGCTGAAGGACACGCCAGTTAATCCAGCGCTTCCTCCAAGGAAGATTAATATACCTTCACCCTTGACTGAAGAGGCCAGCGAATATGTGACATTGACGCGTGGAAGTGGACCGGAACGCATATACCTCGATATCCAGAGCCAACCTCCTGATGTCGCTTACCCTCCTCGACCTATACCTGGGAGTATCGCGGATTTAGATATTATAATGGAGCATTGTGACTTTTCGAAGAAAAAGGTGCGTGCCAGCTCTTCCTGGAAGTTATAATTCAGGTCTTTACGAATTTGGTAGTTTGTCAGGGACTGTCTAGAGGTCCTACGTGTTGGTGCAGGACTGGACAACGGTAAACGACTACGCAGAGGGAGACTAGACGATTGGAAATACATATATGTCGAAAAGGTGGACAACACAACAGCACATGCACCTGTACGTCGACAAGTGGAGGACGAGGAGGATATTTGGGACGATGCGGTCGCTGGACGACGACCAGAAGCACGACCGCAGGATAATTCCGACCTAGATTCTGGACTTTTCAAACGG
This sequence comes from Chlorophyllum brunneum, assembly GCA_963576785.1. Taxonomy (NCBI): domain Eukaryota; kingdom Fungi; phylum Basidiomycota; class Agaricomycetes; order Agaricales; family Agaricaceae; genus Chlorophyllum; species Chlorophyllum brunneum. Next base: position 2,619,387 of record OY756140.1, on the reverse strand, counting down.
CGGGGTGTCGAGCCCGAGTCACCTCCCATTAATTTACGGGGGCCAGTTCAGTATAAACCCTACGCATCGCTCCCACAGCCTTGCGATCCGGAAAATCCGCGGATATTCCACATGTTCTGGACAGGTCCCTTCACGGATAAACCTTACCTCGCGATTTTGAGTTTCCTCTTCACTCAAAATACAGGACTACATGTGAAGCACTGGTCGGAGAATGCAGCTTGCCGACCGAAATTCTGGATGTGGATAAATCCAGGACCAGCAGCTGCAGTCCCCAATCCGAACGCACTGAAAGATATGTTCGACCAGTTGGCGTCAAATCCTTGGGCGTCGCCGTTTTTGCACCCCAGGTTTCACGGTATTGTGGAATTTAAGATGTGGAACACGACGAGAGAGTTGGATGGCATCCCAGAGTTGAAGGACGAATGGCGTTCAAGGGATTTATTCAACTCTGGTGGGAATGTGGTCAATGTTAACAAGAGGAAAACCCCTCCGCTGATGGCGAGTGCCAATGAGACAGACGTAGAAGCAAGGGGAAAAGAGGATATAGTCGACCGTGCAGGGTCGAAATCGGCTTCAACGTATGACAAGCTCTCAGTTATTCTCTCTGATATGGCACGTTTCATTCTGTGCCACCGATACGGTGGTATCTATCTCGACGCGGACACGATCTTCCTTCGAGACTGGGAAGAGCTATGGGGTTGGGGTGGTGCTTTCGCGTATCGTTGGTCCCGATTGTCAAGATACAATACTGCAGTCCTCAAGTTAAACAAGGACTCGGCTCTGGGCAAATTCTTGTTCAGGACTGCGTTGAAGAATAATTTGGATTTCCATCCGATGACAGTGTCGGTATATGCGAGGGAGGCACATCTAGAGAGCCTGTTGTTGAGGTTACCAGATGCTCTTTTTGATTCAGCGTGGTTGAATACAGAGAGTTATCAGTTATCGCGGCCCCCTCAGCCATTCTTTACTAAGTGAGTGAAGCTATTTATAGCCTCTTTTTGGTCCTTATCGTCGCGTTTGCCCCTGTAGCTTTGAGCAGTTCTTTGATACCCCCATAGCAGAGAGCGCCGCCCCACAAGCACTTGGATTTGAAGGGTTCTTTAGAGGTGCATACTCATACCATTTCCACAACTTTTGGTAGGTTCATCACCCTGATACCGGCCCCTCTAGCCCACTGATTCTCTCGCAGGTGGAAGCCTTTCGATCCGGTGCGTAACTGGCCTGACCTTGGACCCAATTTCCGTGCTGGAGAACGAGCAGCTCGTGCAGCGCTACGAGAGCAGGCTCAAGGTGGTGCCACCGTATTGGATGGTGAAGAGGGCGTGGAACAAGACCGGCGAGACTTAGACTGGGCGACAGTGCTGAAGCGGACGTTCGAGTCGTATATCCGTGGAGAGAGACCGAACATGTATGGAGAGTGGCTGGTATGGTAATATCCCGTTCTTGGGAGGCCTTGATATCTATCTATTTCCCTCTATTTTCTACTCTCATTATTTTTATGTCCGGGTGGATGGGACGCCTCATTTGGTATTGTCATGATCTTATCTCACGACTGTATTACAATACTAGTTACTACGTGCTCCTAGGGTATGTTAAACGCCATGATACTAATGATTAACCCAGTGTCCATGTTCTCGCTATCGGTACAAACGTCTCGGTGGTTTTGCTCAACTCAGCATCCAACGATTCGCACTTGAAATTTAGTTTTGCTTGCTTTGCACCAATGATAATTAGGAGATCCGAGGTGGTATATTCAGAATTGAAGTCGCTAAATGGTCGGTTGATTACAAATGGGGCGTCAGTCTATGGATTTTCCGCTCGTACCATTTGCCCCCCTTGCGGCAAACTTTGCTTGAGCAGTGTTAACTGCGGACTTGAGGGTGGAGATTACCTGTTCCGGATTCTCCGCACCAAAAATGGCAGTGCCTGCTACAATGACGTTGCTGCCTAGGAATGCGCAGTAGGGTTTAAGCACAAAAAAAGGTGAAACTGAGGTAGAATGTGTGGCCGTACCGGCTTCTGCACAGGCATCGATTGTCTTGGGACCGACACCGCCATCAACCTCGATATCCTTATCGGGGAATCGTGCGCGTAGCTGAGCCACCTTGGGAACACACCGATCCAAGAATTTCTGACCACCTTTGCCTAAATATAGATACCGGAGCGTTAGTGGATCCAGATAAGGGAGAAAAGAGTGGACGGACCGGGATATACGGTCATGACAAGGAGCATGTCGGCAGCCGTGCCGATTTCGTTTGTGATGGCTGTAGATGGAGTGTCGGGAGAGATAGCCACACCAGCTCGCATTCCGCGCCGGTGAATCGTATGAATGAGGGAAAGGGGGTCGGCTGTAAGGTGAATAAAGGGCCAGTCAGTTACGACAAGTTGTTTTTTGTCAAATTTGGAGGATGCGTACAAGTTGCTTCGTAGTGGAAACAGTAGAGGGCACCTCCAGCATCTGCAACGTCGTCTACCCACTGACACGTAACTCAGATAAACGTGTCGCCATCCCGGAGAGAACATGATACAAACCTTTTCAGGTTCTGATACCATCATATGACAGTCCATGAAAATTCCGGGAACGCCCTTGCGGACACATGAGAGTATGGGTGCGCCTGGAGGGGGGTAAAAGCATAAGGATTCATGCGTGAACAACGGATGAGAGGAACTGACCGATTGTAATACTTGGTACAAAATGGCTGCAAAAAGAGGTGAGGGGATGAAACGAGAGCCAGAAGCGGTTGTAATCACCCGTCCATGACGTCTGGGAAGATGGTGAGCAGAGTTTCAAGAGATATGGGGGGTAGACATACCCATGTGTAGCCATTCAGCACCGTCCTTGATCATGCGCTTGCATTCTGCAGTGAGTTGGCCAAAATCGGAGGCTAGGATCGAGGGGGCTATGATTGCGCGTGGCATTGGATTCTTGAGGCAGGAACCAGCCGCCTCGCTCCATTAATATTTTCCCGTTTCCCGTTACGTAATGGTGGCGGTGCAGCTCACACTGCCTTCGCGACTGTTGCGGCGCCGCAGTTGCCGCTCTGTACATATTTAATCTCCATCGCTCAGATTTTTCACTGCATCCCCTCTCTCTCTGCCCTCCTTTCGCTACGTCTTGTGCTGCTTTAATCTGCCATGTACTCCAAACTCTTCGTCGTTGCCCTTTTCGCCTCCGCCGCCTCCTTTAGTGCTGCCTCCCCGAGTCCTCTACCCACCCCAGCTCCCGAGGCACAAGAGCTACACGCTCGCCAAAATCGTATGCCCCTCTTCCTAATACCGAGATTAAGTGATCGATAATAATAATGGCTACTCTAGCTGGTGACGTCTTTAACTCGCTGACCAGTGCTGCTGCCTCTGCCGTTACCGCTGGTGGTTCGTTCAGAAATTCTTTTCCCCGGCCGAACTCGGCTCACTTATTATCTAGGTGCTTCCGTCTTCTCCCAGGTTACCAGTGCCGCTGAGAGTGTGGGCAGTGAGGTCGCAAGCGAAGGAGCTAAGATTCTCACCTCAGTCACGTGTGCGTTTTACTCCTGCACAACCTTCACGTTCGTCAACGGCTTACTCAACTTCTTTACAGCGGTTGGTGGCCAAGCACTTACGATTGTCACCAGTGTTGGTGGAGAGGGCTTGACGCTCGCGCAATCAGGCGCAGGTGTTGCTACCTCTGCTTTCGGTTCTGTCTACACTATCGCGACCGCCGCTGTACAAACCACCAGTAACGCTGCTATCGGAGTGCACACTGCGGGAATGTCATCCCCTGCCATTATTGGTCTGGTGACAGTTATGGGCAGTGCACTGCTCGGGGCTGCCATCACTCTATGATCGTATCTGTCGCACCCCACGTCGAAACTACGTCGTTTTCGGAAGTACTACAATTCGTTCTCACCTCTACCCACCGTCTTTCAGGACCCCGTATTAATTTAGATTGGTTCATTGCTCTATCTATTGTGTGTCGGACTTTATTAATAGATATAATCCTAACCTTTCTACTGGATTTACATGTAACTCGACAGTCAGAAGGGTGGGGTGCTCAGTGCTCAGCGGACGCTGAGAAGCTATCGGTTACACTCATCCACCAACTGAAGAGGGTGGTGTCCGCCATTTCGGAGAGTCCGGTGTATAGCTCGGAGAACAACCTGACTTTTCGGGGCTTCATGCACTCTTTTTTGATAAGACGGATCAAAGACCGCTGGAACGAACACGCCGATAAACATACACGTCGAAGTCCGATTTATGCATTTCCTTATCGCATCCTAAGGAGAATTGATCGCCCGGAGAATGACACCCAATACCAAATCCAAGCTTGGCCGGAAAAAAGTGATCCGGAGATCCACCAACCAGAGTGATTACTTGTTGAAATCACCATATGTGCCTCCTAGCCTAGGCCACCCTCGTGATTTGTGGATATGAAGCTTCAATAGATGAAAATAACAGCAGATAAGACCCAGCTAATGGTCCATTCCTCGGCCCATACAATCTCTTTGGATGAATATGACGCACTAACACTCTAGTATTGGCCCTAGCACAAAGTAGGACTCGGACGTCGGGTGTGAGGGGCTGGTAATCAACAGATATCGATACAGGCAAGGAAATGACAAAGAACCAATGAGCGAGGATGGAAAGAGAATACATGGAGAAAACTACACGAAGACGGAGCTGCTATGCGCCCTCAGCCAGCTCCGCAACCGCGATACATCCGCCTGGATATAATTACCAGTAACCAAGGCCATGTATAGTGCATTGATGTAGGTCGCGTAAAACACAACCCCACTACCTAACAGAGCTGGTCGCACTGGGAGTACCCTGACACAGTTTCACTGGTGATACTTCTGATACTGTGGTAACCACCACCGCCCTAGGCCCTGTCAGACGTTGACCTCCGGTATAAAACCATGCAAGAGCCCACAGCGTTTCCTTGCTCTGGTTAGCGCAGTGCGTTGATCGCCCCCTCCCTCTTCTTTCCGTTCCCCCGTCAAGAGGCTGCCGCGCAGTCCCCTTTCGTTGTAGGAAATTCTCAACCGTTTTTCTGATCCTTGGATTCCCTGGAGGAACATATATCAAAAAAAATAAGCAGTACCTACGAGGCAAGATGGTCATGCTCGTGAACCTGAATACTTGCATTCTTGCTTTGGTCGCACTCTCGTTTTTGTTCGAGGGTTCCGATATCGGCCCTGCTACTGGCAGTGTTGGTTTCTTTGTCAATGCTGCGCCTATGTCCCACCATAAATCCAGCGGTGGACTTGTGCGTTCTAGGCACCCCATGAGCGGGAATCGAAGCCCTAAGAAAGACGGTGGCAAGAAGTTCCGTCGTCAGGACTCTGGCACGGATGGTTTAGTAGATTCGGAGACGCTCGGGAGGTTGATTAAAGAATACAAACTGTTGGAAGCCGCTGTTCCTGCTGGTAAGCCAAAGTATTTCTCGTGCCAGAGCGTTTATTGATGCGATACTTAGCACCAGAAGGGAGTGATCTCCAGAAAGTACTGCTGGCGGAGATTGACCAGAAGAAAGACCTCAGTGAGTAGATGAACGGAGTGTTGCCAAGGCGCTCCGTCTAAGCTATGCTTCGCAGTCTTCCAGAAGTTTGGAACAATTGTTCCGGATAATAAGTCAACGGGTGGTTCTCCTACCGCTACCACAGTTAGCTGTAAGTTGCTTCACCACCCCCAAGTTCGTTGAGTGTAACCGATTGCAACTTGCAGCGGCCGACGGGTCACTCGTAACGATCTATTCAAATCCAGACAGCGCTGGTGTAATTATCGCTTCGAATGGGCAAAACCAAACTGTCTCTCCTGGGCCTGCAGGCCAATTTCCTGATCCAGGGCCAACATCCCAGGCAGGAGCAAGTGACCAACAACGTTCACCAACTTCAACTGTGAGCCCAACGTCAACCAGTATATTTAAGGTTTCGAGTACTACATCTCGGAGTGGGACTTCAACCGGCGTGAGCGCGAGCTCGGCTCAGGCATCTGCCTCTTCGTGGGTTTCCTGATCTGTGCTCAATGTATGAAAGATTGACCATGGCTGTAGGACAAAGACCAATGTCGCAGTTGCTGCGAGACCGCTTGATATTTTGCCGACATCTGGGTTAATCAAATCGTTCTTCACTGTGGCGGTGGCAATAGCTCTTGGTGCTTGGACTGTTCTGTAGTTACTGTACGCATGTTTCATTAAGGGGTAGCACAACGAACGAAAAATTAAAACAGATGTTGGTTGTCGGATTTCCATGAGTAGCAGCGCTGGCACATCAGTGCAACTCAAACTACCCAGACGTGTTTCAAACATCAATGAACCATACACACTCTAGATTGGGCTGGACGCTTTATGGAAGTTCAAATTCACATGGGCCTGGTTCACATGGGCTGCATTGGTACCCCAATTTACGCCTCCTCCATGTTCTTGTTGGTCTGGTGGGTTATGTACAAGGTTAAAACTCAGGCCGGAAACATGAGAAAAATATGGACATACGTGAGGGTTGTAAAAGAGAGAGTTCATGCCCCAAGGGAAAGGCTTGCCCCTCCTGTTGAGGTAGTCGTAGGCCGGTATCTCGGGGAGTACACCACCGTTCTCCTCCCTGATATGCTCAATATGAGCTGCATGTTCGGTTTCGGCGTTGTAGACCCATGCGACACAGGTAGCGACTATACAATAGGATATATTAATAAATGGATTGCATAGCAGGAGCAGGTGAACTCACTAGCAGGTATGCAAACGTAGAAGCTAGTGTTCAAAGCGGGTAGGAGTGAGCTACATACACAGATTTGTGCAAACAAAACAGCATTACTAACCTGATCTTCCTCCAGAGGTCGGAGGTCTCTGAAAATTTTACGATTGTAGGTAGCTATGGGGAAAAACGTGGTGGAGTCACTCACGAGTAGCATGGTGTGCAAGAGTGCTCTCCCCAGTGAGGTAGGTCTTAAGCTTTGGATTTTCAGCCTCAGAAACGGCTTGGGCAAAGCCACGGGAGCGACAGGGGGCAGATCTGGCTGCGGTGCGGAGGGTGGTTCGTGCAAGAGCAGACATGGCGAGTCTGTGGAACGAGCGGAGGGTTTTGCTGCAGGCAGGGTTATTTCGGAGCAGCAAACGCGGTCTTTGTTTGTTCGTGTTGCATATAGAGGACCTTTCCCGATTTGGAACAGGGGGAGGACGCGTCACCTAATTTGCTATTCTCCCTTGCCTTTCACCATGGTTCGGCAACAATCCTCCGCTGCTGGTGTTCTCGCCTTGTTACAGGAGCCAGATATCGTTTTCAAACGCCACGCTCTCAAGGCTCTCAACCCTCTCGTACCCCAATTCTGGGCGGAGATATCTGAGCACATCGCGTTAATGTCAGTCTCCTGATCTCCTTGTTTATCGTCTTCTGGTTGCTGATACTTTGGTGTACAGTGAGTCTCTCTATGAGGGCGACGAGCTTCCGAAAGATGCACGAGACCAAGCAGCACTGTTGGCCAGTAAGGTCTACTATTACCTCGGCGAATATGATGACGCACTGTCATTCGCGCTTGGAGCCGGAAATGCGTTTAACGAAGAGTCACGTACACCGGGTTCGGAGGAGTATGTCGAGACTATCGTCTGTGTGTGCTGTTTATCATCCGGCCCTGCGACGTTTGCTGATGCTTGTCTGTGCCCCAGCCAAGGCAATTGACCGTTACATCGAACTTCGGGCTGAAGAACAATCCGGGACGAGTAAAGAGAAGATCGACCCGCGTCTGCAACTAATTATCGAGGGTATCTTCAAACGATGTATCTCCGAGGGCGAATTTAAGCAAGTAGGTCCCAAGGTTATGCGACTTCGGGGTCGACATCTCATATTCCCGCCACTTTAGGCCATTGGCATTGCACTTGAATCTCGCAGGCTGGATATCGTCTCTGCGATATATAAACAAACGAACGACGTTTCCCTCCTTGCATATGCTATGGAAGCTGCTCTAGATACCGGTTTCTCTCTGTCATACCGCGACCATGTCCTTCGATTCCTATTCCCTTTGTTCCCGCAATTGACGATTGGCGAAGGTTCCGCACATATTCATGCTTTGACAAGACTACTTGTCACCCTAAGCGACGTTTCGCTAACGGTCCCCCTTCTGTCCTCATTGGTCGGGAAGGCAAAGCTTTTGGCGTATCAGCTGGTGTTTGATCTAGTGGATGGTGGTTCACAGGATTATTTGGAAAGCATCCGTAGTGAACTACCAGAGGGTGATTTGGTTCGTTTTTATGCTGTCCACTGCAAGAACTGGCTTAATGACTTCGTTTACTCTTTTCCAGAAAACGAAGGAAGTTTATGACAAGCTTCGTGCTATCCTGACCGGGAAAGAGTCTGTGAAGCTGTATCTTGAATTCCTCAAACGAAATAACCAGACAGACCTTCTCATTCTCAAAAACTCGAAGGTAAAATTCTATTTCGACCACCTAGTTTCTGTACTTACTTTCATGCTTCAGGACGCCCTCGATCCTCGTTCTTCGGTATATCATGTTGCTTTGACACTCCAAAACTCCTTCATGCACGCTGGAACAACGTCAGACGTCTTCCTCCGCGAAAACCTGGAATGGCTCGGCCTCGCCAACAATTGGTCCAAATTTTCTGCAACGGCGGGTCTGGGTGTCATACACAAAGGCTATTTCGAGCAGGGAATGACGATCCTTACTCCATACCTGCCAACGACCGGCGAAAGCAACATCCAGGGTGCTAACTACTCCGAAGGTGGCGCACTGTACGCACTTGGTCTCATCAACGCTGGATGTGGAAGTGACGTTACGAACTACCTTCGCCAAACCCTCCGCGACGCGACCGGTGAAGTCGTACAGCATGGTGCAGCACTAGGCTTGGGTGTAGCCGGTATGGGATCGAAGAGTCTCGAGGCGTTCGAGGATTTGAAGCGCGTGTTGTTCAACGATTCGGCCATAGCCGGCGAGGCATCTGGATATGCGATGGGTCTAGTTATGTTGGGCACAGCCGCTGCGGAGCCCGTTGACGAGATGTTGCAGTATGCTCACGAGACGCAGCACGAGAAGATTATTCGTGGTCTTGCTATGGGTATTGCCTTTGTTTATTACGGACGTCAGGAAGAAGCGGATGACATAATTAAGACACTATTGGCTGAGAAGGTGCGAACCACTTACCTTTGGGTGGGCTTTTGGTGACTAACCTTTTGCTAGGATCCTATACTTCGATACGGAGGGGTTTATACCCTCGCGCTGGCTTATGCTGGTACTTCCAACAACAAGGCTGTCCGCCAATTGCTACACATTGCCGTCTCTGACGTCTCTGATGATGTGCGACGAGCAGCTGTCACATCATTGGCCTTCCTGCTCTTTAAAAACCCCAGCCAGGTACCAAGGATCGTGCAGCTGCTGAGCGAAAGTTACAACGCGCACGTCCGATGTGGTGCAACTCTCGCCCTAGGCATCGCTTGCGCAGGAACGGGTCTCCAGGATGCCGTAGAGATCCTTGAACCAATGACAAGGGATAGTGTTGACTTTGTCCGTCAGGGTGCATTTATCGCCCTTGGCATGATACTCGTCGAACAGTCTGAGGTCTCATCGCCTTCATTCACGACCACTCGTAACCGATATCAAAAGATTATCGGTGACAAGCACGAAGACCCGATGGCACGTTTCGGTGCTGCAATTGGGCAGGGTTTCATTGATGCTGGCGGCCGTAATGTTACTATCAGCTTGCAGAGCCGAGCTGGTAGTTCGAATACTAGTGCCATTGTTGGTATGGTTTTGTTCTGCCAGTTTTGGTATTGGTATCCTCTAGCACTTTCTGCTTGCCTGGCATTCTCTCCGACTGGTATCATCGGTCTAAACGGAGACCTAAAGGTGGGCACTACCTACCTGCTAATGAAGATGCTCCTAATTACACTTTCTGTAGGCACCCAAGTTTGAATACATTTCGAATGCCAAGCCTAGCTTGTTTGCGTATCCCGCGTCAACGAAACCACCCAAGAAGGAGACGATTACCAAGGCCGTTACAGCCATACTTTCCACCACTGCAAGAGCTAAAGCCAGGGAAAAGAAAAAAGCGGCGGCCGAAGGCGAAGCCATGGATCTTGTAAGTCACCCTTCATACCCTTTTCCCTCGACTAAATTGTAAACAGGACGACAAGCCAGAAGTGAAGGCCACTGAGGCTGACGTTGAGATGAAGGCTGAAGACGGTGCCTCACCGAAGGATGGTGATGTCTCCCCCATCAACCGGTCAATATCCAACCTCATCGATGAACCGAAACCTTCGGCATCATCACCCGCGCCCAACAAGAAGAAAGTCGAACCCTCCCAAGAACTCCGACCCAACTTCTCACGTGTGACGCCGGCACAATTGGGCTACATCTCATTCTCGCTTAGTGGCCGATATCAACCTGTACGACCCGTATCGTCTACACCCAAGGACCCTTCTGCTCCTACTACTGGTTTGAAGGCAGGTAACAAGACTGGCTCTGCGGAGAAATATGCTGGTGGTGGTGGGATTATCTTGTTGACAGATCTGAGACCAGACGAGGAGACAGATTTTATTGAGCTTGAGCCACCTCCAGTGCCTGCTGCTCCTGAGCCTCCCGTCGGTACGACAACCCCAAACGGGAACGCAACGGGTGCCCAACCTACCCCCGTGGGTCCGCATATTGCCCTGGACGATAGCACGCCTGAAGCGGAGCCCCCTGCTTCGTTTGAAGTATGTAACTTATTTTCATTTGGGAGAGCCCAAGCTGATTTCGGTATTTGCTAGTACCCCTTCGATGATGATGAAGATGATGATTCATAGGTTGTTGCTACCCGGTTCGTTTTGTCCGATTAAACACTTCTGTAGAGTAGAGCCATGGCCTATTGTTGCAATTGACTTTCACTTCCTTTTGACATTCCATACAGAACTACACTACCCATTCTCTCTAGTCCACGGACTTTCGGATTGTCCAAAATTTCAGACTTCAAGACTCGCTTGCTGAATCATCTCAAGTGCCTTACTTGACCGAGGTCTAATCTCAGCCTCAAACGGAGCTGGGTGGCTGGCACGAGTCGCATTAGAGAGCAGGATTTATCAAGGATATAGTACCTACATGACCACCCCACCTATGAATTCCGGAGGTGCTAACCTCTCCTGACCACTTTCATCCTGTTTCGGTGCGATTGTAAACGCTGCCAGCATCTGGACGATGACGAGCCAGAAGGCATTATGGGCGACATATCGGCCGGGACAAATCCTGAGATAAAATGATCCAAACTCAAACCAGGGTCTGACCGTGTGCTGGGACGGGGGATGACTTGCCTGCGACCAAAACCAAAACCACCCATGTTCTGTGGATCGAAATCTGCGTTCTCGTTGAAGAAGCGCTCCGGTTTAAATTTATTTGGTTCCGGGAAGATAGTCTCATCCCGGAAGACGCCGTACACATTCGGCACAATGGTAGTACCTGGATAATCAATTGACCAACCGAAAGAGAAAGACGATAGGGCATTGGTGTACCAGAGGGGATGTAGTAGCCCTTGTATATATCAGGCTCTTGTGACCTATGCGGTACAGCTTTTGATATCACAGTCAGCCCTCATTTATAGACCGAAAAATTCAATTACCTAAAGGCACTGGAGGTGCCCATCGAAATATTTCTGAAATCATGGCCTCGATATACGGGAGTGATGGCCGGTCATTAAAATCGGGAAGCCTGTGTCCACCGGTGACAGAGTCGATCTCTTTTCTTGCATGAGATTGTGCCTCGGGATAATGGAGCATCGCAAGTATAAATGACTCGAGGATGGCAGCAGTCTGCAATTATGAGAGAAATGACGGTGGGTAGAGAATCCGGGCTTACGGTGTCAGACCCGGCTGGAAAGGGAGATATTCAGTATAACACGACGGGTATAATTGATAATTTCTTTAAGAGACGAACCTAAGTACGCAATACCAGCTGCATTCCTGATTATTTCCTCCTCCACCTCGTCCTTGGTGAGAGATTCGGTGACAAAACAATGACCGATGCCTCCTAATGACTGAGAAGGGAAAGATGATACTCGATCTTATGCTGAGAAACGATGGGAAAATCGGCCTTACTATTTTCTTCTTTGCATGATCAAATGGGATATCCCGAAGATTTTTGGCGTGTTGTGCCCTGATCTTAGCATCTCTCTTGAAACCCGCACCGGGAAACCATGCTGATCATTATGCGCGATAAGTGATAATCAAGCTGACGTGTGATTGGGCATACCAGGAATATACCTAAGGATTGGAACCACATCCACAATATTGGACCCAACGTGTATTACCTGCAGAAGCGATTCCAAGGCCGTGTTAGCCAAGCCGACGTAGTAATCGTCATTCGACACGACATCGTAATCGTAGGTCAATTTCAGAAGAATTGAACCCGAATACCTGCAAAGTGTTACTACCCCATCTCGCAGGAAGGTACAGGAAGCATTACTGCCGTATGTGGCTCCGGAAATCGTCTGGAGACTTGGTCATGTAGTCCAGGAATGTTAGTGCCGCTTTGTGAATAGCAGGAAGATGAATAGACATGTTTTTCTGCTGGAAATATTGGTGAAAAACTCTGCGGTGCTGTCTGTGATCCCACGACCCATTACTTAAATACTTTAGAGACTGGGGCAGAGCTGTGCGTACCTCCAGTAGTTATCATGAGGCATATGTACAAGGTCCCACTCCCAGCCCATGAGTTCGTTGGCCATAACCTAAAACCCAAGTCCAGTACCGCCCACGCGAGGTTGTCGCCCGCTCACCATTCGAGGCCGATCGGCCGTGATAGCTGATCGCTTGTCCAACAGTTCGTGGATATCATCAAGGTTGTTCAAGATAACAGTTGGTGACCCTAAAGGCTCGACGTAGATTATATCCCCATAGACTTTCCTCCACTCCATGTAGGTAAGCCAGGAGTTCTTGTGTGGTATGTCTGAGATGTTTCCGACGATTGGCCAGCCTTTGGGCCCGGGAGGCAGGGGACCCCAGGAGCGCCTTCGGATCCTACGGACGACATATGCGGTGAGGAGGAGGGCGGCTGCCACCAGGGGAACATTCTGGTCAAACATTCTCTCAAGACAGTCTTGGGGCCCTTCTGGATCTTTACCCCCTACCAGGTTGAGTTTAAATAATCTGCACTGTCCCACACGTTGATAGGTGAGAATTGTCGCTAAATACAGAGCAGAGAAAGTCCAGCTGATGGACGCCGATCGAATGTTCGTTACTGGCTGGGGCAAAGTGCACACGGAGTGCATGCTCGCTGAAACGCCAAGCTCTACGACCAAGACGGAATTGTGCCACCCGCAGAAGATTCCGGGCGGTAGATACCAAACATCAGGTCGTGGAGGGTGAGATGATCTGAGATCGCACGGTCGTATGAGCTCGAAATGGCAGTTCACATGGTCACAGACTATCTAAAGAATACCTCATGCTGGGCCCGGGCGGAGGATACATGTAGCAGCACGGTTCGTATTATAAGGGGTTGCACAACATCCTGATTTTGAGACCGGGCATATAAGACTACAAGGGTCCGCAACTCGCGACCGGTCTTGTTTCCTTTCAGCAACGCATGTGTGTAGGGCACACCGAGACGAGTAGGACATTGAGATCAGAACAGAAACAGGGATGATATTGCTTTATTGTTCAGGGTGCGGACGTGTTTGTTGAGGAAGGCGTTGATCAACTTATCGCGTGACATGTTAGTCACGCTCTTTGGGTCACACAGCGTTTGAGAGATTCAGGGAGCCAAAGCATTTCTTTTCTTTCTTTCTTACATCCATCTCAACTCCTTCAGCAAGTGCCTCGTCAGTAGTTTGAAAGAAATAATGGATTCTGTCACGGACTCACGCACGATGAAGGCTAGGAGAGAAGGTACATCGTTTTATTCGCTAATCACGATTAACGTGCTAATACACGCGCTCCAACAGCCTACAAGGGCAAGACAGGTTTAAAGACCGACGAGCTGAGGCGTCGTAGGGAGGAGCAGCAGGTTGAGATTAGGCGTCAAAAGCGAGAAGAAAACATTTCTAAGAGGCGCAATTTCCTTCCTGCCACCGGTGGTGATTCGGACGATGAAATTGGTGGTGGGGCCTGGGATCCTCCTGTATCTATCCATTTCTCTCTTACTTCCGGCTGGACTTGACTCACATGGTCTTTGTTAGCTCGCTGAGGAGATGATCGGCGGTGTGTTCTCCGAGGATCCTGAGCGTCAGTTGGACGCGACCACCAAGTTCCGCAAGCTGCTCTCAAAAGAAAAGAACCCTCCGATTGAACGCGTTATCGAATGTGGTGTTGTCCCTCGCTTCGTAGAATTTTTAAGAACCGGTCATTCCATGCTACAGGTACACTCTTTCCCGTCAATCAATGTTTGTTTCTTATTTTTATTTTTATTAGTTCGAAGCTGCGTGGGCTTTGACCAACATTGCCTCCGGCACTGCGGAGCACACGCAAGTTGTAATCAATGCTGGAGCTGTCCCAGAGTTTATCAATCTCCTCTCCTCGCCTGTTCTCGATGTCCGTGAACAAGCCGTCTGGGCATTGGGTAATATCGCTGGCGATAGTCCTCAGTGCAGGGACTATGTTCTTCAGGCCGGTGCTTTGAGGCCACTCTTGGCACTCTTGAGCGAGCAACACAAGCTCAGCATGCTGAGGAATGCCACATGGACATTGAGCAACTTTTGCAGGGGAAAGTCGCCGCAGCCTGACTGGGAACTAGTAAGTTGCCTCTTCTTTGATATAACCTGATTTCTGAAAGCCAGTCTTAGATTTCCCCTGCTCTCACTGTTTTGACGAAACTCATCTACTCTCTTGACGACGAGATTCTTATTGATGCTTGCTGGGCTATCTCCTATCTCTCCGATGGCTCAAATGACAAGATACAGGCTGTCATTGAATCAGGCGTCTGCAGGCGCCTTGTCGACCTCCTGATGCACCAGTCCACTGCCGTCCAAACTCCTGCGCTTCGTTCGGTTGGTAACATTGTAACTGGTGACGACCTCCAGACACAAGTCGTAATCGCTTCCGGTGCCCTTCCCGCCCTTCTTTCTCTCCTCTCTTCGCCAAAGGATGGTATCAGGAAAGAGGCATGTTGGACTATCTCTAATATCACGGCCGGATCTCCTCCTCAGATTCAATCCGTTATTGACGCAAATATTATACCTCCTCTGATCAACATCCTCTCGAACGCTGACTTCAAGACCAGAAAGGAGGCATGCTGGGCGATTTCCAACGCAACATCTGGAGGCTTGCAAGAACCTTCCCAAATCCGCTACCTTGTTTCCCAAGGATGCATCAAGCCCCTTTGTGACCTGTTGACCATGATGGATAATAAGATTATTCAAGTTGCGCTTGATGGCCTGGACAATATCCTGAAAGTCGGAGAAATGGACAAGCTGGCTGTCGGTCCTGGTGCTGTCAACCAATACTCCCTCTTCGTTGAGGAGGCTGGAGGGATGGTTACTATCCACAATCTTCAGCAACACGACAATTTGGAGATCTATAAAAAAGCCTTCAACATCATGGACAAGTACTTCCCCGATGAGGAGGAAGTCGATACTAACATCAGCGCTCCTACCGTCGATGCAAGCGGTGCCTTTGCTGTAAGCCCTTGTTTGTGCCATCGTTTCACGATATCTTATGGCCTTTCTATAGTTCCACTCGGATGTCAGTGCTCCCCAAGGTGGATTCAGTTTTGGCCAGCAGTAGACGGGCCATTTTCATCGACGATGGTGTAAAGTTTGTTTTGTTGTCGCCTGTGATTCATGTTTCATGATGTTATCCATACCTTGCCTACTCCTACTTCTTACTTCTTCCTGTTCTCAAGCACCACTCCGCGGTTACTGGCGATTAATTCGCGTGTTGTTCCTTCTTATCGTGACTAAATGAACACCTTTTCTCTCTCACACACGTATATGCGTTTGAATCGCACCCACTTCTCGGCTTGATACCTTACTTTCCCCCCCTCTCCTTTCCATTTCCCTCTACTCCAGATTTGACTAGTTTCAGGCCGTTCATGCTCTTGATGCCACGCAAAGGACAGTATATTCCACAATGTTGCCATTAAAAACATGTAAACATGTATATCAGATGGGTTGTTTACGTAATAAAGTTGCCTCCAGAACAAGCGTGAAGCGCTACTTGGCCATCACCGCCTACCATGGCCTCGCAAATTCTACCACTGGGTTTGTGTTTGTGTCTTCTGTGACGGAAAAACTGAAACGGAGCTCGGAGCAGAGCTGATTGATAGATGTATCGGTTCAAGGATTTGGGTCATCATGAAGAACGATCGAGAATTCTCGGGGACGCTACTTGGATTTGATGATTTCGTCAGTGAGTAAAGCTGCAAAAGAGATAACACCGCTGTGTCGTCTAACTGCATTACCTGTAGATATGGTTTTGGAGGATGTCACCGAGTAGTGAGTCTTTGAACACCCGCTCTCGAGCAGAGTCTCAAGAAGCCTTTCAACCGCCTTTTGTCTATCTTAATCGTTTGTGCCGACGTGGTTCCTGCGCCACCAGCGAGATAACACCAGAAGGGAGGAAGAAGACAAACCTGGCACAAACGCTGCTGAACGGGAATAATATCTGCATGGTGTGCGACTTTCTTTTTTCTCCAGAACACGAGCGTTGATCGGATTTTCGTTTGTGCTTCACCTGCGCTCACCATGTCTGTGGCGGTCAGCTAATACCTGGGAGCACTGGACCCGACGAGTAGATGATTCTCATCGACTTCTGCGCGGTCAGATGAATTTGCGGCAAGGTGATCATAGTGAATCTCGTTGGAACGTGCGGTAACGAGATCTCATCCAGGATGCACGGGATATCATATCACTGCAGCTGCCTTTTGGCTGAACCTTATGTTTAGTGCGATTGGGCCATCCAAGTTGAGATGTCGAGTAGCATGAAGCATGTTTATCTACCAATGTGTGTCGTAATGCGGGCGAGGCTGTCCTCGGTTAGTCACGTGGCCGTAATTTCATCCTCACACGGACGGCGGTGGTTTCTACGCGCACAGTCATGGCTATCAGGCTACGATTCGCCATGCACGGCATACGCAACAGCCGTATCCTCCACCTCGTCGCCATCGACCACCGCAAAGCCCGTAATGCCAAACCCGCCGAACTTCTCGGTATCTACAAACCGCGCATTGACGGCCCAGAAGGCAAAAAATACTTGGACTGGAGTGTGGATAGGATAAAATATTGGCTGCATGTTGGTGCTGTACCTTCAAAGTCGGTTGCACAGCTGCTCGAACTAGTATGTCCACTTGCACTTCCCCAGACGACTTGGTGGGCTGCCTGGGCTGATTTTTTTTCTTTGCGTAGGGTGGTATTCTGCAGCCTGGGTCGAGCGAGCCGTTGGGTCCGGAGAAAGAGTATTTCACGGGCCAGACGAGGGAGATAAGCTCGGGTGCTTCTAGATTGTAATAATACGGTTCTTGCCCTGTTCTATGCCTGTCCTTTCTTTATACGTTTGTTATGCTACTTGGAAAGAGCTGATACCACCTCGCCGTGCCCCACTATACGCGCTAATTCTAGTGCAGTCATGTCGTCGGGATCCTATTTCCTGCAGGTCAACCTCGGATTCCATCAAAGTCAGGGACCAGTTCACCTTTATTGACTTGTCGACCCCTTTGCTCAAAAGCAGCTTCACAACGTCGAGACGCCCTCTATCCGCCGCAAGATGTAACGGTGTATACCCCTTCGATCCATTCAACAGCTTGATCTACCAGACCACCATGGTTCACTCACATGCTCGTCCAGCTCATTCAGATTCAAATTCGGCACAATACTCAACAAATCCTCAATCCCCCTGACATCATCTTCAACCGCGAATCCATGCAAATTTTTCTCACTCGCTTCCTTTGTGTGTGCCATCGTACTCACAGACAACCCAAGCCCCCCGCCGCTCTGTTGTACCGAATCTTCTTCCGAGTCCCAGATATTTTCTTCCTCCTCTTCGTTTGTCTTTTCCTTGCCTTTGTTAGAGGCCTGAGGCGTGTTCTGCGCGGATTGTTCAATAACAACCTGTCCATTCCACCCCAGCCCTTTCGCCATCTCCAAATAACGTCCTTCAGCTCCTTGAGCATTGGGGTACCTCCTTCCAGCTGCGCTCCACGCGTCCCATTTTGCGCGCCCTGCCATGTCAAATACGGATGGTCGGGATGTTGTGGGCTTAGGTCCGCTGGTTACACACTTAAACAATCCATAAAGCTGGTTGTCACGGACCCGTATTGTTGGGGCCAAGAAAGAAGAAAGCAAAAGATCTGGTCAGGTTCAATACACCCATGAAATCGATCGGTTAGCAACCTCGAGCTTGACAGTATTCGAGACCTTGGTCCGAGAAGGGGCGGATGACAGGTATGCTGCAGCAGCCTGAAAACTTGGAGAAGGCATGGGCTTATCCGGTGGATCCCTGTAGTGTCGAGGACACAGAAACAATTATGTAATCCATACAGAGATACGCAGTACCCAGTCAAATCTATACACGGAATAGACAATTCTCTAAGCCAATCCGGCAGCTTGCATAGTCTGTAAAAAGCAAGGTTAAACATTTATTCTCGTTGTATCATTAGTACATAAAATTCACCTTGAGCATTTCCGAACCGATTTTCGCAGGACTGTCGGTGACGATCACACCAGCCTTCTCGAGTGCCTTGACTTTATCACCCGCACCGCCTTTCCCACCAGCTATAATCGCTCCGGCGTGGCCCATACGACGTCCAGGAGGGGCAGTACGACCAGCAATGAACCCGACGATGGGCTTAGGTTTCGCGAGCTTCTTGTTGAATTGCTCAATGTATTCAGCAGCGTCTTCCTCCATGGAGCCACCAATTTCACCAATCATGACGATACCTGCCGTCCACCAAAGTCAGCACATTGTGAATTTTTGTTGATGTCAATGTGAAGAAGTACCCTGGGTATTAGGATCCTCGAGGAAGACCTTGATAACGTCAATATGCTGGGTACCGGGGAAGGGGTCACCACCAATGCCAACACACAGCGATTGACCGAGGCCGACACTGGTTGTCTGAGCAACAGCCTCGTAGGTCAGGGTACCAGAACGAGAGACGATTCCTGAGAGGAGCATTAAGCGGAGCGGAAACGGGGTTGCGTTTCAAAAGGTGCACACACCGATCTTTCCGGGCTTGTGGATGTGCCCGGGTTGAATACCCATCTTGCAGCCAAGAGGATTGATAACTGCAAAGGGTTTAAGGTCAGATATCTCATTCATTAAACCAGATAGCTGAGTAAATATAAAGAGGAAGAACCATGCCATGGTGCCTTTCCCTCCTTAATATGAACTCTCACAAACCTACTCACCACCAGGACAATTGGGACCCACCAACCTTGACTTCGACTGGCTCTTGAGGGCGTTCATGACCTACGGAATCCAACACATCCCGTCAATGTTAGTTTCTTACCAACGAAACAACTATCCCACCACTCACCCGGATCTCATCAGACTGTGGGATACCCTCCGTAATACACACAATTAACGAGATCTCGTTCTCAATGGCCTCAATAATCGCATCACCAGCAGTAGGCGGTGGGACGTAGAGAATAGACGCGTCGGGTTGAGTTTCTTTCACAGCCTGTACAGAGCAACCGATGTATAGTCAGTTAGCATCCCAATTCAGAGGTCAACGCACGACTTACCTCACGAACGCTACCGAATATTGGTAGCCCAAGATGCGTCTGACCAGCCTTCTTTGGTGAAACGCCTCCAACCATGTTGGTGCCATATTCTAGAGCTTCCTTGACATGGAAGGTTCCCTACTCCGCGCAAGAAACGAGAACCCCGGATGAGTACGGTCTGGTTCACGTTTACAGGAAGTACGG
Source organism: Chlorophyllum brunneum (assembly GCA_963576785.1). Classification (NCBI taxonomy): domain Eukaryota; kingdom Fungi; phylum Basidiomycota; class Agaricomycetes; order Agaricales; family Agaricaceae; genus Chlorophyllum; species Chlorophyllum brunneum. Next base: position 2,599,591 of record OY756140.1, on the reverse strand, counting down.
AGGCTCACGGTTTTTCCAGTCAACCCCTGACAGAGAACCTTGGTATCTTTGTGTATTAGCAGATTCTTGATGGTATCCTCATAGCTTCTTCTCGAGGCAGACTGGGAGAACGCCCTGCGTCCTGCTCACAATGGATATGATTAGTCAAACTTGAGCCCAACAGCATGAATTGAAGTGGCACACCGGTATTGACAAGAGACTGGCTAGCATGGCGCAACATCATTGTCAGAGAGTGTGTCGGGAAGGGACAGCAGAGGACGGAAGGACGGCGGGTGTTTAGCGCTGTTTGTCACTTTTTCACCCGGTAACTTTACCGAGGATCGTTCTACGTCATACCAAGCACACAAAATTCTTCTTGACGACAGACAACCTACTACACACATCGGATATGACACTGACTACCTGCATAGATTGTCCCTCTCCCTTATACTTATAGCCAAACCACACAAACCGACTTTAAGAGATTTCCATGGATAAAAAAAAACATTACCTTGCTCATTAATAAACGTACTGTGTCCCCATCCTACCACTCTGTCCTTTTAGACCCCAAGACGTCTTCTATCACGGGCTTTCCGAGTCACCCTATTAAAGGTAAGGATGGAGTATTTCACTTTGTCGTAGTTTCTCTCGTTGACGGCGCTGGAAAACACATTAGCAACCAGATCCTGGACGGTTCAAGGATAAAACTACATACGCTGTCAGATCCACAAGAAACTGGCTCTTCGCCTGATTTGGGGCGGACGCAGCTGGCAGCTCCTGCAAAACACCTGGCAGCCACTGAAGCATTTCTTCCGGGAACATCGTGGTCATCACACGGAATATAGACACCACATTCGCAATTGCATCTTCTGGGAAATCTCCAATCATCCCGCTCAGTAGGTAGCCGGTCAACTGATACCCTTGATTGCGAATCACTCCACGAACCACAGTCGCCCATTGGGTATATTCCGCTCCCGTGGCCTCGGGCCTCAAACATTCGTGCATCACGATTGCGCGGAAAAGATCTAGCGTTGCGAAAACTATATCGCTGTGGACGACTGTCAGTCCGGCCAGGGACGCGCCGAAAACGGACGGGAAAACGTTGTGGTCGAAGAAAATTTCCGGCGTGACGTCCACCAATTGTAGAAGCATTTGGATGTAGTCTTGAAGAACTGCACATAAATCGGTACCACGCTCTAGGATGGAATGAACCATCTGCCACTCACCATCAGGTATATCTTTTGGCTCCTTGAGCGACAGTATCGTAACGGTCTTTTTGGACACATGTTCATACATTCCACGAATCGCCGTCTGCAACCTCACGTCCTGCTTCTCATCCCCATACCTCGCCACAATCTTCCCACCAATCCAAATGTAACTGGGAATCCCAGTCGCATCGAATCCTTGTGACATTCTCTCCGCAACGGCAGGTGCCACAGGGAGCCCCGCATTCCCGAATAATGTGATTCCATGCCTGATCACCCGCGTAGCCCGTTCCGCGAGTTCGTAATTTGAGCCAAATTTGAGGAGGAAATTATCAAATATAGTCCAAGCTTCAGGACAGCTAGTTTGACAAGCTGGGGGCAGATCCTCGCCAAAACTGCGAACCACGTAAAGCATAGTCTCCAGGTTCTCGAGAGCATCTGAGTAGCAATGAGCCTCACGATCGGTTGGCCACGAAAGTACCACTTACTGCCTGCTTGGTCGGCTTCCTCTTTTGTTGGAGTTGGCCCTCCCGTGAAACCATGAATCAGTGCCAGAATATCGAGTGCAAAGGTGCGTAGTGATTCCACTGCACGCTCCATCGGCATCGCTGAGATAACATGAGCAATGGCCTCGTAAACTTGACGCCGGTCATCCTGTATCAACTTCGACCCAGTGGTCTTCAGAAAGGTATGCAAGGTCGGCAGGAAGTCAACGAGATGCTACAAAAGTATAAATGTTGGCCGAACAACATGTCGAAGGGTCACAAATTACTCACTTGCTTGCAATCCTGGCACAGATACTTCAAGGCTTGCCCAGCAGCAGCATTTACCTCCATATCCGTGTCCTCGAATCCAGCCGCAATATATTGCAACTGCGGTTGGAGGTAATCCGGATGAAGATTTATCCACTCTGTATACCGTGCAATAATCAACAACGCAGCATACCGCACACGAGGGTGACTCGGAAGCTGAGGTATCAAACCCAGAATCTTTGGCACAGCAACTTCATCATCTGGCTTGATTTCCGCGCCCATCGACCGCATCGCGAAAAGAGGGGCCTCAATCTCCTGCCAAGTGACGCCATTAGGCCCTTTTGCAAGAGCGGTGTTGATCGTCTGATATGTCGCGAGTAAGCATTTGTCCGTCCGAAGAACCATACAACAGTCCTTCAACGTATCGCCCATAACGTGACGGAATGATCGGAAATTGTCTGCTTCCTGACCTGTGAGTGTCGAGATGTCGGCCGGAAAATGCAGATGTTTAATGATGTCGTCCATCACCAGTTCAAACCCGCGGATGAGGTACGGCGGTACAACTGCCCTCTTCCCAAGAATTTGCGCCAAGCGCATCCAGAACGGGAATGTGATAGGGACGATGTCGAGGTCGGAGTATGCGGAGCATTCTCTTATGGCATCAACAAGCGGGTACCACATATCTGTCTCGTCCACAAGTAATATCCTATATGTCTCGCCAGCCTCCGAGAATAAACGCGCAAATCCTCGGATCTTCTCTACGTCATCTTTATCTGTTTCTAGCCTCGACTTGAGGTCGATCACCCTAGGTAAGAGAACGCGGATGACATGAATATTTTCATGAACCTCCTGTGTCTCGTGGATGAGTTCGCACAAGACATCGATAGCGGAATCGAACATGTCATCAATGGTGAGCGCCTCAAAGGCAGACGTGAAGAGAGGGGTGTTGACCAAGTCTACGGGAGGTATTTCTCCCGCGACCAGCCAACTCCGCAGGCAGGCGAAGACTTCCTTTTGGATGACAGTCGTAACCCCTGGGTGTCAGCCAAGCCAGATAAGGGGTAGGTTAGTGAGAACAATGGCAAAGAACGTACCAGTAGCTTGGATGTACATTGATAATATATCCAAGACCTTGTGCGCGTTCTGTGTCAACAGCTTCGGAGCTCTCTCATTGTACTCCTCATCCTACATTGAAGCCCAGATCAGATGCCACTCAAACTTCGTAACGTACCACTCACTGTCAAAGGAATCCGCGTATTCGTGTTCAGCTCCTCGGGCAATAATGTCAAAAACTGTAGCAAGACAGGCACTGTCACTGGATTCCTCCCAAATGTCTCGATCATCGTATGTACGGGATTCTCCCATGCGGGAAGTTGGAGAGCCAATCCCGCCACTGCCAAACACAGCTGTACAATTATAGTGCGGGGTCCTGTATGGTAGGTCTGCAGCGCAGCCAATAGCGTATCTCTCAGCGCAAGCTGGTTCCCAGAATCAACCTGCTGAAGGTCATAAGTCACCTAGTTATGATCAAAGCGACCATCGTCTCCATCAACGCTTTTGAAATCGTGATCGAAGAATGTAACAACCGACCTTTGTACGAAATGTCTGAGCAGCGAAAAGTTTCGCTGGGGCTGGGGCGTCATGTGAGAGGAGGAGGACATTGCAGGTCGCCCATGCCTCAGGCTAGGACAGAGAGAGCGCGTTGAGACAGAGTCAGAGGCGTTGGTCGCGATTTTGTCCAAGGCGAGAGATGATTTACAGAATGCTGAAAATCCTGGAGCCAGGTATTCGCTCCTTCTAGCGAGGCTTTGTCGGGTGCACCGTTGAAGACTTGGAGAGCAGATAGTACCGCCTGAACATCGGCCATGACAGAGGTGGAGATGACAGATGGAGAGTAATTTAGATGAGATAATCCACAGCCTGTTTGTGTACACTTGTTGGGTTCCGCTATCGATCCTCTCATCAGTGTGTTGCAAACCATGGTATATTGTTATCACTAGGACGACCAACCTATGATAACTCCAGTAACAAAAAAATAATCGGGCGAAGGTACTAAAAGGTGGGATAGCAGAAGAGCGGGGGGGTTATCCATAGTAACGAGCGTGGTATTGTTCGCGAGGAATCAAGATAAACGAGTAGAAAGATAATATAGCCGATGATATACAATGAAGACAATGGCCTCGCGAAATTGGTGCACAGGTAATGTCAACATTAGGGGTCCAAGGCAGAAAGAAGTGTAAAAGGAGGATTGATGGCATGGTTCATGGCAGTCGTTTTACGTACGGAGGAAGCCCTTCTTCCTTTGAGTCTGTTGGATGGTGGGTCAGTCTCTTTATCATATAAAAGCATAGCCAGGAAACTCACGGATCCCTTCTCGGGCGTCAGTGGCCGGCCGCTCTCGAGTCTCCTCTTCTTGTCCTCGAGATCACTACGCTGCTTCTCCAGAGCGTCCCTCATTTCTTTATGACGAGCATAAAGCTCTTCCTCAGATTGTTTGAGCTTGGCCTCCTTTTCTTGCACCTTCTGCTGGAAGACCATCTTCATCTCAGCCTCCATCTTGGCGAGCTTAGCCTCATGCATCACGCGCTCCTCTTGGAGCCTGGCGGCCGGGCTAAAAGATGAAGAGTATCAGAATCATCAGATGTAACAGGTGACTTAAACTTAGTATACATACTTGATCTCCTTGAACACAGAGGAATCTTGTGCGACACCCATACTAAGAAGCTTCTCTGTTCTCCAGTTCTCATAGAGAACGTCATTAGTGTACTCGCGCAGCTCTTCCATGTATGTCCTGACGAGCATTTGGCGGAGCTTAACAAAGTCGCAGTGGTCTTCGTTATCGACCTCGACGACACCCCATGGGTAAGCACGACCACGGACGTGACGACCATCAGGAGTCTCGATGGGTTGATCAGAGCCAACAACGGCAAAAGGTATTTTACTGGCGATTTCCTCGGCCTCGGCGATAGTCTCCTCATCCTCATTCTCATAAGTGGGCGCTTGGAAAATTTGGATATTGTGGTAGGCAATATCGGCAAGAACCTGCAAAACGCGTAAGTATATTCGAGTGATAAATGAAGGCATGAAATCATCACGAACACGTTGCTTGAATTGCAGGACTTCTTCATCCGTGAGAGTATCGGCCTTGGCGATGATGGGGATCAAGTTGACCTTGGTGTGTAGTCTGCGCATAACCTCAATGTCTAGCTGTTTCAAGCTGTGATATGGCTTGGTATCAATGGATCGTTTAGCGAAACAATGAAAATGACGCGTACGAATGGCCAGTAGGTTGGATGAAGTACAAGCAGGCATGGATACGGTTGTCAACGATCTTGCTCCTATTAACGCGGTTCTCTTGTTCCAAATACGAGTCGAAGCGGGACTCGATGTTCTCAACAATGGGCCTCCAGCTGAGAAACGCGAAAACGTGCGTCAGAACGCCACCTACAAAGAGGGCAGGAAAGACCGTGTTTTACCTGTCGTCATTGTTGACAAAATCGCCGAAGCCGGGGGTATCAACGACGGTTAAGTGTAGGCGAACGCCATTTTCTTCGATATCTATACGTAAAGTGAAGATGGTCTTGATACGTGGCTGCAAACTCGTGATAAATATAGACTCACCAGCACCAATGCTCTCGATGGCGACCGTTTTAGGCCTCTCGTCTGAGGGCGCCAATGGAACCTTGGGAGGATATAGGGTGGTATTGAAGAGGGTATTGACGAGGGTAGATTTTCCAAGGCCGGACTCGCCTGTACGCGTGGCAACGCGAAAGAGGTTTACTGTTGAGAAGCCAAACCCTGAGCACAAGCTGGAGAAAAAAACGCACCAACGACCATAGCGGTGAACTGGAAGCCCTTGCGGACACTCTTGCGGTGGACCTGGTTGGGGAGGTTGGCAAACCCAACGTAGCCCATGAGTTTTTTGCGGATGATGGGGACAGTGGGGATGTGGGGCTGGCCGAAGGAAGCCTCTGAGCCGTTGGGGAAGCCATTGTGGCTGTGGGAGATGTCCTGGGCAGAGAGGTAGGAGTCTGACATCTGGGTGGGTGAGAGGGAGGAAGAAAAGAGGGACGGTGAAAATTACTTTTAAGTTGAGTTGGACGGGGGGGAGGAAAGAAGTCGGGTGATGTTGGTCTTGTTTGGCCACCGTGGCATAGCCCATGTCCAATTTGGGCTTGGGCAGGAGCAGGGACTAGGCGACCGTGAGCAAACAGCAGGACCACTGAGAATCATATCCACCCATGAGAGCTGCCCCTTGCTGTGGCTCTTCCTTGCCATCGTGTATGTGTCCTCCATTCCAGACCACCCACTTTTATCCTCGCCCCATGTGTTTCCCGTGCGGCTGCTGTCCTAGTACATATATGTTAAATGACAACCACATTAAATAACCTCCTGAACTATACAGAAAGAAGCAGTGTCTACGCTAGCTTTCACCCAGCCAGCCTCCTAGCGAGCAGCACTGTTCATCGTCAATGTACATGCGATACATCTCGTCTACCAGCGCCTCCGAGGGTTGCTCGACTGCTTTTCCCACAAACAAAGGCCAATCCCGTAAGTCTACATTCGCAGCGCCAATATGCTCCACGCGCATCATTCCGACTTCTGGTGCCGCCGACAGCCAATTCACCAACCTTTGCAGCATCCATGTCGTCTGGTGTTCCTCCAGGTCTTCTGGCCCTGCATCGAGCCTCCAGCCGTGTTCTGTCATTGGCTGTCTATCAATAAGCTCCCAAAGCGCGCTCTCCTCTCGAGAGCAGAGTGTAGTGTCCTCATGACGGTCACTATAGTCCAGGGGTAGTCGAAGAATCTGCCCGTCCTCTGCGTGCCGTAATGGTTCATCTAGGAGAAATGCTTGCCGTCCAATAGTCTCGTTGTCGACGACCTGCGCAGGGTCATTCCCGATAACTCCTGTTGCTTCTGCCATCAGAGGCTGTCGGTAGTGATACGCCCTTCTCGGACTCGTGGGCTGAGGAAATCGCGAGTCGTAAATTGCTCGGAGGGCAACTTGAGCATCAGCAGATTCGAGAAGCCTTTGGGATGCAATCATGGTGGAATGGACTGCACTCTCTCGTGTGTGGATCCATTTTATCCTCCAGACCGACCCGGCGCTTAACAAAAGAATCAAAATGCACTGCTAAGCGAACCCTGAGCGAGCCACAGCGTAGGCTAGCACGTCCGTCCAAGCGTTGGAACAAAATTAGCCGACCCTGCACCAACATGGAGTGGCACACCCTGGACAGTTTCAGCACACCAGACACCAAGCCAACAAAAAACGAACAGAGTATCTTGGATCCCAGTTGATCTCCTGGCAACAATGCCAGAACAATGAATGATATTAGTGCTACGACGGGGACAATACACGCTCCTCATTGGTAGAAGTTTTTGGTAGCCACTCCTTGGGGAAATCGCGGATAGTCGGCCTGGCAAGTATTCGACCACGCAGGTGCTCGCCTTTCTTTGCCTTTCTAGACTTGGCAAAGACATGACGCAAATCAACTGGGAGACCTTCCCAAGCACCGTCCGCTTTATCTGGTTTCTAGTTAAAACCAAGTCACTATAAGCACACACGCAAAGCACTGACATAATACTCACATTAGCCCTCTCAATTAGCCTATCCAACGTATCGCTAATCCACTTTAGGTTCATAGCCGGCTGCGGGTAATCTTCACAAGCAATCTTCACAAAACCGTACCCCCACTCTGCACACTTGCTAATTCCAGCATCGGCAGGTGGATGTGGCGTCCACCTGGGACCAGCAAGTAGAATAAGCCTCTTTTTCGCCCTCTCGTTCCTCAATGGCAAGTCATCCACAGCCACGACAATACTCTTCTTATTCTGCACAGGGTGCTCTTGGCCCAAATAATCTGTGGACCGTACAATTAGAGGCTGTGCAGAATTCGGTGGCACAAATGGTTTCCTGCAGGCTATCGATTACAAAAGGAGTACGAGTCGTCAGCCAAACCACAGGCACAGGACAGCAGGAAGAGTGACACACCAGCCAATTGGGGCATTTCGTTCTCAATTAACCTGAGGTAGTGTCGCAGAATACGCTGCTCCTGCAACACCAGATGTGCCAACGACGGAGAGTCTTTGGTGTCCCCAGGATCACTAACATACTCCATAACCTCATCCAAAGATATATCCTCCTCGAGCTTCGAACGACGAGCAAGGGCAGGTGAGGATGCGCTGAACAGTCTAGAGGACGCCGTTACCGACGGCGAGGATGGAGTAGTAAGCTGCTTGAGCAGAGTGCGCCCTGCCAAATTAGATAAGGACAACGCCATGTCGAACTCCTGCGCCCGCCAGCTTAGGATCTCGTCGAAAAAGTGGTTGGTAGACGCGCCAAGTCACGCGAATACCCGATTTCCATTTCAGGACTTTGCTTGACTCCACCCCCAACACCAAACAGCCGGGCCTCCTCTGTTGCGCTATCTGATATCGAGCATCGAGAATGGTCGTAAGTCCTCCCGTTTATTCAAACAGACACACCCCCTGAGAACTTATCGCTAGCGTCTCAAACTCTCTATCAAAGCCGAGCTTGAAAACGTCGCTGAGCTCCAGCCTGCTTCAGAAGACTTCGAGTATTTCTTCACAGTCCGTTCATCGTACTAAATCCACCCTCACCCCAACTCACTTGAGGTGCGCACTAGGTCAAATGCACGAGTTGTAATGAAATTCACCCAAAAGCTGTCTCTATGAACCGCGTGGTTCGTCCCGTTTGTCCAATCAGCCTAAACCCTGCTCACCAACACGACTAGGAAGAACATGAAGTACCAGGAGGCAAGCACGCAACAGCTCACTTTGTCTGGAGATGCAGTTTCTGTGCGCCTCTGCTTCATTTTTCAACTCACTGCGGTAACGACCCTACAAAGGTAAACGAACCAGTTCAGCGAAATTTGATACCTCCTACAAAGTCAGATCCTACACCTCTGAAAATGCTCAACTCCAGCCCCTACTTGTGATCGAGTGTCGTGGTCTGGAGTTCACCGGCTTCGACCCTCAAGTAAGTGATGATTTTTTCTTTGGATCGTACCTACACCTGAACACCACCTCAGGGAACTTGGAAATGCATCGGAACAAATGGAGCCATATTCAACGATGTCGAAATAAAGAAGTCGGAGGAGTGGACAGATTATGATGAGAAGGTATGTTCGCTTAGAGTTGTCTCCACAACATTCCCTCAGACAGAACAGGCTGCCCTCCCTGTCGGTGTTTCTGATTTTGAAAGCGAATGGTCAAGAGCGTGAAGCCGGTGCTGTCACCCCGATCGGAAAGCTGATGGGTAGCTATTGGTATCGGTGCGTACTACACCAGATTACTATGATATATGTATTCGTAACGGCACCCCCACCATTTATCACCGACCCAGTAATGCACATATCATGCGTATATACCGAACAAATCGCACTGTTGACATTTAAAGTGCTTTTTCTATGTTCCCTTGGCCTCCGACGTCTCCTTCCACCTTACATCTTTTTGTGTTGGCAATACCGCTTTGGCTTTTCTCTTCCTAGCCCGCATCACCTTCACTCCCTTCTTCATCTTCGCAAGGCGCTCAATCCTGAAGAGACACCTCATCAGCAAAGCTCCTACATAGGGCAAACGTTCTCCACTTACCCCCAGAGCGCAGCCTCAGCCTTACTGATCTTGACCTTGCTGATATCCACTCCTCGCCTCTCCAGTACCTTGACAAAGTGATGAAAGTGCTAAATCTTAGGTTCAGCATATGAGATGTTTGATGGATACACCGACCCCACACACATCAATAGAAGTCCTGATGATGCATAGAAATGAGTTATGGTTACAACTCACGGTAAGATGAAGGATAGGGTTTACCTGTAGTGTCCGGAGAGTGGTGATAAAGTATGAATCTGTCCTTGCTTGACTGTAATGAGACCTGCTGATGTTACAGTGCCACCAGCCGTGAAGGAGGAATGCTGGAACGCCCCGGTCTCTGAGAAGCAAGGTTCGCCATCAGTCCCCTGACGCGGTGCTCCAAGTGGTTCTGATGTATTACCTTTGATCCCAATGAAGATATTGACTGAGTGTCAGCGTGAGCCAGCCTCTATTTGATCAAGGTGATGTAAAGCATACAGTGTTTGTCCTGACAGGAAACCTATCAATCTCCGTCACCACCGAGCGGGAAGATTCAACTCACCGAAATATAGATCCACGTATTCCTTTTTACGGTCTTTCTTAGGAGCCTTTCCATTAGCCCTCTTGGAGTAAAAATTCTCCTCCATGCCTCCATCCAGGGATACCTGTCGTTCACGGTAGCAGCATAATGGGTCGCCTCGTTCTCTTGGAGGGAGGATATGCTACATGAGCTCGTTGAAGGCATGGATGACCGAAAACGCCCGCGCTTTGGCCGCCCGAATTTTGGATACCTTGTTGGCATGCCCATTGGCACGATCCCCTGCCCATCTCCAGCATCCTTCCAATGACCCGCGGTTGTGTCTACTGGTTGGTTATTCTTGGCCCACAAGAGCTTCCCTTCCTCGCTAATTTTCACAAGGTAATTAAGTCCTGGGAATCGATGGGTAGGTAATCTGATTCTCGGCAGGTGGACGACATACGCTGTTCTGTTGAAAGATATCTTCCGTTACTAATTCAGTCCTCTGATCAGGAAGATATTGTTCACACAAACTGACATGATCGCCTGATCGGCGAAGTCAGCGACGTATTTTGTCGAATGGGTAAGCATAGTTTACAAACCTCCCGCTCCAGCCTTTCCCTCGGGCACTCACTCAGTGAAAGGTTTTTGCCTGCGCCATGGTCGAGCCTGTGAAAGTGTCTGACCGTTACGGCCGTCCAGTTTGTAGAAGGGACCTACCACTCAAAGAAATTGTCTAGGGTATCATCTTCCTTCCAGCGCTTGTGATAATACTACACGTCCAAATATGTTAGCCGTTGAGCCGAGGAACGCGCTGTTGGATTTGTCGCAGATTGAATTACCTTTACTGTTACATGTGGCGTTTTGTCAACAACCCAGAAGAAATGGACACTAGCCGAAAGTTTACTCAACAGTTAGATCCATATCGATGCTTTCTGCGGACGCGAACAGCAAAGGCGCATAACGCATGAGTATTCAAAGTCACCGAGGAAGAACATGGGAACTTACAGATCAATCAATTCTAACCAGTGCTGTGCTTCGAGCTGCTTTGTCTCTGCATCTTCTGCGCCCAGACCGGTGACGCCTTCGAGCATCTGATTTTGATCCCTGAGCCTTCCAACCACAAATGCAAGGCGGCGCCACCGTTGTAGTGGGGAATTCCTTCCACCGAGTGCAGCTTCTCTATCGACCTATAGGGTTTATTAAATACCAGCGGCAGGTTTATGATATGGAAGCCGTGGAAGCCATGGGTCATTTCTCACTCGTAGTTTTGCCTGTGTGACTGCGTCTGTCCACCGTATGTCTGGGGTAATAAACTTGTCCTTTGCTCTGTTCTGTTTGCCTCTCCACAGTCGCTGTATCATTGTGACGGCAGCGGCTTGGGCCGCATCGTGTTCACCTCCAGATATCCTTGGTTTTTTCGAGAACGGATGGTTTATATGTAGGTGAGCTACCATTAGGACAGATAGACCGAGGACGGACGGAAGAATCCAACCCCACGTTGATACCCAAAAAACGCGAAATGTACACTGATCACAAGCATGACGTCACAGGATCATTAACAAAAGCAATTAATTGGCTACACGAAATTCGATACCATACGTAGGGCTATAACGCAAGATGTAAAATTGTAAACCGCAAAGGAGGGGAGGGTGTAGAAAATGTCGATACTAGCAACGATTATAATGGAACAACCTGCCCGATGAATGAATTGGACTTGAATGCTGAAACTGAACAAGTATTTGAAGGAAGAAACATGCGGTGAACACAAAGGAAATAGCTATCAGGCTACATTGATGAGAGATAAAGTGGCGTGCGTTAGTAAATGAAAATCCTATGTAAATCCGTTGAATTGCCATCCTGGGGGCAAAACGAGGTATTCGTGCTTTCGGAGTTCCTCTGCGCTGGGACGCTCCTCAGGGTTACTGTTACAGCTCGTCAACTTGCGACAACATCAGTATGAACAGCAGGTACTTACATGGCGAAGCATTTCTTTCTAAAGTCGTCACCAAGAGGGGACAAATGCACATCATCAGGAACTGGGGGTGGGAGTTTATTTTGGTAAAGCTGCAAAGGTTGTATGAGCAAATGCTATCACGCTCGCACCTCAGAGTACAAAAGCGAGGGATACACACCTTGAACATCACTGCAACCATCTCTTCACCGGTCCAGGGCCTCATACCCGCCCACATCTCCAACACAACGCAACCCACACTCCATATATCAATCTTGAAGTTATACCCCTTCTTCTGCGTGTTGATGACCTCAGGTGCCATCCAGAATACTGTGCCTTGCATGGCGGTGAATGCGCCTCCAGCATCGTCAGCTGTCCTCTTCGAGATACCAAAATCGGAAATCTTGCAGACTCCCGACATCTCGACAAGAATATTATCCGCTTTTAGATCCTGAACGCCAGATAAATCAGCGGAGATCAGCTATTAGCAAAGTGACTCACTCGGTGAAGAATCCCACGTTCGTGCAGATACTCGAGGCCGCTCAAAATCTGGGACGTGAAAGACTTGGTAACGTCCTCGTGGAACCTTCCATGTTTGTGCAAACAGCTGCCAATGGAGCCTCCTGGAACGTATTCCAAAAAGCTGTGCATGGGTGAAAAAAAATCAACACCACGGCCACCGCCACAAGCATGAATAAAATTTGCGCACATGCTCAGGTTATCCGCAGTCTCCTCAAAGCCAAGATATTGCACAATATTGGGGTGATCGAGATCTTTTAACGTCTCGGACTCCATCTTTAAGGCCCGCACGACAGTATGTTGTCGTGAATCGTACTTGTCACTCGCTGTCTGCGGCAACTCCACCTGCTTAACAGCAATCATCTCTCCTGACGTCGCATTCATCGCAAGATAGACCCTGCCGTACGTCCCCTTCCCAATGAGTTCGCCACGAACCCATTTGAAGGTAGCTTCAAACACCGATGTTAGTGATAAAAGGTCGCATGAACACTAAACAGCACTTACTCGTTCCTTCGCCAGATGGCGAATCCGGTGACGTGGATGACGCCGAGCTAATACTGGAAGACTTCGCCTGGTGCGTCGTGACCTCCTCTAGCTTCCCTCCCCAGAACTTGGTACTTCTCTTCTTCAGATATGAGTTAGAGTATGTTGAGTCAGCCTTCGAAGTCCTATCAATCCTCCGCTTCGCATCCTCCGCCACATATCTGATCGACTTCTTCGATTTCATCTTCGACGACTTCTCCTTCTCCCGCTCCTTGTCGTGGCTACTGGGGATGACCTGCGGTGGCGCTACAGGCTCTGTAGACGTGGGAGATGTTCCACCGGACGTCGCCTCAATAACAGGTTTGTCCAGATCGTGATTGCGGAAGTAGTGCTCCAGCCGCTCATACACGGCTTCCGGGGGTGGTCGCATAGCCCACCCATCTTTATCATCGACAAACGTCGATGTGGTCGTCGCCCTCTCTCGCTCTCGTTCCATCTCCCATTCCCTCTCCATATCCCTCTCCAGCTGTCTTTCCTTCTCTCTTTCTCTCTCCTTTTCTCTCTTCCTCTCTTTCTCGTGCATGATCATCATCTCCGACAACCCACCAACCTTGGTCAAGCTTCCGTTGGTCATATTCGAATTCGCTCTCAGATTTGAAAGTAACGGCAGCGCCGACAACGTTGCAGTAGATCCAGTCGAACTATTCGACTTTTCCGCTGACGAGAGTGACTGCTTCGATCCCGACGACTCTATTTGAACCTTCAATTTCGGCTTCTCCTCCAATACCGTCTGTGTCTGCGGCTTCCTAATCCAAGTTCCATTCCCTCCAGCGTCTGACGAGTCATCACGGTACATATCATAGATTGTGCTGTTCGTCGCGCTTGGTGGTGGTGACGCATCTCTCGACGGAGGTAACGACGCTGCGGTGGTCGTGATGGAAATCGATGTCGGACTGTCGTCGGACGTATGGTTGGCATCAATGCGCGGCGGCAAGACTGTACCTTCCCCGTTCAAGCCGTGCATCAGCTGGAGCATCTTTATGTGATCACCCTGCTTGAGCGTAGCCTCTGACGACCGATCCGGAACATACGTCCGTGGAGAGGTGTCATCCACGATTTTGAAGTCTTGCTCATCTGAGCTTCTCCTCGGGCTCTGAGGAGTAACGGGCGTATGAGGTGGTGTCGAATGTGAGGTCTCAAATTCGCTGTTATACGAATCTGTCGCACGGTCTGCTGTACCGGGCCTGGGGGGTCTCGGCCCCGTGATGGTGGTGGGATGGTGACTCGGAGATATCCCACGAGGTGACCGCCCGGACTCGTGAGGGTCTAACGTGGGACCATAGGTCGGTGAGTATACCTGCTTCCCACCATATCGCGAAGGCGAAACAACAGTATCCCCAGCAGCAGATTGTGGCCTCGGGAACGGCTCCGCGGTAGTAATGGCCGACAATGAAGTATTGACGGTCGAATTCGAGTGGGAATACGGCATGTTATTCCGCAAATAGGTTTGTTGCGGTGACATGCTACTCTCGGGACCATTGTACTGGGTCGGAGGTGGCCGCGAGTTGTTGATCGGGAGCCGAGAGGAGCTTTCATACGACTTGGGCGTGCCGGACAGGCCACTTGGGGAGAAAGCCAGATGATCCCTTGAAGGTCGAATGACAGGCAATGGGTTCTGCCGACGCTGAGCGGCACCAGGTTGGAGGTTCTGTGGGTGACTAGAGCGAAGGCTGTCCATGCTCTTGGTGTTCACCCGGCCAAGGCGGCTGAAAGCCGAATTGGACTGAGAACCGCCGACTTTAGACTCTGCTTTGAACCTGATCAAAAAGTTTCCAGGGACGGGAATACCGGCCAAGCGTTGCGTGGAACGGCTAGTATCGCTGGTATGCTGCGGAGGAACAGGTGGTGGCTGTGTTCTTGGCGCGGGGGGGATAAGCGGACGAGTGGTGTATGGCGAGGTAGGCCGAGCGCGTGGGGAAGTCTGATTAACTGGTTTTCGAGTGACAGAAGGAGATATTCGAGTGTTGCTACCGTTGCTCTCGCCAAATTGACCTGTGATAGATGATGGGAATGGATCATTATCTCGGCCAGGAGGGGAAATGTGCTGCCAGTCATCGGCATCGGTCGGAGTCCGTTGCTTCCGCTGCCGTGAGTCTTTCATTTGGTCCATTTGACTCAAGGTCTCGCGTGAGGGTTCAGAACGAAGGGCAGGCCAATTAGTTGAAGGCGAAGGCTGTTGTCGCGGAGCTTTCCATCTTGCAACTTCTTCAAGCTGTTGCTCAGAAGCGATGAAAGCCTGTTCACGTTCTGCGGCAGCATCAGATCCTGATCGTCCATGGTTGTAGCGAAAAGTCGGCTGAGGGGGAGGGAGGAAAGTCGAATCGTCATTAATAGGAAATTTAGCTCGTGCAGGCGAAAGAGGAGGAGGAGGGGGAGGAGTAGGTAAAATATGTCCATATTTGTCCGTAAAAGTAGATTGGCCTGGTAACGGCGGCGGGGGAGGGGGAGGTTGTGGCGGTGGCGAAAGAGATCGAGGTAAATGTAGTGGTGATTGAGATGGCTGGGGAAGAGCTGAAGAGCCCGCTACTCTTCGGTGTTGCGGTGACGGAGGGGGGTTACCATTGCTGATATAGACCTGTTGTGAGGGTCGTAGAGTCGAGCGGTGAGATTCTTTTTCTGGATTGTCCAAATCGGCTTCATAACCTGTTGCTGACTCATACAGCTGCTCACTCGCTGTCGACGACACACTGCCGTGTCTGGACCTGGGTCTGCGTTTACTCTGTCGGAGTGGCGTAATGGGACTGTGGGTGGAGAAGACGGAGGGTATGTTTGAAAATGATGGTTGATGGGGGATTTGAGGAGGGGGCCGAGGGGGTCGTTCGGTGTCCGAGACAGGCATGCGTGTTACGAAAAATTTGAGTGAGCCTTTAGAATCACCATGATCGCGACAGAGCACAAAAAGTTTTTCGTCAGACAGTGGTTTACCCATGTGATGATCCCCAATCTCAGTCTGGAAGATCGAGAACTGGGCCTGCTCTTCCTCAGTGTATATGTTTAACTTGAATCATGGGTGAGTAAATGATAGGTGACGACACAGAAAAGTACAATCAGCTCACCTTTGAAAATATACACTCCCTGATAAAGGCAGGATCTGGGGCACCACTAACGTCCACCGTGACAAATCGTTCCGAATCGGATGTGACCACGATGAGAACTCGCTCTCCAACGGGTGTGTAAGAGGTGTTAGTGGGATGCGAGGCATATGAATCGAGTGTGGACACTGTGGGAGACTTTTTGATACGTTCAGAAATCAGCAGGCTCTGATAAACGTGTGTGTGTCCAGAACAACGTACAGTTTTAGGCCTCTTAGCTGCAGAATCAACTGGTCGTGGTCCACGAGAGCCAAATGCAGGCTTTGCGGGAGGGATGTGTTTCCCCAGCCTGGCGGTCGAGGGCTGCGGAACATCCACAACGCCTCGATCGCTCGACGACATGATCATTTCTGGGGTCGAATTGTTTGCTCCAGTGAGATCAACGGGAGGATTGGGTACAGCGGGAGTGCTTGGTGGAGGGGTCGATTCTTCGGCGGCAGGTGAGCTGGTACTGGATGGTGAGGAAAGCGGCGGGCCCTGGTAATGGTTATTGCTGGGAGTAAAGTTTGAAGTGACGATGGTAGGTTGGGTGAAGGACTGGGAGACCTTGTGGGAAGGATAGCTTGCAGGAGTGGAAGGAAGAGGGTGGATATATGGGGGGTAACTAGGCTGGTCATCCAGAGTCCGGCGAAGATCGTCGTCAGTGCCTTCATCCGAATCTGAGCCTCGGTTGACGACGTATAGGACTCTGCGACCCCTACGGCCCCGCTGGTCCTCTGGCATGTGGCGAAACGGAGGCAGGGCGGGGGCTTGGGTTGGCGCTGAGAAAGTGGACAGGAGCGGGTGCTGTCCCGAGAGCGGCTGGGGTGCCCTGGCGGGTGTTTGGGGCGGTGGGGAGGAGGGAGGACGAGGGCGTGGATGGGGGGGAGATGGAGGACGAGGGAAGAGACTGGGAGGACGAGAGACCCAGGAACGAGCGCAAGGCCCAAAAAGAGAAGAAGTGAATGTTGCTGAGTCAGCAGCAGTGTGGTGGGTTAGCTAAGAAGAATTCCAACCACGTTGCACCTATCTACGTTACACTTATCTACTTAATTATTTCCCATTCTCCACCAGCGTCCCCTCCTGCACGTTCAGCTAGAAACACGTTCAGGTGTCCGCCCCACTCCAGCTTGCCATAGCCACGCACCTTCGGGAACTCGGCCTTTTCCTCTAGCAGCGAGTCGCCCCAGCAGAGCAGCTTCAGCAGCCCCACCAGTTTCACCTCCTTACCCTGGCTCAGGCTTTCCAGTATTGCCGCGTTCACCTCGCCTGCGGTCTTCAGCCGTTGTGCAGATGACAACAGGTCTCCGACCGCTGCAGGCGGATTCGCAGTCGAGTCAAATGCCAGCAACGCCATCGTACGCTCCAGCTCGGCTAAAAACTCTGGATTCTCCTCTCCACGAGGAGCCAGTTCCTCCTGTGCAAACTGCAAGGCGTCTGCTATTCTACCGTGACGTATATATTCAATTAACTTCTGCTGCTGGAGGCGGAAATAAAGTGCCGGATTTGTATCAAGTATCTGTCACAGAAATGTTGATGTCAATCTCTGTATCCAAGGCCACGAGATAAAAACAGACGGCGGGGTAATCAAGCCGAGTGAGGATCATGTTGAAGACTGAAGATTTGGATATTCTCAGCAACACCCCCCCAGAAGGGGGTTTAAGAGTGGTGCATGAAATGGTTTAATCCTTTCCATCCCTCGTGTATTCCCCCTTTTGAACACATACATATTTACTCACCTCTGGGTTGAGGTCATTGACACGAGTAATCGCATCCTCCACGTCACCCCGCTGGAGGGCTTCACGTATGTCCATGCGACTCTCGATGCTTTCAAAATCCACGGGTGGTGTCAGACTGGCCTCTTGACTAAATTCTTCCGCAGCCGACTTGTAACCTTCGATGACAAGATAGTCCATGACCAACCGATTCAGGTCCCTGGAGAGGATCGGAGCATAGTCAGTACCGAACTTGCACACAAGGCACGAGCGAGACGTGAAAAGAATAAAACCCCAAAAGGTAGATCAGATAATACATGCAATATATTTTTTTTGGTTCTTCAACGAAATTTCTCTCGGAGAGATTCCCAGTAATTGTTTCATCCCGATGACCAAAGCGTAAGGGAAACCCTCACTCACTCTTTCGTCACCTTGACCTCTCGCAGGCGCTTCTCCCATTCATCCTTCCTGATTAAGGGTTTCGGTGGCTATACGACCGAACATCTGTGAGCGATTACCACGGAACTGGAGAGAAAGGAAGACACACGGACCATTGAAGAAAAAAATTGCGAAAATGGACGAAATATAAGGAAGTGGGAGTCTGAGTTTAGGGCAGGCCGAGTGAATGCTGTTAGAGCTGCCGAGTGCTCATTCACGCTCACATGACGGTGCGTATTTCTGGGGCTTACTATAGAAGGCAGGATTCAGGAATGTGGGGGGGAGAAAGAATAGTTCGAGTTCCATTGTAGGAAATAGGCGATAAGGACGGGGAGATAGGGTCTCAGTTGAGAAGTAATTGATTTTGCTAAATTCGCTAAACCAGAAACTCGTCAATAGTAAATGTGATATTATTCCGCGATTCCCAATCTTTCTCCCATTCATTAATCCTTGCCATCAACCTCGCCCATTGCTCTTCTGTCTCGACTCCCTGTAGCCACCGCTCAGCCAGTCCGAGCTCCTCAATCCTGAACCAGCCCCTGCGAAGATAGTCATAACCCAATACATCTCTCCGCCACGATTCGACATAACGTCTCCTATCATCACGAATAAGGCCCTAAAATAAAGAGGCCAAACATCAAATATGATCTCACTTTTCCCGCCGACATACACGTACCTTCTCTTTCAGGAATTCCACAAGGTCATCCTGATAATCACTTTGTGTTCCCCGGACTAACCGATGACCCAGGACATACGGATCGAATCCGTTTTTCCACACGTCATCCTCTTGCCGGTCTAGCTCCCTCAACATCTCCTCCTTACTAGGCAATACCCCGTCACCAGCTTTCATCAAATGCAGCACATACAATCCCTGTGCAATATCCGAGGGACAATTCGCAATTCCCATTGGCATCCCAACAAACGCCAAAGCGGTCACAGGCAGATCCCGTAAAATCGGAAAAATATGTTTGTGCAATGGGAATAAATAATTTGCGTTCGTTGTGAGATATTCAGGGGAACGGAAAGTTGATGAATTGGCATGAGGGCTTGACTTGACCAGTCCCCCCGTTTCGAGGAATGGTTTACGAATCTGATATCCAGTTCCGAGGATAACACTGTCCACGTCCCGCAATGTAGTACCATCAACGAGATGGATCCTGTCTTTAGTGAAGTGGGATATCTCGGCACATAACCCCGCTCCAGGGATGGGATCCACAGGATGTCTGACAGAAACATACACCTAAAGCACGAAATGGTCAACACAATCTGTCAGGAGCTTATCCGTACGGACTTACTTTCTCCGCAAACCCGGCGATCTGGTTTGCAATATCTTTTCCACTAGCACCAGCGCCCACAATGACCACACGTTTCCCAATGTATATCTCAGGATCTCTATACCAAATCGCGTGTGTAATATGCCTCTGCCGACCATATGCAAGCCACTCGTCTTCACCTCGCCAGTGTACGAGCTTGGGGATATGATGATTCCCTGACGCCACGACCAAATGATCAAAAAACTCGGACCTGACGCCACCAGGTCTACCAGCAACGGCATCATCACCACCATCGTCGCGAACATTAAAAGTGACATTCCATCGACCTCGATCATTCCCAGACTTTCGGCATTCCGTCTTGGCGTTCTGTGAATTTGGCGATTCAGAGGCTCGCCACTCGGCAGTAAGGACCGAGTGGTTGAACCGGATGTAAGATCTTAGGCGAAAAGAACTCGCGTAAGCTCTATGGTATTCCAGGATACGTTCGTGACTCGGGTATAGGTGCGTTCCTGATGGAAAAACGAAGTGTGGATAAGTCATGGCTGGAACGGGCGTGTTGGTACGAAGACGCGGATATAGAGGTGTTTCCGGTATATTGGGGGGAGGTAACATTCTAGAATCTGGTAACCTATAACAAGGGTATGTGGTGAGTGCGACAGAAATGAATGACGGACAGGCGGTGGGGCGTGTCGGTAGGGTAAGTTAGGCGCGTTTGAGAGGCGAGGATGAAATGTGTTGGAGGGAAGAACATACCAAATCCCTCCGACATCTTCTCGTTCTTCGAAAAGTACAATGTTCCAGTTGAGGTTGTCCTGTTCTGAGATATCGATTGCGGTTTTGAGTGCCGCGAGGCCTGCACTCCCTGCGCCTATGATAGCGATTGACTTTTGTTGGACTGGTGCGAGATGGATCTGGGGTTGCGACCAGTCCGAGGGTAGAAGCCTGAGGTATGAAAGCAGAGAAAGTAGGGCGGGTACAGAGAACATCTTCAAGAGTACTCAGGAGCAGGTTGGATGATAAATACTGGTTACCACGCCCTGGTGAGCGTGAGTGATATTGGGGTTGTACCCAAAATATTCGCCACTGTTCCGTGGCACTATTTCGGGATTGGTCGAAGCCCAGGGACGTACGCTAGGGCAAAGTAGCCAAAGGCATAATTCCCATCTGCGCCGTCTGTCCTGAGATGATCGGTATCCAAATCAGCGAACAAGACACCGGCTAATGACGACTCATGTTGTCCAGAAGCTGTGAGGCAGGACTGAGCAGAATGCCGAAATCTAGTAACAGTTACGCTTTAGATACAATGCTGCCAGACTTTATCATATCAAAGAAGTCATCTTTGCCCACTGTCTCTGTGGTAACTGTCAGTAAGTTGAGGGGCTGGGGGGAGGTGGTGCTGACGCACGGCTTGCTATGATGTCCTTGTTGCTCCCCTTTGCCTTTCCTTTGTTGTCAAAAGTGGGTGCAGCTAGTGTAGGTTTACCGGAACCCCGTCCTGCTTTTGCGTCTTCTGCAGCTGCGGCTGTGTTGGCATGGGATTGTTGGATGGCATTGAAGAGTTTTACCACTAGAAGAGGTGATCAAGACACGCTGGATGGGACATTGGCCCGACGCACCACCCCGCTGAGCAACTTTTCGTAGCGAGCGTTCGCTCTCAGCTCCCCAGCCGCCGATGACGTCGCGTATCCGGCCTTTGTCCTCGTGTTCCTTCCTCTCGCCCTGGAGGACCTTTTTCGCGCGCTTCTCCAGCTTTTCGTCATTTCGTTTGCGTGCGATTGAGGGATTGAGTGATAGCGGCAGCGATGAGGGTGGATCGGTATTGAGCAGTGACTGGAGAGTAGCACCGAAGTTTGCGGGGGCTGTTGCTCTTATTTTGCGTTTGGAGGTGTGCTTGGACTTTGGGGTTCCGAGATGGGCGATGGCGTCGTCGGTGTCTGGGTCAGAGGGGTCTGGCGAGTCGTGCTCGGGGGGTTCGTCGCTCAGTTTCTGGCGTTTTCTGGGAGGCATGATGATGGTGCGGCCGAAAAAGGCAGTGGTGGTGAGACTGGCCTGGCAACCCCTGCATGCTCGTCTCCACATGGCAGCCCCCATAAACCTCAACTCTCTCGACCTCGCCCCAGAACCAGACCTCCACCCTCTCTACCCAACACCACCCCAGGTCTCTGCCCTCCTCACCGTCCACTCCGGCCTCTCGCCCTCAGAAAAGTCTCAGCTCGTCGCCCACTGTGCTTCCCGTGCATGTCTCTTTGGCGATCTCCCTTTGCTCCAGCACCTCCTTGCAGACCCTCATGCCCAGACCTATCTTGACTTGGCCGCGCGTGATGAAGACGGCCTAGGACTCGTCAGTTTGGCTATTCATGGCTTTGGTGCAGATACCGATCGGGATGTCGAGAGAGAAGAGTGTGTCAGATTGCTGGTCACTCAGGGGGCCGATATGGGGCCTGACAATGGTTCGTCGCGTTTTCTCTTTCATCCGTTCACACCCCTCAATGATATTGCTGCTAGCTGGCTGGACCCCTCTCCATCATGCTGCATTGCTTTCACCACCAACCCTTATTTCGTATTTGATGACACACGGCTGCTCTATCTTCGCGTTGACAAACCGAAATTTGACTCCTCTCGACATTGTCACTGCCCACTCGGTCGTGCCCGGCAGGGAGCATGTCGCGTTTCTGCTCGCGGAAGCCATGAGGAGCCAAGGTTGGGAGGGAGGCAGAATGGACCTGCGGCGCAGGCTCGCCGAGCAGCAACAGAAACGTCGAGGGAGGCGGAAAGAGCTACGCGAAGACGTAGCAAGAATTCTTGATGTACATCCCAGTTGGTGGGGTCAAGAACCAGAATTCCCCGCATCAGACGATGATACCTCTGACGACGACAGTGATAACCCCGACAATGACGACCTATACGTGAGTCGATTTCATTTTTTTTATCACCGTGATCATCATCTAATCCTCGGGTCCAAAGACACCACCACTAGACTATTCTTCCATGCTCGTTTTTTCTCCGGCTTCGTTACCACAGATACTCGAATCACTCGTCACCAACTATCCACCCTCCTTAAAGGACGCCACACCTGCAAACACGCTATACATGTTGACTCGATTTGCTTGTTTGGCTTGCGATCATACCTGGCTGGAAGAATTAATCTTATCAGCTTCTGATGCAATTGAAGAAGCCTTCTTCGTGCGTCCCTGGTTCTTTCTCATTTCGCGTCTACTTAAATCCGTTCGTAGAGCCGCGCGGAAGATCTAACTTCTCTCGTCTTCTGGCTCTACAACACAACCCTATGGCTCCATTTTATCCAGTGCGATAATGCCATTAACCAGACATGCGAGTTCATGGGTACATTCGACCTCATCGAAGAGGTCATCAATTCCGTCTTTGGTATGTTTCTCCTATTCGTTCACACCTACACCACCCTGACTTTGCTATTCCTAGTTTTCATCATCAGGTTCGCCGAACGACGGATAGACCAGCTGCTCAACAGTACCCTTCTCAACTACTCCCCATCCTCCCTCGATTCAATCCAATTTGAATCCGAATGGTCCTTCCTCCGGTCCTTCACCGGTCGCAGCAAAAAGACTCCACAAAAACAAACCATGATTAATGACACCATACGCTCGCCCACAATACCAACAACCCCCGGCAGGCCAGTCTCACCATCCCAAAGTCAAAGAGTCACTCCCTCATCCACCAGTCGCAAGTTTTCGTCGCTACGGCAAACCTTTAGTGCTAAAAAACAACCCAATACATCGTTGAACTCGTTGTTTTCGGATAATACGGTACAGACACCCCTACCGGAGGATTTGACGAATTTCTTGTCGGCCTTGCATTCATTCCTTGTCATGTCGGATGTGAATCCGGCGTTGATCACACAGTTGTGGTCACAGGTGTTTTATTGGACTGCCTGTACGTTCCCTCTAAGCTCCGTCTTTCGATCTTGTGCTGATAGTGGGGTGTTGTAGGTGAGACGTTCAACAGAATCATTAATCGCAAGAACTATCTTTGCAGGTCAAGAGCTGTGCAAATTAACTTGAACCTGAGCGTGTTGGAGGATTGGATTGCTGAGGTTGGACTACCGGCCGGAGTCCAGACGCATTTCGCGCCCGTGAGGGATTTGTTGAATTGGCTGCAGGTTTGAGTGTCTCTGCGTTTGTAAATTATGTATACTAACGGAGGAGGACAGTGCCTTTCTTCTATAAATGACTTTGCGGATCTGGTGGCTACCATTCAGTCTATGAGGGGGATCAATCCTTTACAGGTATTTATCCGTTTCTTCGAAAAGTCACCCATGTGATAGCTGATGTCATGCTAAGATGCGACGTGCAGTCCGAGATTACAAGTACGAAGTTAATGAGGGTCGTATGTCGGACGAGAATGTTCAATATCTGACGCAACTACAAAAGGACTGGGAGAGGCATCGCGTTAAGATGGGCGTCGAAGCCATGCGCAAGGAGGTCAGTAGCATGCTCTACCATCCCCATGGACAACTCGATTTAACAATTATGTCCACCAAGATCAACGACCGCGACCGCGATAGCCTCTCATCTCTTCAGAATGAAGCCGACCAATCTTTCTCATCAACCACCACCTCTACAATATCCGACTCCCTCAATCCCCAACTCAGCATTGACCTCCTCTTTGACAAGTCCAAAGATAAATCCATTTGGGAGCCCATGAAACCACCACAGCCTCTCGGTGAACTCCTCGATTCGAGGTATATGATCCCTTTACTCTTCCCTTCGGATCCTCGAATGCTGGCCGCCTTGCCGAAGAAACTGAGTTCGGAAATCTTGACAAGCGGGTACCCCAATGGGAGTCAAGTCTCCGCAAGCTCGGGTTATGTTTCTTCGACCTCGAGGAAGAGTACTGATAGTCAAGAAAGCTCGAGTGAGGTAAGTCAAGAGGGGAATGGTGGGATTATGTCCTGGCGATGTCGTAATCGCAAAATTCGCGAAGTGGGTGTCGGTGCTTTACAGAGAATTGATGGAGTGGTGTCGGCTGCTAGGTGGGGAAGACCTGTGGATCCGAGGTTTATGGACGATGACGATGAGGTCGAGAACGAGATGAATGGTGTTAATGTTGCTAATGGTGATGGGAAGACGTTGCACCCATCTTACTCGGCGGATGATCTGCACAGGATTACCGAGGAAGAGGAGTCGGTAAAGATTAGTACTGCTCCGCTGACGCCACTTACAAGAAAGCCATCTGCACATGCGTCGGCTTTTGGACATGGCGGGAGGAGAGGAAGGGCTAGTATTGGAGAGACTACATCAGTGGAAACGAGGAGGCCGGAGGTCGGAACTGGATAAAGTCTGCGTGGGTCGTGTCATTGTGCTGTTGCCGTTGTGGTTTGCTGCTCGCTGCTGTTTCTGGATGCATTTTGGTTGGTATGTAGTTTACGGTATTTTTGGGTTGCATTATTTCAGGTAGGGATATACATTAGATACATTCACGGTGCTGTAAAAGTAGCTTCAAAAGCTGTCCAGCCATCTGTCACGAGAGGTTATGGCCCACGTAAATCACGTAGTGGGACGGACCTGATGTTTATCCCTAGGCCCGTGGGTTTGTGTGGCGGTGCGTTGGGAAGCACCTTTGGCTGCGGAACTCCACCCAAGTGTCCCATCATTGCCCTCGGGCGGGAACGTGCCTACATAAGGCTTACTCCAAAACACGCCCTGCACTGCTACACCCATACCCTTTCTTCTCTGCAGGCATCACATTCGACGTCGCTATCAACTTGCCTCGTTCCTCGTTGCTACCGCTGAGATGGCCAGCCACTACCGCGACGATCAGTATTCGGACCCTTTCACCGACCGGCCTGGGCATCATGTTGATTCCCCCGGCGCTGGTATCCCTTCATACTCTCAAAACGACCACCGCTCATCCGCTTATTCCCCTTCCATGACCGACTCTACCGTTCAAAGTGGATCTGTACAGAGGAGACTATCAAATCCTTATATTGGCCATTCTGGGACTCCATCTATGGACAAGGGCGGTGGTGGTGCCGCGGCGGAGTTTTATATCTCTGGATCTACCACGAACTACAACAGTAACGATACCTTGAGTCCTGGCGCGGACGCTGGGAAGGACCGGCTGAGCGTACTTAGTGAGGACGATGGTCATGGGTATAATAAACCTGGGCATTATGCGGGTTCAAGCTTCGGCGGTGGGTATAGTGACGGCGGGGACAAGATGAAGCAATTTGATGACGCGCAGGACGCGTCATTGGTCAAGAACGCAGCTGGGCCTGGACAGGGTGGGTTTCATGACATGGGTGAGTGATTGGGTAAATTGTGATTGGGCGGGTTAATCGTTTGTGAACGTACAGAATACGCGGAACCGACGGATCGGAATGGTAAGAAGGAGAATGCGTTTACCAAGTTTTTAGCTAGTGGGAAGTACCCACTTGAGCAGAGGATCGAGGATAAGAAAAGAGGTATTGGGAGGCAGAGATACCCGTTTGTTGGTACGTTACATTTCAACCTGTGTTTTAGAGTGGTACTGACGTAGGAGGATTGTGCAGTGTGGGCGCTGACGATAACGATGGTTGGTGTCTTTATCTGGGAGTTGGTCTTTAATGCAAGAGAGCAGGGGAGTCCTATATCGCTAAAGGTGCCTCGCTCCCATTTCTAAACGCGATGAATTGCTGATATTGACATCTAGCCTGTTGTGAACCCTATGCTGGGCCCTTCGTCTGCGGGGCTCATTAATCTTGGAGCACGCTTCCCACCGTGCATGAAGTTTGTGAAGGATATACCCCCAACATTGCCCTTCGCATGTACGTACCTTCAGAGGGTTGACCGAAAACAGCGCCCTAATGGCATATCTGCAGGTATGAATAACACCGCCAACCCACCCACCATTTCTTGCCCTCTTGAGGAAGTATGCGGCTTCGGAGGCTTCCATGGCAAAGATCCCAGCCAATGGTTCCGGTATGTAATTCACTCGCATGCTATCCCATCTGCACAGCTAACGTGCTGTTACCTGTCCCGCAGTTTCATCACCCCCATCTTCCTGCATGCTGGTATCATACATATCCTCCTTAATATGCTCGCGCAGTGGACCCTGTCTGCACAGATCGAACGTGAAATGGGGTCTGCAGGCTTCATTGTTACCTACTTCGCGGGGGGCATTTTTGGGTATGTCTTTAGGAGTATTCTGGTCTCGAGTCCACCATCCTGACATGTACGGTAGAAACGTCCTCGGTGGCAACTTCTCATTGGTTGGTGTGCCCTCTGTGGGTGCCAGTGGTGCGATCTTTGGCACTGTTGCGGTACGCACGGTTGGTTTAAACGGAAAGCTGGAAAATCCAATGCATTTTCGCAGGTGACTTGGGTGGATTTACTTGCTCACTGGAAATATCACTACCGACCTGTCCGAAGAGTAAGCCCTATCTCGTCTTTCTTCCTCTGTTCCTCATTTTCTACACAGCTTATCTTCATGACTATCGAACTATTAATTGGTATCGCGATCGGTTATATTCCTTGTGGGTCGCATCTTTCTTCCGTTCTTGGTTGTTCACTAATCTAGCGTGTAGATGTCGACAACTTCGGTTTGTGTTTGGTTAGAGGTTGTGTTTAGTAATACTAACCTTGGCCCCTTCCAGCTCACATCGGTGGTTTCGTCATGGGTCTCCTCGTCGGAACCGTCTTCTACCCTGTAATCAGCGTCACCAAGCGTCACCGGTTGATCACATGGACCTTCAGAGTCGCCGCCATTCCCTTGGCGATTATTCTTTACGTTGTCCTCATCAGAAACTTTTACACTTCCGACCCCTATGCAGGTACGTATTACCTTTGGTTGCTATAGTCTTGTGGCTGAAGCAATCTCAGCTTGCTCTGGTTGCCGATTCCTCTCGTGCTTCCCTACGGCTGCTAACAACCATTGTAAAGGGTACGTTATCTTCTCCTCTTGCTATATCCCATATACTAACGCTCTCTCTCAGGACTGGTACGGAGATATCATAATTTTCACGCTGAATCCCACTAACTTACATTTAGGCCTGACCAACTTCCCGACAGCCAATTAAGTGATTGTGCCAGTGTTGGCTTGAAGTTTCTCTGCATTATCCATGGACCATTGACCGGACATTTACCTGTTCTGCTTTGCATACTGTATATTCTGTATCACTCGCTTCGGCAATTAAACGAGAGTTTGTCTATGTCCCCAAGCGAGTAATCTTTTTTTAGCACAATACTCTTTGCATCACGTGGGAGCGCTGCTGAAAGGAAATTTGGTGGCATACGTTCCTACCCGTCCACGACGACTAATGTCCTGAGCGTCCTGCCTGTTGCTTTATGTCCATTCATTCCAAGTCACTGCTGGATTTATACCTCTCATTCTCTCAGCTCCAAAGCCCAAGACTTTCTGTTAGATTTCGCAGCCGCCTCGAGCCCGTTCCCAAACCATCCACCCCTAAGTCCTGCTTCAAATGTCTCCTCTGCGCCCGCCAAGTTTCGTGCTAAATCCCTCATGGCCTCATTACCTTGGAGTCCTCGCACTGATCCTTGCTACTATCCTCGGGCTTTTGCGCTCAACATTGTTTGGTCAGTCATTGAACTCTTTCACCTCTGGTAGTGCGCGCGGTTACTGACTTGAACCTTGTATTGCTAGATTGGCTAGACCCCATGCACTGCCATGCTCTGCTTAACACTGGTACATGGTTAGATGATAAATGGACGAATTGGCAGCCTGAAGGTGCGTGAACTGCATTATTCATCGGTCTGTAAACTTAGTTATGCATTCCTGGGTCTACTTAGGGTGCATGCTCCATACCTATACCCCCAGCGATTCTGCCGAGTGCCTGCGCTCACGAAAAATACTCTTCGTCGGGGATTCTGTCACCCGTAAACTCTTCTTCCAATTCGCCAACATCCTCGATCCCGACCTTCCACTCGCTCCTCCAAATGACAACCAGAAACACTCAGACCATACCTTACAATCATCTGAGGGAACGGAAATTTCATTCCTCTGGGATCCTTTCCTTAACAGCACTCGTATCACTGATCTCCTCGAGACCAATCAAAACGACGGGACTGTGAAGGCCAACCGTCCCGCACTCCTGGTACTAGGATCTGGCCTCTGGTATCTGCGCTATGCAAACGTATCCGGTGGTATGTCAGCCTGGCGAGCCAACACAGCTACACGTGTCTCGACAATCACAGGACAGCGAGTCTGGCCTGCTGACCTTACGGTTATGCTCCCAGTCGAGCGGGTTATACCTTCGAAGCTCACGCCCGAGCGTGCAGCAACCATGCACCCGTCTGACATCGACGCCATGAATTCGGATTTGTACCATCGTGTATACCCTTCTGCCGATGGATTTGACACACTCAGCGTCGGTGGTGGTCTGTCAACCGGACCTATTGCGCTCCCGAGGGTATTTAATGAGATGTTAGAGGCAGAACAGACGCAGGACGGATTGCATTTTCGTGACCAAGTTGTTAAGGTCCAGGCGAATGTTTTGTTGAACCTGAGGTGCAATGACGCATTACCCAAAATGTACCCGTTGAGCAAGACGTGCTGTGATCAGTATCCAGCGCCTTCCCCTGTGCATACATTTACATTACTTTTGGTGCTGGTGTGGGGGCCATACAGTTGGGTTAGGGTGCGCAAGTCGGGTATGAGCTTCACTTCATGTGTACACAGGAGGGTCTCTGATCGAGAACCAATGTTATCCAGGTTCGGGCGTACGGGAGATCACAACGTCTTTATTGGGAGAGAACGAGATCCCTGCGCTGGTATTGAGTGTCGGGGCACTTCTCATTTACGTCGCTGATCGGACTAGCCTTTGGCTTAAGGAACAGAAACAATTCGATTTCTGGGCTTTCATTTTCCTTTCCTTTGGATGTTTGGCATCTGGCATTTTCACGGTTAAAAAAGGGGACAAAGACTTGGGGTTCTTGAATCGCGATCAGACAGATGAGTGGAAAGGTTGGATGCAGCGTCAGTAGATTTCCAACCTCATGCCATCAGACGATAAATCTCAACCTGAAACTTTACAGTTGCAATTCTCGTATACCACTACTTCGGTGCTTCCAAGGTTTCAGGCATCTACAATCCTATTCGCGTTTTGGTTGCATCTTACCTATTCATGACGGGCTATGGGCATACTACATTCTATCTGCGGAAAGCCGACTTCTCTTTCATACGAGTAACTCAGGTGCGTGCCTGAAGGTCACGGCTTCTCCTTGCATATCAATATTCCTTCTTGCCGCTTTGCTGACCCGACAAACGTAGATCATGGTCCGGTTAAATCTCCTGACGGTACTTCTGGCATACACGATGAGTACCGATTACATGTTCTACTACTTCGCACCTCTCGTGTCGATGTGGTACCTCATCATCTACGCCACCCTCTTTCTTGGTTCACAATACAACGAGCGCACGGTTTTCCTCCTAGGCAAAATTTTCCTATCCGCATCCCTCGTCACATGGTTCTTCGCAGCCAAATGGCCACTGCAAATCCTATTCGGGACGTTGAAGGACGTTTTCAATATTCAATGGTCGGCAAAGGAGTGGACTTTCCGAGCGACACTGGACTTGTGGATCGTGTACGTTGGGATGCTCACCGCATTTGCTGTTATCAAAATACGCGAGCATCGACTTACGGATCATCCGATGTGGTCTGGGGCGGTAAAGACTGCTATTGCCATATCCGCCGTTGTACTCGTGTGGTTCCTCGCTTTCGAGTTGATGCAGGAGAGCAAGTTCGCCTACAATGCCTGGCATCCGTACATTTCACCTCTGCCTGTTTTGGCATTCGTAGTGCTGAGGAATGCAAACGCGACGCTAAGATCGACAGCTTCAAGGGCATTTATGTTTGTGGGGAGATGCTCGTTGGAGTTGTTTATTGTGCAGTATCATTTCTGGTTGGCGGGGGATACGAAGGGTGTACTGTTGGTCATTCCAGGGACGAAGTGGAGGCCTGTCAATTTCGTCATGACGAGTTTCATCTTTGTGTACCTCTGCCATCGGATCGCGAACGCGACCGGGGAGGTGACGAAGATTATTTGCGCAGAACCGCAACAGTTACCAACTGTACAGGTTAACGGGGTGCCTCTGGGTTTGGTTGGCCATCAGACACCTGGTAGCCGAGGTGCTGCTGCGGTAGGTAGCGCAGCTGAATCGATTCCCTTGATGCCTGCGGACGTGGAGTCGGGGACGAAGGATATGGATGAAGACCCGTCGCCACCTGAACCCGACACACCTGTTCGTCCGGTACATGGGAGAAGATGGCTCGATCGATTGGCCGATGGGCCATCGCCCTCGACAAGCGCAAGCCCTTCAGTTCATTTGGGGGGGTTTCTGGGCCGACTGGACTGGGTGTGGCGTCCGGAGGGGAAAATGATTGTGTTTTTGTGTTGTTTGTGGATTTTGAATGTCCTGTGGACTTATCCAGAGTAGATCATGGAGTTTTGGACAATTGTTTTGGTATACTTTTATATGTAGCTTACAAAATGCTATTGCTAATAGACATTCAGGTAACATGATAACAATATAGCCAAGGAAGCTCCTCAGCGGTGGCGCAGCAGTGAAGTACGGAGCACAAATGAAAGGTGCCTGGAAAATATCATATTAGCACTGGTGAACGAGGCAAACGAACACAAATGGGATCAGTATTAGCATGGTATTGCTCATCAACGCTTGTCCTTTAGACAACGTCAGGGCTTGACTTCTAGATGTATACATCCTGTCAATAGGGGCGTAATAAGTTTCTACTTACCGAGTGACGGAGGATACCAAAAACACGAAAAGTTCTGGAGACACCATGTAAGTAAAGGCAGTCGATGAAAGAAATACGAAGCGTCAGAAATTTGGGTATATGAATAGAACTCATGAGCCATAGCTTCAAAGTAGCGATTCTGCTTTCTTCATACACACGACCCAGAAGCTTACTCACCTGTACATGGATGGACAACGAAGAACGAGGAAAAATGCAGAATGTTTTGAAGCTGCGGGGTTTAGGGCCGGGTGCCAACACAGACACGCATGTGACGCGGCTTGAGGAGAGTGATTATATAATTAGAGGTTCATGGTTGCATAGAGGCAATCCGCATCTGGCTCTTTGGCTTCTCCGCTTCACCTCGTCCTCCTCGCCGAAATCTCCCCAGCGATGGCGAATGTCCTGCATCACCATATTGAATTTGCTCCCAGGCCAGTCGCTCATGCTCCCTCCCCTTTCGGTTTCGGCTTTGGCTTGGGTCAGAGCTCACCGTCTGGAGTCGTACCTTCGGGGTGGCAACCAACGCCCACGCCAGGTCACACAAACCCTCATGCTTTTCACCAGCTGGCTTCCTCAATGACTCACACATCTGCCATCTCTTCTCCTCCATTTAAATCGAACAAACGGCGGCTTGAAGCTGATGATGAAGATTCTACGACTTCCGGAAAAGCCTCGGCAAACCGCGACGAGTCAATGGACCGGAGCCCGACGCCAGAACGACCGAAAAGGGCAGCACCAAAACGAGCGAGGATCGCACCTGCAGATGTCGGTACGAAGGAGCAAGCCTCCTCTAAAGAAAACAAGTCGCCGTCCGCGGAGGAGGATGAAGTGGACGTTGGGGTCCTATTAGGTATGTTTAAGCGCTCTTTGTTGCCACGCCTTTTTTCGCTAAGTTCCCCTTTTTGGTTTACAGCTAGTCTACCCACACAAGCATTGCTGCCACTATTGACTTCACTACTCAAAGCACACCCGCCATTGAAGTCCACTCTTTTGCCGCTCATCCCCCGTCCGACATTAGACACCGCAATTCAAGCGCTGGTGCAGGCTGCGAAGAAGCTACGAGACGCTTACCCTTATTCCAACACACTACCGCCCTTCGGGTTTGGAAACCGGCCACAGAATTCATCAACGCCATCCTATCACCACAACGGGGGGATGAGAGACGCCTATGTTATTTCTCGGCTCCGGCCACACATAACCGAGTTTGTCGCTGCATGCACATCGTACCTACCCTATTTCTCCTGTATACCAATCTCGAAGCAACCAGCAACCAATCCTCAACAACAACACCAGCAACAAGCCCCCCCGCCATTACCAAGTTTCGCACTGCTGAACAAGGAGAAATTTCACCCCCTGGAATCCTTTACCTATCTATCGGCGATTACACAGCATATTATGGAGCAACCACCATTAACACAGTCCTCTCTTATCCCGTTGCTACTTCCTCGTTTAGGTGACGAATGGAATGCGTGGGTGGATAAGGTGGACGAGATTGTGAATCGGCAGGGAGGAATGTTTGGGATGGAGACGGTACGCACGTGGGAGAATGCTTTGGATAATTTCGCAGATGCAAAGGACTTTGGGGGTGCGAGCATTATGAAGGGCGTCCGGGATAGATGGATACTCAAGGTTGGGTGGCTAGTAAACAGAGTACTCCATGTATCAATGGATGTCTGAGGGGGCATGTCATTGCACTCATTTCTCTTGTTTTCCATCTATCTATCTCTCTCTCTCTCTCTCTCTCTCTCTCTCTCTCTCTCTCTCTCTCTCTCGTCGTCACTCTTTCCATCTTGTGCTGACTGCTCTAACTGTGTTTTCATGCATACATGGGTTACGCTTTTAGGATCAGTAAGGGATTGACTCTTATCCGCCACCTGTTCTGTATCAGTTGCAAATCTGTACATTTAATGTCGCAATGAATTGATTATTCACAACACGCATAATACAGGCCGCCTTCCTTTTCCCTTCCGGTCCACTAGCTTTTTCCTGCTCCAGAAACACTGTACATGAGTCCGAGTGAATCGGAGTCTGATGGCAAATAGACAACAACAGCAAGGAAAAGTTCAAGCTGGACAAGTGGTTCGCGCCGGACTAAACGCTGGCCACTGGACAACTCGTTGACCGCGAAATTGCCCATGCATGCGCCGTCGTGTTCTACGCCGTCTCCTAACTCCATCGGTTACTCCTGCGCTCGCCAGCACATCACCATTCGTCCACGTACTTCAGATAGCTGCCAGTCGAGCATGGACGCGATGTATTTCTTCCCACCAGGCAACGCCTACTGGCACATTGAGAGCATCGACTGTTCCCCCTTCTCGGTCCACCAGGAGCCACGATAGACCAGGTTCGAGGCCCGGATTTGCGCCTGAGACGTTTCCGAAGCAGTCTTTCGCCACCAGGTGAGTACTATGCTTAGACTTCATTCTTCATGCCACAAAAACTGAAAGAACCCTGTAGTGGAGCTCATACTGCGCAGTCATGCTCTGCGAAAGCCGAAGGCGAGCGTGTGCAGGGCGGGAAATTGGTGAAAGCGACCACTTGTACGACAAAGTATACCCCAAACACCCCTACCGCGGCCTCCTCGTCGACAACCTCACAAAAAACGGTCCATGGCACATTCCACCGTGACACCGATTGCGGCAATCACCAAATAGGTCTGGTGGCAGATGGGCCCCGTAATTCAAAGCTTCAAGGTGCCGACATCCCCGAGGTTCCCGCCAACACTGCACCCAGACTCCTTAGACGGAAAAAATCAGCATTAATTCCACAAAGGCCAGTTACGACCATTCTTCCCGCTCCCACGTCTCAACAAACACTATATGACAATCTTCGTCTTTCGTTAAACCTCAAGCCATTACCCAAACTCCCAGCTCTAATTGACTACCACGACTCATACCCGAAATTTCGATCCACAAACTCCTATAACTTTTTAATTGAACTTTCTATACGGCATACCCAGTTTGGCGCTACTCATTGGCTATTCGATGCCATGATTCAGGATAAAATTCCTCGGGATTTGACTACACGTAGGCTTTCGATACGGTGGCTCGTGCGAACGGGGCGCTGGGAACAAGCCTGGACGCAAATTACCAGACTTACTCCCGACGAAGCCTTGGATAAACCATTACGAAACGGGTTAACTCCCGTTACGACCCGAATACCCTGGTATATGTGGCAGGAGCTCCTCTTCACCTCTAAGCGTGGCGCTCTTCGACGAACGAGAGACGTCCGTTGGAGTACGGATGAAGATGGGAACACCATACGTCTACCTACGCTCGAAGTAATCAACGATCCTCCTCCTGGAACAGAAGCATATCTGAGACGACAGCGACTTCTCGCTTGCGTCCAACCCGTGTTGGATTCTGGTGTGAAGGGCCAAAAGATTCGCCCAAACTTGGTCAAAAACTGCGTTGACTTGATGATACGTGAAGGACGGACCCCTATGGCAGTAGACTTGGTGAAGGTCTACTTCTCCACGTTGCCTCTGAAGATCCGTAGGGAGACCGCCTCACAGTGTATTGACATTATTCATTCACTGTTAAGCGCTGACACGGGAAATGGTTTGGCTTCGATGTATACCAACCGTAGGCTTTTGGTATCACTATTGGAGATGCATCCTTCTTTTAAACCTTCTTCGACATCCCTCTTCCTGCTTCTTTCACCGCTGAAACGGGCGAAGAAGGGCGGGACGGTCGCCTTCAATGTCATAAAGGCTTTTCGAAAGTCCTGGGGAGCTGATGTCGTTGATATTCGTGTGAGGCGGCGAGTTGGCAGCCTGGCGAAGAAGGAAGGTCGGATGGATATTGCACAGGCAATGCTGAACAAACGGGGACTGACGCGGATAGCCAATGACGCTAATCCATCGTCAGATACTGCTGTGCTTCCGACTATGCAGGCATGCGGTCTGCGTCGACCCCCTGACCGAGAACTGTTTCTTCACGTGGGCACTGAAAGGCAATTGTGGACGAGATTCAAACTGCGGGCCCGTTGAACCAGCGTGCCGGGGATCGAGATGATTCGGATACAATAGAGTAGTTGAACTCCCCTCTTACAATGTAAATACCTACGGCACTACGCGTGCTCATATGACACGCCAAGGGAGGCCCTCCTCTACGTATAGTAATCGATTTCGGGCGGGGTCCATGCGAAGTGTTAAAAATCGGTATTGGAATCGCAAATTGAGATTTCATGAATGACCTGTGTGAATTCACAGCATTGTGGCGCTTTTTTTTTCTTTATACCTTGTCGCAGAAAGTGCCGAACTGCAAGTTCGGCAAACGGAGATCCCAGCCCAACTAGATGGTAGCTCTAAGCTGAATCAACACAATAACTCCTTTGGGGCAAGCAATGATATGCATAATGTTGAGCTTGGCTCCGAAATCCAGGTAATTTTATCGGAAGCCTTGAGTGCGTCGCATAATGCAAGAAAAGCTAAACTAATGGTGCCAAAGAACTTAATCACGCAATCCGTATACATACCAGTGGCTCAAGCGCTCAAGAGCTGAACAATGACGCCGGCCAACCCCCCCCCCCCCCCCAGCTCGAAGCCCTATACCAATGGGTAGATATACCTAAATAACAATCGGATTGGTTTCGAGCGCAAGCACGCGAAGCTTCGATACTGCGCAGAACCTGATATCCTCATCGCCTCAATTGCGCATAGCCCGTAACTGCTCGGATGCCACACTACGGACGTTGAGATGGAGATGATCCGGTCGGGACACACAGAATCCTTACTTTCGGGAGGAACAATTGGCAAACATAGCACACGACTGAGAGCGAATTGGCGACCAATAGATTGGATTCAGGCACTATTAGCTAAGGGTTAGACTCAAATAAGGTTTGCTTTGAGTTGTATTTGACTATCCCGAGAGATAAGGGATTACACTTGGAGTGACACACCACAATGGACCTTGTGGCTGAATGGACCGACACAGCTCCTTGGAGCCGTAGTCAGTCTGGGACGCTCATGAGTAGTTTTCCGCCACCAGAGCCTTAGCGAACGTGCTCGTAGGACAGAACTCCCACCTCCGTGACAGCCCACCCGAAAAGCCGTCCTGTCAAAATGGTAATCGCTAATTTTGTGCTCTTTTCCCCTACGTATTGCCCCCATTCAAACCACTAGTTTTAAACCCTCTTCGCCCCGCCACTCCAGATTGGTAGACCTCTGATGGCCGGGAACATGCGCGGCGGAGATGCAGTGTTCTTACGACACCGATTCAATCTTTTTCGA
This sequence comes from Chlorophyllum brunneum, assembly GCA_963576785.1. Lineage (NCBI taxonomy): Eukaryota > Fungi > Basidiomycota > Agaricomycetes > Agaricales > Agaricaceae > Chlorophyllum > Chlorophyllum brunneum. Next base: position 2,563,067 of record OY756140.1, on the reverse strand, counting down.
ATGCCAGGCATCGCCGCTGAAACCGGAATGGGCCAAGTGACCTCTGGATTTATTGGGTCAGAACTTTGGATTTTGCGAGTCAGGAGTGACCGATCTGCGTTAGCTAGGCCTACTTCCTTCTTGACGCTGGCAGTGGCTTCCATCCGAAGCTTCATTTAGTCGGTACTCAGAGCGGCGGATTTCCCGACGCAGAAAAAAACAATGAGAGCACCAGATTCACTGAATCATCGGGACGGGTCGTTCGCCATACGAGATATACACAAGCGAGAGGTGCTAGTGGCCAGGACCAATACGTACCGTAATTGCTACCGTGACCAGAGAAAGAAGGCGTATTTGTTTTTCAATATGACACCTGAATGGCCTCCCTCTGCTACTTCATGTTCTTTGCCTAAAAGACTACGGATTGTGAATGACAACCCGCCAACAGCCGCCCGCTCCCATCGTGATTTACCCAACCCTTCATCTAGATTGAAATATTTGTCAGATTCCTTCTGGCCCGCAGGTGTCCATTTTGTACGTCCATGTTACATTATCTGATCTACCATTGGCGTCTCGAGATCCATGATGGGTCAACTCTTGGACTGCATCTTTGATCTCTTTCTGTTTCCGATCCCATTCCCGAACCCAGTACCTACTCCAATGGTATCCCCGAGCGTTGATTAGTTAAGAGGCTCTGTTCTTGTGCTGAGTTCGACTCGGCTCCTGTACCGTATCGCTGCGAACCTGGCCAAACGTGCTTCTACCACACACGATTGCGCCGGACGTCTTCCCGCAGATCAAGACCTTCTGTTCTCCCATCTGGCCCCTTCTGCGTGCGGCAATCTGGGACACTTGCACTTTTCAAGCACGCACTCCGAAATTCCAAAGGTACCCCCCGATAAACTCCCAGGAAATTCAATTACGATAAGGCATTCTCCAGTTTAGTTGTTTCTTGTTTCCTATTACGATGGCAGCTGCAGCTTGGCCTCCGGCGATTTATGTAGCTGCACCACATGCCCGTCATAGTATATCATTCGCTCTACGTCAATATCCTCATAACGGCATCAGACCTTTGAAAGGATGTCCAACTTTTATTTCTCGATCGTTGTCCCACTCCTTTAGCTCGCATCGCATCATCCTTTTTCGTATGATATTTGCCATTTTGACGCATCTTTCTTACCCCAGTTCTTTCAACGATACTGTCACTGTACAGTAAAGAATACAACGCGGGATCTCGATAACCTGGTGTCAGATTGGCCTCTGCTGCCGTCTTCTTCGCCTCTCGAACTTGCGGCCATGGTTAAAAACGCCATGGTGAGTTCATGTCTGCTATTGGCCTCCCCGCTCCACTCATTTTTCTGCGTCGTGCTGCCGTCCAAACGCTTCTGCTCCCTCTGGCCGCGTCCCTGCTATGCCTCGTACCGAACGTGACTACGTTGCCCTCTCGTGTCTGTGCGTCGGTGTCGGTCCAGGAGGCACTACTTCAATGCTCGCGTAAGACGTCACCTTTTCTGCTAACACCGTCGCCACCTTTGAGCTCATATTTTCTCCTCATAGTCGGGTTGCTGTAGTATCCTGGTTCGGCAATATTCAGTTTGAATCATTCGTCTCGCCCGGTACCCACGTACGAAAGTTCCTTTCAACTTGGTCTATCTTTAGGCAGACTTTCACTCTGCTCGACAGGAAGTGACAGATTATAGAACCTCGACTACAGGGATTAATGAGCAACACCTGAGCTCCGGCACGTCCTCTGTCGCTTACCAACGGGAGGCATCAAGCTAACGTGGCTGCTATAGCGGAAGCCCTGCCTTTTAACGTAGTTCAGCAAAGGGTTGCTGAATTGATAAAAGGAAGGGTTTTGGTTGGGCACTCCCTGTGGAATGATCTCTCAGGTCCGTGTGGCGGTGGACTTTCGTTGCCGTACAGTGACCCCTGACGATTTCCAGTGCTTGGTATACCCCACCCTGCCGTGGATACGCGGGATGCTGCTTTGTATATGGTAAGCCTCGTGTTAGCTTCCGCTATCCGAAGTGGCGCCTGACGTGTATTTCATGCCAGCCATTCCGCAATGGTCTGAAGGCACAGCAAATGGTTGGACTGCCCACTCTGATGTGGAACCTAATGGCTCGCGAGATACAACAGGCTGGAAGCCATATACACCCTGTACATGCTTCTTTGGCTCGTCGTCTTACCCGAGTTCTGACTAGGCTGACATAGGTGGAGAATGCAAGGGCAGCGATGGACCTCTATCGGTCTTATAACGGGCCGTGGGAAGCTGCCATTGAGAAGGGCAATTGGCCCTGTATCCTTCCGCCGAGCACCTTCTCCAGGTGTTACACTTAGGACTAACGGTCATGCAGACCAGCACCCAAATGACGATCTATAATCCGCAACTGTCTAATCTTGTGTTCGAGTTCCTATCTCTGCCTACTGCTCATCCCTCACTATAATGCCCTGACACCGCGTGTTTGTAATTGTGCTAGTATCCACTGTAATCTCCACCAGTCGTCTGTTATTGGATCAGGAATGGAAAGTTTGAGGCAGTTGCAAATTCAGTGGGTGCATGTGTTCGTTTCGTGTCCCCATTTGGTAGCCGTTGCTCCAAAACGGGTTAAAGTCAACAAAATGTCATCAGACGGGTCATTGGCGTACAGTGCGGTTCCCAACTACGTCGTGAGGCTACATCAGGGACGAATAAGTAAAAAATGGGTCTTAGAAGGATGTCAAAAGCCCGTTTTCCTTGTCTAAATCACCTCCATCGTCACTGCGGCGGGACGGGACGCAGGTGTAGGTCCCAAGATTGGATATGCATAGATGTGAACAATGATATCTTCGCTGAGATCCTTTCAATGACGTGTCTATAAAATGTGAATTTAGAAGGTATTTAACAATCAGAGCGGTGAGCGGAATACAAAATAACACTCTTACCTCTTCGGCACCCAAAAGTCTCATCACCCCCTCGTAAACAAAAAGAGCGGATGCGTTGACGGGGAATGCGCGTAGAATAGTAGGAGTCAGACCACGAAAGAACCCAACAAAACCCTCAACCGTATACGTCTGGCGCACCACTGTAGCGAATGATGGCCGTGTGAAGGTATAGTCTAGAACATTGGAGGGGTTGGGATAGAGTCTGGGATACGGATATGCCATCATTCGGCTGAGGGAAACAGTAGGTATAGGTTTTATAAGATATGCCTCTCTAAAACTTTGGGGAAGACATGGCTTACTTCTTAACATTGTCGGCGGGGATGGCCATCCCCCAGTACACGAAAGATGCAAAACCTCCGGACAGGAAGTTTGCTGTACCAGTCGACATCTGTCATATGACAAGATCGGCACGAGGGAAGTGAGGGGCTGAGTTTGGGGTGCATTTTGCTACTCACTGCATATGGGGATCCTTCTAAATGAGAAAAGCCACGCATCAAGGTCTTTGAGATTTCTGGGTTAGTGCAGTGTGCCGGTGACTTCGCTGAAATATGAAGGCACCTCGACCGAGAAGAACATCCAAAAAAAATTAGCTCTGAAGGCGAGGCTGCCTGTGAACCCTGACCACATGCCGAGGATACCTTGCATGCGAATGATCTGCCGCGCACAGTCAATGGGGCCTTTGAATTGCCGATCCCTAACTGCCTTTTGGGACTGCAGCTGGAGCTTGACTACCAAATGGGTATTTAATAAATGTGAGCAGATACAAAAACTGGACAAAAAAACACACCTTTAAGTAATTCAACGGGAGTGGCAATTACCGCGCTGTTATGACAGGATATACATTGAAAATTAACGACGTGCGGCCAGCGCGCCACAATTCACAGACCTGGTGAAACCTGCAAAAAGCCCAGCGATGCCGTGCCCTAAGAGAGTCAAGCGCGGACGCCCAGTTACGGGATGTGATTCAGTCATGCCATGTCGGAGAAGGTATAATCGATAATTGTGAAGAGACCCGAGGAGAACCGAATCAATGGCAGCCCAACCAACTGCCGGGGGCGTGGCTCCTTTGTAAAGTGCAAATAAACCCTAAAGGATAACCAAGGGGTTGAATTGAGATTAAAGGAGATGCACGGGATGTACAGGAAATATTGATTTACCTCGTTCCGAACAATCTTGGTGAGGACGTCGAGAGCTCCGCGATATGTTCCCGGGGGTGAACACTGCATACGAGTTTTTACAGTGTCGAACCTGATAGATAGTTTCCTTAGAATTCAAATTCCTTGTCACCTGAGGTAAGAGTCAGCGGCTGGATGCGTACTGTGAGAGTGTACGCGACCTTCAGAGTGTGCTCACCCATGCCCAACCGCAACCTGGAAGTGTTGTCAGCTGATATTATTCGGGAGCTGGGTAGGGTTAACCTTGGTCAGACCTGCAACCGGAAGGCGCTTCAGAAAACGAATGAGGTCGAATGATCGAGGGGCATACCGCTTCCAAGGCCAGCGAAGGCTCCAACGATTCTAATATGACCCAGCTGTGCATTCTCACCCATAGAATGGGTCTCGAGGAGGCCACAGAAGAATGAGCACAAGTTCCAAAGCAAGAGCAGCCGATGGAATTCAAAAGTTGATCCTAGGCAGTAGAATGGAGTTCGGCCCGCTGATCTCGATCAAACACGTGGACGGCGAGCTAATTCATCAGCCAACTCGTCACTCGCCGTTATACCCACTCTCGACGGCTGTATGTCAGACACCGCTAGCAACGACAACCCTCTGGAAGAAAAGCAATGTCGTATATGCCTTGATGGTCCTGAGGCTCAAGTCGAGCTAGGCAGGCTCATCCGTCCTTGCCTATGCAGGGGTTCAATTAGCGTATGTTTTCGTAGCACATAATATAACGCCATACCTATCTTCTGACAAATTGGTGAAGTATGTCCATATAAAATGTCTTCAAAGATGGAGAAATACATCTGCATCAACAAGCGCCTTTTTCTCATGTCCTCAGTGCCACTACAACTATCGATTTGCCCGCACCCGTATGGTTGGATTGGCTTCGAACCCTGGTACCTCAACCTTCCTGCATGGTTCATCTACTCTAACTGACTTATGACAGTGCTTGTAGGAGGCCTATCTGGCTTCTTCTTTACCATTATCGTCATGCTGGCTTCCTACATAACAACTTATTTCATGGCTGCCTTTGAAGAGCCAACAACATCATCCTACTACTCATGGTCATTTTTCTACGTTTCACCCCTCGAGGTGGCGCAGGACCTAGTTGTGGCGGCTCTCCGCATTTTGCAGGAAGGTGGAATTGATGGCCTTCTGGACAACACTACTCCTTCAGGCAGAGGTAGCCCTCGGGGCCGCCAAGCTAGTCGCCCCCCCCGTCCACCATCAAACCCAGGTTTTCTCAAGCGGTTCATCAAACGATTTCTCTTGGGATTGCCGCTTGTCGGCGCGGGTTCTCTTGTCCACATGTTACTATCTGTGGGATATCTAGTTCCAGTTCAGTGGCTAGCTCGTTATAGGGGCAACCGAAACCGTCGTGATAGCTCCAGAGATCTCGCGGCTTTGATTGTTGTTGCCCTTCTAGTTATGGGTGCCCTCAGGTTTGTTCTATCTATCACATATTCTTATGGAGTATGCATTGATAAACTTCTATCTTTAGGGCCCTTCTCAAAGTCTATCGGCTAACACAGTCCGCTACACAGCGCCTTCTCCTCCGCGCTGAGGATGCCATTGTGGAAGTGGCATAGCTGTTAGTTATTTATCCTCGGTGTTCGGGCTTCCTGAGTATTATAAGGACATGCACGATGTCAATAGCATTGTGATAAATGTGATACATGGTACACGTCAACAACCAAGAGAAGTAGAAAGTCGAGGATGAAGTGAAGATAGAAAGCGACGCAGTCCATAGACAGGGTTCGCTACCAGTTTCGTCGTAGTTGGTGTTTGATACTTTCGTAGACCTTCTTCGTCCCCGATCGACTGGGCTCCAACTCGGAAAGGTAATGTTCAATCGTAGAATCAATCCTTCCGACAGGGAATTCTCCGGTAGAGACTGAGGATTGTGGTCGTAAAGCCTCTTCAAGCCAGTCGTTCAGAAGAACAGCAATATCAGACGAGATTGCTTGTACATTGTCCTGGTCATTGAATGGTGGAACCTGCCCAATTCTCAGGCAAGGGGATAGCAAAGGTCGTCAAGGACATACCTGAGACTCGTACATCTCGTGAAGCACGTCCCAAGTTTCAGTAAAGGGTACCCCGCATTGAGTTAATATCCCAGGGGCCCAACCGTAAGGTAATTCGTTCTTGTGCGCTAACATGAAGCGCACAAGGAGTGTAGCAATATGCCCTGGAGAGGCATGAGCGCAGAAAACCTCGGGTCGCATTAATCAACGTACGTAGTGGGAATGCGCTCGTCGACGGATGGAATCTTTGTCCAAGAGGAACTATCCGTGATTGGATCAAGTCAGCCGTCGCGGTTGTTTCCAGATTCTCATTGAGGACTAGATGTTTAATCTGTGAGAATGATGGAGAGCCGGAAGGGCCGGCGACCCACTTTCGTCGAAGATTTGGTTCCAGATAGGCCTAACCACACTCTCGTCCCGATGCTCTGACACATGGAGACAGAGGAGCTGAAGAGCCGGTAGCTGGAATGCAACTGCATACCCTTGATACAGCTAGACATTCTTGGTCAATATGATGGGTACCACAATATTTAATCAATGGCGAGCTAACCTCGGTCATGTTCATAAGCTGTTTCGAGAGGGCTCGGACCTTTTGTTCGACTTCGGGAGCGTCATTGACGTGCGGAAGGAGCGTGTTATATATCTCCAACTGGACCTGAGCAACGTCCAATTTTTCTTCCAAATCCGTCAGGAACTGGATAGCAGTCTCGTGACGGCTACCCGCTGAAATTGGATGAGACTTTGCATTTGCGACTGCAAGGGTCAAGTACTCCAAGCGTGAACTCAAGTCGAGGTCGAATCTAGAAAAAACACACAGGTAAAGGGGTTGGCTCATCCATGGGTGGGCTGCGGAAGATTACACTTACTGATTGGAGTCGGCCAGAGCACCCAGTATCTCACCGGCACGTAAAGGTTGGCCATTCTTGACGTAAAACTGCCAAAGAAGTTGATATTTCTGCACAGTTACGGGTTCGCGCTTGAGATGAGCTTCAAGGTAGGTCGGTCGCATCTAATTGACCCTGAACTAAGTCCCTGACAAGAAGACAGCGAATTTTTTTGTGAAACATACTTCCAACAAATCATCGGCAAGACCGCGGCCGATCAGCCAATCGTAAAGCACCGAATGGAACATCTCGTCTTCACTTGCGAAAGCAAGTTCATAAGCATGGCTGCGCACGGTTTCGGGATCGTCAAGCCCAGGCAAGATCTGCGCGGATTTATTGGCCCCACACTTCTCCTCAAACACCGAGAGCGAGTCCATGACGAGGTCGTAGCATCGCATACGTTGATTAGCTTGTTCATGTCGAGGGTCATTTGAAGGTGACCCCGCACACCAGTGCTCTAGCCCAGTATTATCCGAGTCGAAGACCTGGGCGCACGTCAAAGGTAAAAGTATAGCGCCTGACAGACTTTATCAACGGAAGAGGCACCAAATGAAGATGTTGTAAGACAACCTTTCGCGTAATCAAGTTGTTGATAATCCCCAATGATCTCGCGCAACTTCTCAAACTCAATGATTCGGGAACCTTTGGTGAATAGCCTGAACAACGGGTCAATGTTGATGCATAACAGATAGTGGGTCACATTTCTTTACCGTAGCGATTCAGAAAGCCAATTCTGGCGTTCGGTCGGGCTCTTTGTCTCAACAGCCTTTCGGATATTTTCTCTAGCCTATAACCGAAAGATCAGATGAAGTACGGCAGCCGGAATGATGACATACTTTGTATAACATCACATCATCAGTGCTACAGAACGAGCCACATCTTCGCTGGAGCACTTCGCTGACGGTATCAACCTAGAATATCTAGCTGTCAGGTGAATGGGTCTAGCCCCGGCGCCAGAGATCTTACGCTGATTTGCTGGCCAATTTGCTGGTCTATGACGACGTTTACTAATGCTCTAGATATGGTCATCCCATGCTGCGTGGTGATCAAGTCCTCGAAAGTCTGGTCAGAAATCAGCTTTTGCGTCTCCTTGTCACATCTTGATATTGGGGTCAGTATCTAGCTCTGGAGATCTGCGAGGGAAAAACTTGCTGCGAAATGAGGTCTCCGATCTGGTAATCATTCAAGAGAAGAATAAAAGATAGGGCCTCGATGGATCGGGTGAGAAGAGTGAGGAGCTCGGTCACAGAATGTTGCTCAGCCTGAATTCCCCTCAGTCACAGTGAGGTTAGCGGACGGTAATTCAACTGACCTTCAGTGCCTCCTGGTTCACTGTCGAATCACCAGGAGAGGCATGGAACAAGTGAGGATTCCTATCAAGGAAATCCTTGAGCGCGAACAGATTCTTCTGCATCGATACCAAAGTGCGCTCTGGAACATTCAGCTGCTGTTTGTCTAGCGACCTAAGGGCGGGATCAGAATATATCACAGAACAACGTCAGAACAATGAATATACCCCAATCTCGTCAATTTGGCCTTCCACATGGGGCGCACCAAGCGCGCAAAATAGAGCGCGAAGCCTTCACGGCGCCCGCTGAAGATGGCAGAGCCTTGGGAATCAGCTATTATAAGCAACAGATAATAGTGTCAGTGATGATCACTGACGGCACTCCTGGAATGCTCACCAGTGCCGTAGGTGACTCTCTCCGTCCAAATAGGCCGCTCGCCGAAATCGTAGAAGGCCTGCTTAGCAACAGCAGCTATCTCCGGACTAGCATAAACAATGGGACCATCGGGTGATGTTTCTCCGTCAAGGTATGTGTTGCCACTGGCAAGTGCGAGTAACATAGCACAGGTCTGATCTCGACCAAAGCTGCGATAAAAATAGGACGCTCAAACAATAAGTAAAAACCAGGACGATAACACATACCTATCCCTAAACTCGATTATTGGCTGCACACTGTTCCCCGTTTGTAGTTCCTCCAGCACCGCCTTCAGGTAATCTACGGCCCGACGTTTGCCCAAAATAGACAATCCACTGTTCGTCAAAAGCATGAACTGCTGAGGCGATTCTCCAAACTGTCTCGCTAGCTCATTAATCACTGATGGACTTGGTGTATTTTGTGGTGCGGCTGACAAATGTTTGGGGACAGCAGCTAATGCCCACGTCCTCCCAGGTATCGAGAGCAGTGATGCACTTTCTGTCAATGGCGGTCGCGTAGGTGTAGACCCGACATATCCACCAAATCCACCACCATATTGTTGTTGACCGGGTGGTCCTTGTTGCGGTACATTCAGCTGTCCGAGCGAACCAATGCGCGTCAAGTCGGGTGACAGGCAGAGAATATAATCTGTCCCATCTGAGTCGCCTTGTTGCGCAGCAACTAGTAGACCATCACAGTAACAAGCATTTTCGATAGCAGATATGATGAATCCGCGGGTTGGCTTTTGGGGCATTTGCCCATACGATGGGATAGAAGATCGGAAGCGCGACTGCTCGTCAGGATGGAGGAGATTCGATGGAGGTAGTCGAATATGTGAGAGTTGCAACGGCCGAACACTATGGTTTGTGGGGGTATAGGAATAGCCGTAGGAAGGAGCAGGTGCGAAGTACAACCGAACACCATTGACAGTGATCGCGAGTAGTTGGATACCTGACCGAGATTCCTGAGGCTCAACGACATGAAGGGATATGATTTGGAAGGATTGTGGTGTCAGTGCGGGAGATCCTGGGGCTTTGTCCTGGGCGGATTTGTAAGTATTTGATAGTGATTGAACGTGCTGAACAGCCTTGTCGCCACTGGTTTTGTATATTGATATCGTGTTCTTCTCTGTGAGGGTGTAAAGGCAATCTCTTGATAGGTCTGACACGACCATTACGATTCTATCTATAATACGCCCTCAGCGAAGCTCAGACACACGGGAAACCATGCTCACCGTCATTACTTGTTGATGCAAACCGAGGGAGAAGACTCTGAACACCACCCACAGAGTGATTGATGAGTTGAACTCTCTTTCCGAACCAAGATTCTGTCTCTTGATAATGCAGCTCATAGAGGCAACCGTCTTGAGCACCAGCCATAAAGATACGCCCATCCTGAGTGCCAACGACAGATATCATCTCAATGTCAGTTGGGACGTTACGGTCAGTGGCATAGAACTGTATATCTTTGCGGGTCCTGTTATCGGGTCCAGGAACACAAGTTACTGATACTCCGAGAAGGAGCACGGAGACGGGGGTACATATGACGAGTAGATGGGATATTTCTTCGATGAACAACGATGCTTTGGGTCGCACGAGAGTAACAGATGTGATAACGTCTGGTTGCTCAACAAAGGAACTGAGGTCCTGTCTGAAGAAATGCATAAGTTGGAGAACTTTCAGATCAAGACAGGAAAGTCACCCGTCGTTGTAGTCCCACAGGAATAACTTATGGTCAATAGAAATCCATGCCCGCTCAATTTCTGGCATTAAGCCCATGTGAGACGTGACACTGGCACCTTGAAGGAAGTTTGAGATTCTTATTCGTGCGAGATGACCTCTGTATCTTACTGTCATAATACTGAAAGAGACCCTCGGGTATTGCAACGAATCTCCGTTTCTGGTATGGAACCCGTGTGTCGTCGGGAAAGACGCTGTAAGAAGCCGAAGCTTGACCTCCCGCTACATATTTTCAGATGGATGTAGTCTGATGACATGTATAGACGTACAAGCAGTCAGGGCCTCTCCAAGATCTGGAATTATTTGTGCATCTTTCGCGAATTGGTCATACAGGATTCTACTTGCGTTCTGCAAAGCGGGGACGTCTACGGGTGCAATCTTTTGTTGCTGGGGTGCACGGGTAGCTTGAGTTGGATTAGAAGGGGGATGAGAAGGAGCTAAGGAACGAGAGGCGGAGAGTGAAGCCATATGGCGAGGTTGTGATCTGAACTCAAACGCGTCCTCAAATCTTCAACACGTGTTGTGGCTTGCCTGATTGGGAAACGTTCAAGGCAGTGTCACGTGATTCCAATGAATTGGATGTTCTAATTGTCATTCACAGAAGTGCTCCGGCGCCTCTGATATACATGTGGCCATGGTAGTCCCTTGATTCCCACTGCACCTTCCCATACTCTTCACTTTTCGCCCTGGACGTATGGATCCAGGAACCCCCGCACTGAAACGATTCCCTTCCCCGTTTCTTTCTAACAGTACATGTGCAAAAGTCTTCAACGAACTAGTCAGAATGTTTTTCCATTCAAGTTTCCGCTTCCAACTTCCTCGAATCAGCGAAGCAGGATGGGGCACCATTCGCGGCAATATACCCGAATCTGAGAGACTCGAGTTCATCGGAGATGTCGCCATCGGTGACAAGATTGGAGATTTGCTGTACTTTATGCATCGCACAGGCACTCCAGACGACTACACGGTGAGCCACGCCGTTCAGAGAAAGAGCTCGAGCCGGCCCCTTAATACCAGTGCTGAAGAAGGTAAAAAATATACTCACATGCAACGCCTTCTTCGCACAAATTATGCACAGATTGGGATATGTTCGTGATGGCGAGGGACTTAAACATGTTGCGGATGCTTTTGAAACAATCATTGGTCTCTATCGAATGGAAAGTGGCTCACCCGCACTTGAAGATTGGGTCTGGGTAAACTTTAGTCCTCTTGTTGAAGCTGCACTTGACATCTACGAAGCGACGAGGTATGTCCCCTTATGTCAAGGCTTGGCTATCATTTCATGACATGTCATTCTCAAGGGGAGTAAATGCCGCTCATCGACTTTATTTTTTTTCGGAGCGATACATCCAGTCTAAGATTCCGAGCCGACAGGACCGCCTACGTAAGTAACGCGGCTAGACGTCCAACCGGGAAGAAGTGCTGATTACGATCGCGCGCCAACAGAGATGGTGTATCAAACGGGAGGGTCAGGAAGGGCGGAAGATCCCTTCATCGTGGAATAATTAGGTTGTAGTGTACTCATATCCCGGAGGATAGGGGATCAATGATTGTATATCCGCCTGTCCAATGTTGAAACCTGGACAAAGAAGCGCGATGCTGCTGACAATACCCGCACGGACAACAATTCCGCATCTCCAACATGATAGCAGCTCATCAGCGAGGATTCTGATGATGCTGATCCAGCGCTGCTCGCATCGGGTATTCCATTTTCGTCCGCCTGGTGGACTGGTTTCTCATCCGCAAAGGATTAGGCGATCCCAATTAAAATCCACACCTCGCTGTGATCAGTTTCGTTTCAGCCACTGGATCTGTGGCAGATACCGATTGTCGGATCCGCTGGTGCTGAATGTAGCAAGCATTGTTGGGATCATCGAAATCTCAGTTTTTTCCGTCGTGGTAATTATGCTTGGAACAGACCCGGCGAGTGTCATGTAGCCGTAGATTCGCAAATTCCGTGCCTTTTGACACTCCTGCTTTGTCATTTCCCATCCCCTTATCTCCCCATCCGCAGGTCGTCGACACTCTCCTTCCTTCATACCTGCTGGTCAGCGTCAATCATGATCAGGAAACAACCGTCTTTCGACAGCACATGGACCAAGCCACCGACCGGGCAGCATTCGCGCTCATCAACAGGCTCCTCCGCTAGACAGACCCTACTTCCATATCGCCCGACCCAAAGCCCACGGCCAACATCTCGTCCCACTCCGCCGGGCCAGCTCCCAACAATCCCTCAAATGGGACCAGGTCACGATCACCTGTCCCATCTCCCGTCGCATTCAAAAGGTACATAATCTGCGCTATCCGTATCCACATGCTCATAGGGTCTCTCCAGCCACATTCAAATGGATACGGGGCGAGCTCTTGGGCCAAGGAAGCTATGGCCGAGTCTTTATGGCATTGAATGCTAGTACCGGCCAGCTTATAGCAGTAAAGCAGGTTGAGTTAACCCGAGAAGATCATAAACCTGCACACCAAGATGCTCTCCGCTTCCTCGCCTTCGAGAGCGAGACACTGAAGGAACTAGACCATCCGAACATCGTGCAGTATCTTGGCTGTGAGACCTCTGATGCGGCTTTCAGTGTGTGCGTCCCCTCTGTTTGTTCACCGTGGTTCACATCATCAATCGTGTCGTTGGCAGCTTTCTAGAGTATGTACCTGGAGGAACGATCGCGACCTTGCTCCACAAGTATGGACGCTTCCGCGAAGAGGTCACAAAATCCTTCGCCAAGCAAATTCTTGAGGGACTACAATATCTTCATCACAACGGCATTATTCACAGGGTGAGCAGTTAGTGACATAGCCGCATGGCCCGTCCAAATCAGTTGATGCTCCTCAGGATCTCAAGCCCGATAATATACTCGTGGAACCCACTGGTGTCTGCAAAATTTCTGATTTTGGAATCTCCAAGCGGGTGGACGATATACATAGCCCAAGGGCTCATACACTCATGAAAGGGACAGTTCAGTACATGGCGCCGGAAACATTGGGATCGAAAGAGAAGGGTTATGATGGGAAGATAGATATCTGGAGTGTAGGGTGTATGGTAATGGAGATGTGGACAGGTGAAAAACCATGGGGAGCAGGGGAGTATTTCCTGGCCATCATGCTGAAGGTGTGTTAGGCTTTCTATGTGCTGTGTCGCAATTTAATTTCTATTAGTTACGAGAGACGATGTCGCCTCCACCTCTACCGACACAGCTACAAAAAGAACTATCATCAGATGCCCATAACTTCAGGGACTCGTGTTTCCATATGTATGTAGCTTCCTGTCAATCAATGACCAGGAACTGACTTTAGATATGCAGAAATCCTGTTCAGCGGCCATCAGCGTTCGAATTGAAGCAACACCCATACTTGAGGCTTCCACAGACCTGGACGTTCAACGAGGTCGAGATCCCTCATCCATCTAGGGAGCGAAAGGTCAACGTTAGCGGTCGAAAACAGCGTGAGTATCAAGATGATGAGACTACATACAGGCCGAAGCGATACGCGGTGGGGTCGGACGCTACCATCCGGCCTCAAGATAATCTTAATGCCGCAACTTCGGAGACTATCAGGCAACCAATTCCCAGAGGACCAAGTCCACCTATCGTCGTCATCAAACCTCTCAAGCCTGCTTCATCTCCTGCTCCGTCTCCCTCACCAACAGAGGCACAGGAACAAGATAACGCGACGTCCGAGTCTTCAGCCACCTCGAACAGCCGTCGGTCAGGCAAACGTAAGGGTCCATATATCGTTGTTAATCCTGGGGGCGAGGAACCCACCACTTCTTATCGATACCTTCCCCCTCCCTTACCTCCAACGTCCCAACCGTATTCCTCACATCTAGGAACGTCATCCAAATATAGCTTGGGCTACATTCCTGAGCCACCTTCCGCCTCCGCCTCCCGTCTCCGTTCCTCGTCGACCCCCCAGATCGCTTTTACCCCCGACTCTAGTTCATCTTCATCAGCGTACCCCACATATTCACAACCCTCTTCTAAGTCTTCCACATCTTCCACCTCATCATTGTTTCAACCGAGTGGAACGGAAGGGGGTGCCACGTGGAAACGACCACCTGCAACGGCACCCCCCCACCGCGCAAGAGCGTCCCCGCCCCTGCCTAACTCACAATACGAACGCCGGTACGAACAAGAACCTAGAGGCCCCTCGAATGCACATCACTCAGCGGCTCAGCTACGCACGCCTCCACCTCCTACTATGCCACCCCCACTCCCACCTACAGACACTCCCCCGCTTACATCTGCATCACGACCCGACCCTCCGCCCTCTGCTACCCCGCCTAGGGATGGAAGCGGACGGCCTATCACGCCCCATCGACGTGGAAATCGACCAAACGCGCACGATATCGTCCGACGTTTGGGTGATTACTTTCCCGACCATGATTTGGACCAGCCTGTGGTGGCTGCTTCGTCTGTTGATGACCTCACGGAGAGTTCTGTGAATAACAAAGGCAACAACCATGACAATGCGGATGACGACTTCTTTTCTAGCCCCTCCACCTTACAACATGTTATCTCAAGAAGTCCAGGCAGATTCTCCCGTTTGCGGCCCCATACCTTCAATCCCTCGTCATTTCACCGCGGGCAATCAACAATTATCAGCCCTCCAGATATCGCTGCGGACACAGATCTCAACGTCACTCCACTCCAGAGCAATGCGACGCTTTATGCCTCAGCCGCCAGCAATGACGGGGATGGTGGAGTCGGACGTGCGAAAAGTATCCGATGGATTGCTGAGGAACAGGAGAGAAAGCGACAATCGAATCCAGGGAAGGCTCGCAGGCGGACCTTCTGGGATTTCAAAATGGAAGAGCTCAAGAAGTTGCCACAGCTGTCTAGTTCAAGTCAGCGGCCAGCTTCGGCTTCTGACAACGACTGCTAACGACGTATTTTTCTGGTTTGTAGTTCTCTGCAGTGTGTTCAAGCCGCTTTTATTTTTGGTTTCCTACTTTCCGCATTTGACATGCGTATATCTCCCTTTCTTTCCCCATTTGTGCCTTTTTGTTTACTTTGTCTTCGCGGCGCACCTGTTTTTGCTTTCAATCTTCTCTCTGCATCGCTTTCGGATCTGGCTAAATCCTCTCCATCTACTGATACTTGACCCACATCAGTTGATCGGATTTCGATGCCCGGCTTCCACTTCCATCATCAATGCAGGGACACCTCGCCAGCTCGAAGGCCCAAACTCCTTTGTTTCAAATTCCGGTGTAGATCACTGATGATTAGACTCATTTCCTTTCAGTCCACGAAAATTTTACCTCGCTCGGCTACAAACAAACCTGTGTTTTATTTCATTCGTAATCTGTTCGGTCTTTCCCACTGTCATTTGGGCTTTCCCTCTCTTTGCACTTAATTCATACTGCTCAGCTTATTGTACTGTACGAAAATACAACCTCCTCTAATTGTATTGGTTAGTGTTGAAGTTCCTTATATATGTGTGAACGTCGGGCAAGTGTGACTTCCGAGCCTATGATGGGTAATGGTGTATTGTACTCGAAAATATAACAAGAAAGGTAGAAAAAAATGTCGTCAGTGATTCAGTAAGTACGGTGTCCTAGTCGGAATAAAAGGCCTCTGCCGAAGCATCCTATAATAGTAAACGCTTAGAAGTGTTCCTTGGCAAAGGTGAAGTTGATGTTGGCGTTAGAATGCTTGATAGTAGCTTCCTTGAGAGCTTTGGCGATCGGCGGAGGGCCACAGAAATAAGTCTATTGAACAAAATAAGAATCACGCTCATCAGTAAACCCACACTTGATGAAACGACAGAGTGAATTCGAAACGTACGGCGACTTTGGTCTTAAGCTGGGACTTGCTTCCGGGTAGGTAGTTGCCACCCTCAATAGCTTCGCTCATGCGCGAGTAGATCGAGTTCCAATCGGGTCTTCCGAACATCGTACGGGTACGAAGGAGGGTCAAAGGGTCGTATTCCGCCCCGGCGTCGTTGACAGCGATATTCCAAAGCATGTCTTCACCGATCTTTTGGGTCAAGTAAATGTTGATGCGAAGGAAATTGGCTAAACGTACAATGAAGTGATTAATAGATGTACGTGAAACACAAACGGACTATCAAGTGGATTGAAACTCACGATCAGCTTGGGCAGCTTCGACTTCTTGCAACAAGCTTTGGAACCAACCAAATGAAGGCGAGTCACGGCAGATCCAGAAAAACTCGACGCGACGAAGACTCTTGAGTGTACCACGCTTCTGTCGGTACCAGATGTGTTTCAAGATGGACGCGAAGGGTGTAACACCTATTCCGGCCAAACAGAGAAATCATTACCGTCAGATCAACTGGAGAAGTAGCGCCGGACAACGCATAGCGAAATACAAAAGAAACTGATACTCACCAATACCGGCACCAATAAGCATAGCAACCTCAGCATCAAAGACGTCTTCCGCAGGAGCACCGTATGGTCCATCAACCCTCACAGCCGGGAGGGTGATTGCCGACATGTTGGTATCCAATTCGACGAAATCGCCCTGGTTCAAACCCTTTTCTTTACCCTTCATTGCAGCCTGGGTCATAGTCTTGACCACGGAGGGTCCAACACCGAGGCGTTCGCCGAGGGATTCGGTCCAATCTCCAACTTGACGGATGTGAATGGAAACGTATGGATCTTCGGGGGCTGAGGTGATGGTGAACTAGATGGGGAAAGAGAAAGATGATCACTGAGAAAGGGGGACGGTGCAGGGCGGGAGAGAACACATACGGGGTGCCATTGCAACGCAGAGAGCTCGGGTATTTGGACGAAGAGCCATTGACCGGGTGTATACTTGAAGCTGGGTTTGATAATACGAAGTTCCATAGCACCTAGCGATAATAAACGACGGATAAGCCACATGGCTTCACGATGCAGGTTATATTGGCGACGTACCACTGGGATGGACAAGGACCTTAGAGAGACGGGTTGGTCGACGGGCACGAATCTCTCTCCAGACACGTTCACCGAAGTAAATGATACCAGGCCAGATGATGAACCTCCAGCTGAGATACCCGAGACAGTGGTCCATCGAATAGAATGGGAAGGTGGGGATGTAATCTGGGTCGGGGGTGTCACGAACGAAACATCCGGTGGCGTGGGTGTAGAGGCCGATCATGAAGAAGAAAGCCAGGTGATGGGAGTACCAGAATGCTTCAAAGCATTGCTTGCGAATTTTTTGGTGAGCGAGGGTATACATGATCACCATGATGAGGAGCATGAAGTGTCCAGTGATACCACCAGCTTGGGTGTAATGAATTTGCAAGGCAAGCTGTTTCCGAATTTCTGGGGGAGAAAAGATGAGCCATCGGCAGGGGTAGTCAATGGAGTATTGTTACGCACGGGTTCTCTCGACGTTGATAAAATTAACATAGTGCGCAGTTGTATGGACCATGGCCCAGAATGCCAATGAATACGCGACCTGACGGTGGAACCAAATGTTTTCATCGGCCGGGAAGAGCCAGGTCAGGCGAGGGCGAACGATACGAATGATGTTGCGAAGCATTGGGATAAGGATCAGGCCACCATCATAGGCAAGAACGAGACCAGCACCACGGGAAATCCAGACCGACCAGGTGAGGGAGTTGAGACCAGCTAACCGTGTATTGGTTTGCTATCGGAGGATGTGAACAAAGACATGCGAGGTGGGTGTGATCGTGGACTTACTTGGCTCCACCAACCGTACGCAAAGAGAGCGAGGTGAGAGCCGTAGAAGAAAACGTTGAAGGCAAGCCTTCGTCCACTCAAGAACTCCCTGTGGAACCAGGATTTGCCCATTGTTAATTTACGTCTACAAGCCTAAGAAACAAAGAGGGTTGATGGCTGGAACCGGCCAGACAGAAATACGAAAGGAAAAAGAAGGGCGGAAGAAGAGAGAGAAAGGGAGAGGAGGGGTAATGAGGAGAGGAGAGTGATGGAGGACCCGTCGTTTGTTGCGGTGGCCATGACAATTGCTTAGTTTGACATGGCAATGCCGGCTCGCATCATTGATCTACCACACCCCTGGTCCATCTACACCATCATGTTTCCACCCAACTACATACCGACACCACTCCAGCCTACCGATGCCATCAGTCATCCGTCACACGGAGACCAACCAATCTCATTCCGTCGCAGGCTCGCCGCCCATCGCAGCCCCTCTCGGAGTACTCATCATGATTACTCCTCGTAGCGATATGCAACCATTGCCTCAATTCGGTGGACATCTGTGCTGAAGCTGCGCATCTTGACTTGTTGGCTTTTGCTGGCTTCAATTGCGAGCGGATCAGTATCAACCCATTCTCCGGCAGGGACGTCGGCAGACTCATTTGTGTATGCCAAGATATTGAAGACTGTAGGCTCTTGTATCACGGGGAGATATGTGACCATCGAGATGATTTGTTTGAGGATGGCTCGGATTTCTGATTGTATCTCGGCTTCCGGCTTTGGTTCTTTCCTGAAGATGAACATGTCAGGGCCATGGGAACCAGTTTCCATGTTATTTGAAAATACCCACGATGCTGATGTGTCGGCTGGTGGCTCGACGAGCTTGATGTCGAATACCCACCGCTCGAGTGGTGTGCGGGTATCTTTGGATATGATAGCGAGAACAAGCTGAGTGACGGAGCCAGTCAGGAGCCACTCTAATCGGTGGTGAGTTGCTTGGCATGATGAGGGGTGTTGCAGTGCATACTGTGGACCTGTGAAAGGATGCTGTATCATTCGCTGTCAGACGTCGGGTGTAGCCACTGATGCGGACTGGCGTACCGTTCGAGATAGTTTTCCAGGGCGAGATCCTGGGTCACAAGGACGGTCTGTCCGTATTTCTTGACCATATGAAAGTCATCAGAGGGGTAGACCTCTCTCTGGAAGAGAATGCTGGTGGATGTCAGTGGACCTGGGGGGCGGGGGATGGAGACTGACGTGTTCACGGCGTATTTGAAGAACTCAGTAACGAGTGCGGAGGAGCCCTTGAGGGTAATCGCCTGGCGGTGAGTTTGCCTGGCTGCCATGTTTGTTGCTGCTGCGAGCTCTTCCCCGCCCCATCAGACGCGTGTCACGTGCCCCACCACTCATCCTCCCATCCTTCAGTCTGCCACCTGCAATGTCCACAGCAACACCGCCCGCATCCTCCCAGTCCCCCGCAGCAACCACCCCAGCAAATGTCTCCCAGGAATCTGCAAATGCCGCCAACATAGCTGACCGCATCGTCCTCGAATACCTCCGTTCCCGAGGTCACTCTTCTGCCGAAAAGGCATTCAAGGAAGAGATAGAAGCTGGCTCGCCGTCTGACAAAGGCAAACAGCCAGAAATCATCCCCCCAGAGGAATTGATCAAATCCCTCGCCGTCTTTGCACAGTCAAAACCTGTCCGCTCCACAGACAATGCCCTCAAAGACTCCTCTAGTGTCCTCCATGAACTCTCTGCTATGGGCAACCCCCCAAATATACAGTCGTTGATTGCCAGCATAGGTGCCGTCGGCGCCGAGGAGATCCTATCCTTGGATCCGACGGATAAACAGGAGGGCTTTAGGGAGCTGGAAGCATGGGTGGATGGATCGTTGGACATGTATCGGGTTCGTCCTAGTTCTCCAGAGTCCACTATAGTCATTGATGTCGTTTCGTAGCCCGAGTTCCGACCAATTCTATTTCCAATATTCTGCCATTTCTATCTGGATCTGATCCAACATGGCTTCAAAGATGCCGGTTCGTCTCGATGGTCTAACAGCAGCGTGCTGGGACTGAAAATGCCCGTCATCCAGCTCTACGTTTTTTCTCGACGTTCTCTCCTTCATTGCCTACTTCCCATCACTCCGTCCTCCACCACCTATCCACCCTTCTCCTGCCCGCCCACGTACAAAGTGATGACCTAGCACAACGCTTCCGCAACGAAAAATACGTTGTTCGAATGAGTCGATCCGGGTTCAGCCTTCTTCTCGGATGGCTGACGGAAGGGTTTGGAGGCGAGGCACTCGGTTCAGGCGGGGGGTTCACCGGCGAGAAAGGGAAACGTGGTCGGGCGGCTGTTATGCGTGTGGTCAATAATCATCTGCGATTCGACGGTCGGCACTTTATAGTTCTGGCTATGAATGCAAATGTTGACGCACATTTATTCCAGTAACATCAACGAATCCTACAGCGATCTCACTGCACGCATGGGAAGAGTCTACAGGCCTCCTCTCCCAGCTTATCCCAAAGACAAATGGTGCTGTCTCAACAGCGAACATAACAACCGCGTCTGCATTCAACGCCCTCAAAACCGACCTTAAACTGGGTCCAGCGCCTATGAACGAAGATCTGCGCACCGAAACGGAACGAGTGCTAAGAGAACAAGCAATGGTCGATAGGGACCCCAATGTCCATCTTGACCTTCAGTTCCTTCGTCCACAACCGTTCCCTGGTGTGACTGCGCCGATGGATGCCGACATGTTACCCCTTCCACCTGCATTTAAGACCATTGATGTAGAGAGGGAGGTTAACGTTGTGAGGGATGCCAGAAAAAGGATCAGGCTCGAACCGTCGGCACTAGGTGGTGTTGATGCAGGTTCGCCACAGGCGGGGGCAATAAGAGCGCGTGCATTGCCGAGCATTTGTGCTTATACTATGCATGATGTCGCCGAAGGGTCAGTAATTGTACCAGACTACTGTTCTTGGGTTCTGACCTTGGTTTTGACTAAGGGCGCCTTGTTGTACATTTTCTGCAGATACGTCACTGATGGCCGTTGGTTTCGCTGAGAGTTACATCCGCCTATGGAGTCTCAAGGGCGAGAAACTACGAGCACTCCGCAACGATTTTTCCGAGAAAAGCATCAAAGATAGTAGGTCTAGGCACCTCTTCCTTCCTACTTCTACTCACCCACCTACCCAAACTATCTAGTTAGTTCGCTGCAAAAAATACGTGAAAAGAAAGCTAGTACGACACGTAAACTTATCGGACATAGTGGACCCGTGTATTCTGTCTCCTTTGACCCTATTTCCGGTTCCGCGGCACCACCAAAATATCTATTGTCGGCATCAGCGGACGCAACAACGAGGTTATGGTCAATGGATACGATGAGCAATGTCGTTGCCTTTAGGGGCCATGAGAATCCTGTGTGGGATGTGAAATGGAGCCCAAAGGGCGTTTATTTCGCGACGGGCAGCAGGGACCGGACTGCAAGACTTTGGTCGACGGATAGGACGTCATGTCTGAGAGTGTATGCCGGGCATTTGAGTGATGTTGATGTGAGTTTTTTCGAGCGTGCAAGTTTGCTTGACTGACGACTGGTGACATTAGTGTGTACAGTTTCATCCCAACTCTTTGTACCTTGCAACTGGATCAAGCGATTGGACCGCGCGCTTGTGGGATGTACAACGTGGCACCTGTGTACGCGTGTTCATCGGACACCAAGGTGCTGTCTCTGCAATGGCAATGAGTCCAGATGGACGACATCTCGCAACTGCAGGTATGCTCTATATCCGTTGGTATTATTACAATCGCTCACCCGCCCACCACGTCCATGTAATTACCTCAAAGGCGAAGACCTCGCAATTAACCTCTGGGATTTGGGCTCGGGGAAACGGATCAAAAAGATGATCGGGCACAATGCATCAATATATTCTCTTTCGTTCAGCGCGGAATCGTCGTTACTCGTCAGCGGTGGGGCAGACTGGACGGTCAGGTGCTGGGATGTGAAGAATGCTGGGGGTACAAGGAACAATAAACCGAGGGAAAATGGCATCGTAAGTGTGCAAGAGAACGGTGTGACAAGCTACGGCGAGGACGAGGCTTCTGAGAGGTGAGTTTCCTGTGATTGTGTGCTTTGAAACTGGGATCGCTGACGCGAGGCTTACAGTGTTGATCTGTTGGCGACGTTCCCGACAAAGAGAACGGCAATCATTGACGTGCAGTTTACGCCCCGGAATCTCTGTCTTGTAGGTGGGGTATACCAGGCGCCTGAAACCCGGTGACAGTGTACATACATTACTGTTATTATGCGAATTTGAGGTTGTTGGGTTGAATGCATTAGGGCCACGTGACGGTTAATTTAGGCTCAGCCTTCTCAGCCTCTCTTCGCTCTCCCCCAGCTCTCTCGTCCCACCGTCCCCAATCCGCCAACACACCCAAGTCTGAGCTCCCAACATGGTACGCATCCTGCAATTGCAGCCGCAGTTTCTTCAGCTCTGCACCTCTTTACTCACTCAACACTCTTCTCTTGCGCGGCAACAAAACCAGACCGACGCCCCCGCCATGGATATCGACACCACCCCTGACATTCCGCACCAGGACATGCCACTCTTAAATCCACAAATTCAAGACTACCACCCCGCGTCGCACCAAGGTACGTGTCCCCTCGTCGCCACCTATTTGGTGGCGTGTACTTGGCTATACATTGATCCCCCTCTCTTACCACTTTCTCTGTGTGCTCTTCTGCGTGTGTTACGTTAATAGCTTCGACCTCGCGCGACCATTTTCGTGACATCCAAGTCAAGGTGCATATTCGGCGCCCTGAGAAGGACTCGTGGGTTTATCTCGGCCGAGGGACCGTCTCGCAGGAAATGACTGGACACTCATCCCGTGTTGGTGCGCACTGAACTTTCAACTTCTACTCCATGATTCCCAGGGCTTATGATATCGAATCGCCCCAGCTGTCCGCAATAACTCAACGGGAAAGGTTATCGCTGTCTTTAGCGAAGTACGTCACGTTTGCAGATATATCTCCAAGGCACACGGATTCTCATGCATTATTAAATCTCATCTTCATCCAGTGCTCCGATATACAAGTTGAGAAACGAGGCAATTTTGTTATCATTATGTGTGTCGAGGGCCCGCGTGTCATCTCCTGGTCCCTGAACGTATGTCTCTTCTCCTATAACACGACTTCCACTGGTGACTTTAACTCGGGTTTACTCCAGGCTATGAATAATTCGGATACCCTCCGCCTTTTAGCGAGCATTGAACTCGCATGTTATCGCTGCAAACAGGCCCTCATGGATCCGCGCCTGCATTCCAAGGCACGCCGCAAGATTGAGCGTGTGATCAAGGAAGACCGTCGAAGACGACACCGGAGACGTAAGGACCAAGACGCAATGATTGATGCATTTGCTCGTCAGTCCCTGAGTAGCGACGCTCCCCCCATGCTCGCACCTCTGCCCCCGCAAAATGACAGCGCTGCGGCTCCTCTCATTGGAAGCATGAGCACTCTGGTTGTGTCCGAAGAGAGATCAGCATCATCGTAAGAAGCTGAGGCCAGAGCTTGGTTAACTGTAACATAATGTTTCCTTGCTTTAACTTAATCCTATCGACTCTTCTCCCCCTCCTAGATGGCGTGCCCCCTTTCTTCACTCTCCGATTCCTATCGCTCGTCTGTCCCCTTTTTGCTTTTCCTTTCTATCCTTTCTTGGTGTAATTATGACCTGCTGGTGGACGGCTATCTTGAATTCAGCATCCACGAAGAACGTTTTGATGCGTTGTAATTTGTAAGATGCATGTTCATGAATTTGCGTGTCTTATTATACAGTAAAAGCTCACAAGGAATGTGTTTAAGAATCTGAAAATTATTAACAAAAGAGCGAATAGTAAATGTTCAATACAAATTCCCGTAGATGTATAAAGATCGACAACAACATCCCACACTAAAATGATCCTTGTGCAATAAATAGGTTGCACTATTGCATGCCCTTGCGTGGCGGAGGTGCGCTAGCAGAACTCATCCCAGGGATAGGTTCTCTTGATTCAGAGTACATTGGCGGTAACTCTATTGGTTCGTCCTCGATATCCGTATGTACGATAAACCGCCGAGGAGGCTGAGTAGGCAGAGAGCCCAATAATGGTTTGCTGCTTTGTCCCGATGAAATCGTACTAGGTCCCACCGAGGTGCTAAAATTGGACGTCGAACCTATGCCAAATTCTGACGCGCTGTGGACAGTTTGACGGCTAGATGTTGTCGGGTAAGCCGAGCTCGATGCCACCGCAGATGACACTCCTGTTTCGTAAGGGTTGAAATAACCTGATTGTTGGCCTGTCTCGTAGGGATTGAAATACGCCTGTTGCTGGTATTGTTGCTGCTGTAGTTGCATTGCTTCCCTTTGCTTGGCGTTAATTGGAGGTTGGTAACCCTGGGCGGCCATGGTACCAGCGGCCGCTCCAGCTCCAACAAAGCCTGCTGCAGCTGCAGTGGAGTTTCCCATCCCTGCACCACCCATTGTGGCGGCGCCCATTGCCGACGAACCCGTAGGTAGGCTGTCATTGTATGACATCGTTGGAGGTACACTACCCGGACCAGCCGTGACATTATCGTGGTATGGAGCGAACGGATTCACTGCCGGAGGGTATCCTGCTTGTTGTTGTTGGTGCGCAGGAGGTAAGAGGTACGTAGACGAATCAGGACCGGCTGCTGTCAAATCGACGCGGCTGAGCTTGGCCCCACGTCCACTATTCCGTTTAGTGAAGAAGTAAATGAGTGCAATGATAACGAGAAGTGCAGCTCCGCCAACAGAAGCGCCGACAATAATCCCTGTATTGCCATTAGTGGTTTTATTTTGCGAGTCGTGGCCACCGCCATTTTGAGTGCCAGTGGGTGATGATGATGATGATGTCTGTGTTGATGGCAAACGAGTGGGTGGAGCTGATGCAGGAAGCGGTCTAACACATGAAGAATCGTCCGATGCTGCAACTGTGAACAGTGGAGAGCTACCTCCAACGCGATTTTGTGAGTCCGTCATTGTGAATATGACGGGGGTTCCTGTGGTCAGGTTCGCTTTCCAAATGAAAGAATCACCTGGAGGTGGATGAAGGAGGAAGGATTCGCCATGAGGTACTGTTACCTATGAAAACGAGGTGGCATAAACGTCTAAGAACCAGAGAAAACGGAGCATAGTAGCAACACACGAGAATTGTTACAGGTTGCACGGCGCCAGATTGTGCGAACACCGTAAATGGGTAGTCTCTACATATATAGGTTGTCAGAAACCCCGATAGCTAGTATGATAGCCAAAGAAAAACTCACCCGCACTGCAAGAGTGGAGAGTCGGTTGCAAAAACGAACTGTGTCCCTGTATACAGATACATTAGCATTTCATTGTGCAAGGCTTTACTCCTGTAACTCACCAGGATCAGTAGTATTACAGGACTGCGAGCCCGCAACGGATGCCCCGACAGTCATTACATCCGTCAGCCCAGCGGTGGTCACACCCGTCGCGTCGCCCATCGAAAATACGACCTTCTGTCCCTGACGAAGGTTGAGGACCGTGGAAAAGTCACCCGACTGGTCTTGTGTATTCCATGCGTTTGCCGGGATGCTGACATTCCGCACAGTACCGTCCGGCTGTATAATGGCAGTGCACCATCTACTCAGCGCGTGTGCTGGAGAGCGAAGGGCGAGAGACGTACCACAATCATGATAGCCGTGAAGGGTGGTGTACCTCCTATAATTATATAGATCCATTGTTAACGCAACCCACAAATCCACCAAGATGGACGATAGGTTGAATATAAGCGCCACTTACCAACCCAGGTAAACCGCTGCGGGCCACATTGCGTGGGCGGTGAGACGACGATATTGAAGGCATAAATACGCTCGAACGACAGAACAAGGGTAAAACAACGGAGAAGAAAGGGTATCCAGCACATTGAAAGATGCGGACGGGAAGCAAGAGGGAATTTCTACCAGGGACAGTGTTCTCATGCCTTGCCATTTCCCCATTCACCGGTAGGCAAGGGTCATCATGATCAGACAGCACCATATGTAGCGCAATCACTTGCTGCAATGATCAGTGTTGTGGCGTTCGAGAAGCACAGCAAGTACAGCGCCGCCTATGCTAGGCAATGGTCGAGCGTTCTGAAGGAGGATGCTGTGCATTGTGTGCGCACTCGTCGTTACGGCTTTATACACAGTAAGATCTTTTCATGAGTCAGCGTTTCAGCACTGGACAGCACTTTGGGAGACAAACTATGAGATGACCGATAAATCAAACATAAGGGAGGCGGGCAGTGCATGTGTGGTACATCTCCCCCATGTCTATCACTCCTGGTGAGCCGTGGATTCCCCAAGCCAATTAACACTCGCACATCAAGTCACAACCTGCTATAAAGAAATCCTCATTGATATACTATCTGTATTTGGTATCAAACAACACAATGGACGAAAGAAAAAGGTATGACCTGCAGTGTATATTAGCAATAAGATAAATCCACATCTGAAATATCCATCAGGGGGGTGGACTAGCAACACACGACTGTTGAACTGTATGGAGAAGCGGAAGAATCCGACATCGAGAAAGATGGCACGAGAAAGAAACATATCATATGCACCCAGAGCAAATGACACGGAAAAACTCTTACTTTCTACCTTTGTAAAGAAAAGGAGTTCAAAGGTTATGACGATGATGATGACGACGGAGGTTGACGCTGTGGTGGAGGGAACTGTGTTGGGCTGGGAGAAGGTGATGGTGACTGATTGACAACTGCAAGCCCACGTCTTTCCGTATACTGGGGTGGGAGCTCTACAACACCATCCGCATTGGCCGGTGGTAGGACATCCTCCGCGTCGGTATGCTGCACAATCCGGGAGGGACCCTTGAAGTGCGACATGCCCGCCATTGCGGCTTTGCGCTGCTGAGCCGATGTGATTGAGTCAACTGTTGACGCATGTTCTGTGGATGCAAATGGATCCCCCATAGAAGGCGGTGGGGGCGGGGGTAGTGGTTGTTCCCGACCAGTCATAGGAGGGTTGAAAGGGTCCCCTGGGTTCGGAAGAGTATACGCATTTGCCGACGGCAGCTGGTATGTTGACTGGTACGCATAGTTGGCAGGAGGATACTGCTGCTGAGGAGGTTGGTCCAAGAATGGATTTGCGTCGTAGGGTAACATGCTTCCTTGGTATCCATCATACGCTCCCAGAGCCCCTCCAGAAAGAGTGTGGTTGTGAGTCTGAGTCGGAGTACTTTGGCCGTAAGGGCTTGCTGCATATGCGCTCGGTTGGTAATGATGCCCGTGTGGTTCCGAACCATAGGGTTGCTGAGGGTCGTAACTCTGAGGAGTGTAAGGGGTAGGTGCGGAAGCAGCATAGGCCGCATTGGGTGTTGAAGAGAGAGAGTAGCCATTAGGGTTGTGGCCATAAGAATAAGGAGGGAAACCTGGGGGAGTATTTGCTTGAGATTCCCTTCTCCTCCTGAGGAAGAACAGGCCAAGGGTGATGACGACAGCAAGGAAGAGTAAAACACCGATAACAGTTCCAGCAATGGCCCCGGCGGAGGCTCCCCCGGAAGAAGCCGGTTCCGAAGAGCTGGCAGATGGGGGAGTGTCGGAAGATGTGGTCTTGCTCGGTTTGTGGGATGTTGTTGAGGTTGTTGGTAATGCCGACGTCGAAGAAGGTGAAAGGTTGTTTAGACATGATCGATCATCCGAGTCGGCCACGACTCTAACATTTGAGGCTCCTCCTTGCCGGCCGAGCGCATCAACCATCATGAAAAGGATAGAGGTGTCATGTTCTACATTTACAGTCCAGGAGAACTGGGTAGCGCCTGCCGGGGGACGCAGAACGAAGGGGGTGCCGGACGGAATGATGCCCTAACAACGGGGAGGAAAGCGGTAATCAGTACCTATCGGCATCTCTGGCACAAATGCTCGTACAAAGATCGTGGCGGGTTGGGCAGCACCGTTATACCCACTGAAAACATACGGCCTACAAGGTATGAGTGGCGGCGATAGATATCAATTTTTTTTTATAAACGCACCTGCATTGGACGAGGGCAGAATTCAGTTGGAACGAGAAATCAGCCTCTGGATACCATCAGTAACACGCACGTTCAATGAAGAAGGTTACAACTTACTAGGATCTGTCGTTGTACATTGCCCACCCTTCGATGCTCCCACCGTTAACACCTCGGTTGTGCCTCCTGTCCCAAATCCGGTTGAATCCGACATCGAAACCATGAATGGTTTTCCTTGAGCTAACTGCAGCTGGGGAACAGAAAAAGATCCTTGGCCATTGTTGAAAGACGTTGCTGGTATCGAGATATTCCGGGGAATGCCAAACTCCTGGAAAGAGTACGAGTGAGGTTTCCGTCCTTTGAGTAATAGATGGGTTGACGTACAGGGATGATGTGAAGGAAAAACGGCGCAGTACCACCTAGAGAGGAGCTGGATTAGCCCAGATGGCCTAGTTACAGGCAGGTATCTTACCGTTCCACGAGACAGGAAAACTATCACATTCAGTTGGAGGACCAGTGGAGAAACTGAAGGCAGCGACAAGAGGAGCAAAAAGGAACCAGCACAGAATAATAGACATGATGAAAGGAACGGAAGGGGGAAGGAGTGACGGAGAATATTCAGAGAAAGGACTGCTCAGACTGCTGCCACGGCAACAATGAAAGGAACTCGACCTCCCCAGCAGAAATCACAGGCTTAGTCATCCCATCAATGTTCCCATCATTGCCCACTCCACCTGTGCCTCGCAGGGCCACTGCGCTCCCACCACCCATTAATCAACAAACCGATGACTCTATTCCTCAGACTACATACAAACCTAATCGAGACACAGGCTCTCCACCCCAACTTCGTGCCTGTGAGAATACAGAAAATAGTATTGCCGGTGATGATCGACACCAACCATGATAACCAATGTCCATCAAAGATACACAGTGACTTGACGGCTAGAACACTCAACAAGGAAGTACATCTGGTGACTTCCAGCTGAAAAATACCCGAGTCCAGGACATGATATATTCCGCGAACGTTAGTCGCCGCCAGTGTGGTTGGTCCAAGGGCGGCAGCAAGGGAGGGCCCGGGCATAGGAATCCCGTACCTAGGAATTTCGCTACCCGGTGGCCTTCTTGATGGTTTTGTCCACTTCCGCATGTTGAACGCTTCGAGTCTATGGAGCCTTTCAAACGCCCTAGGTGACGGTAACGTCCAGATCGAATTAGGTGGGGAAGGAACCTGAGGCCCCGACGCCTGCAGAACCCTAAGACCGCCCCGAACGGAACCCACGCCCACCAAAAATCAGAGTGGGCACCGTCAGAGTACGTATCCACGCGTGGGATAGAGAGCTCAGTCCTTTCTAACGCATCCTCTGCCCAGACGACCCTAGGATCAATCTTTCTCCCAGGCGTACTGTGTCCAAATTGCGAAGGCCCAGCAAGCCCAGATCTGAAAACCCAATACCTCGTCCTCCTTATTGGCGTCTGCACACTTGGGATTGTAAAACTATGTCGTTTCGACAGCCCATCGAATTTCACGGTATTTGGGTGTCTGAGAATATTATTCAGGTTGCCCTCGATAACCTTCCCCACGGCAGAACCTTCGAAGCCAACGGGATCAGCGCAATGACAAGAGTAGGGAAAGGCGGTCGAACCTTCAACGATTTTTACAACTCTATGGGGTGTGCCTGGTATCTCAGGAGCCGGGTCCACTCCCGCACGGACAGCTGCGCCAGGTACGTCCCGAGCTAGAACTACCTCAGCCTCCTTCGAGGCTAGAGCGCCTGCGCGCTCTAAAGTCGCAATCTTGAGCATGACGGCCTCAAGCTTGTCCCTTACATCCTGGAACGGAGGAGAACTAGTAGTAAGAGGAGATCTCTGCCTGGAAACCTTCCTTTCGACGCCTGGACCCCTTGCCATGTGCCTAATCATAGGAGTACTGAACACGTTGGTTTGATGAGGTGTCCGTTCGTCTTGCGCCTCTCTATCTACACGGGACGTCCGCTCACTCTGGATCTGCGTTTCCATGCGGGGAGTCTGGTCGCCTTCAGCTTGCTTCGCCTCGGATCGCTGAGTCTTTCCGGGACCCCCAACACGAACAATCGTAGCACCATCGCTCCCGTCTTGCGCTTCCCTATCCGAGAACACGGCGACCATAGGTGACTTGCGCCTAACTTTCTTCCGAGGATCCTTGGTAGTGAACTCTTGCTTATCCAATTCTCGTGAGCTTCGGCCCTCAGGTGCAGCACCAATGTGTCTCCAGAAGGGTCATGTCCAGATTCGGGCCAGATATAAACATAAGTCCAGAAGCAATGCCCACGACAGCATTGGTGGCGGCTGATATATAATCCCTTTCGCCATCTACCTGTGATAAAGAGCCTAGAAATTCGTCACTACTATGACCAGTAGTTGCCGTAATCCTAGTCTCTTCGATAATCGAGTCAACCGGATCGAAAGACGGTTCGCTGTCGGGAACGATCTTCCAGAAGCTACTCGGACATGTAGCAGTTGGCGTTGTCGGGGTAGAAGGTGGAGAAGGTTGGCGACAAACAGCATCCGCCGGTTTCATCTGAGGACTCCAGATTACAAAGAGGTGGGGGTGACGTAAATCCAGAAGAGATGTTTCGACTGACGAAATATTTGGCTATGCTCTCTTGGATTTTTAAGTTTGTTTCTTTGCCATGAATGGGATTTTTTGTGGCCAGCGCATCCCAGACGATGGTAGATCTGCAATAGTGTATCGCGACAGCGCCAAGTTCAATTACACAGTAGAACGCCGCATATAGGCTAACCGTTTAGAAGCCTGGATTATAATACTTGCCGCGTCGCCAGCTTGACCTTCGGCTAATGATAGAATCTTCCTGTTGTTCTTCTTCTTACTCTTTTTCTTCAAGGAAATTTCTAGGCAGATGGGATCGATGGTCTTTGTGACAGCCTTCTTGTATGTGACCATTGGTGGTTGCTTGGCCTGTTTCTCCTTAGCGTATTCCCTGCGCCATTCACGAGACCCTGGGTTGAGACCTTTGGGTCGTGGTGGGAACTTGTCCATGTTTCCGCGGAAGACGATCTGTACGCTCGCCAGCGTGCTCACTTAGAGATTTCCGGGAGGAAGATAAAAAGGTAGCGCCGACTTGGCACAGAGAAATCCGACGTCATTTAAGTAGACACGGCACTTGCCGTCCAGTCCTCAAATCGGAACGACATTTTTTTTTGTGTAAGTTTGAAAAGCGGTAATGTACATCCAGAATATTATGCAAAGGCGTAGGAGTGGGCGGCGAGAAGACAATGAATGGAACGAAATTTGGTTCAAGATCACAACTCAGCATCAAGACGTTATCGACATCAACATGCATCCTCCCAGACCTGCCTAGCAGTCTCAGTGACTAGAACCAACTTCTTCAGCTCATCCTACAAACTGATTCAGCAACGTGTGTATTTCACTAGCAGAAACACAGCGGCATACGCTTTCGGTTAGCGGATTCCCTTGCCACACAGAAGCGAATCCACATTGGGGACTAATGCAGAGCCTAGAAGAGCGCGCATGAGTCTACAGGCAAGAACTGGTAGGCAGCTAAGCCGAGGCTCACTGATTTAATGCAGCCTTTCGAGATCTCTTTGGTGTTCCGTGACACAAAATGTCAGCTGCTTCGCTGATCCGCGACTTGAGCTCCTTCATGCTTTCAAGCTATAATCCAGCGCTAATTAGCAATATCCGCAGGTGATCCTCGGTATGACATACCTTGGAGTTCTTTGTTGTCACGAGGCCGAGTACGACGACTTTGTCAGCAGGAAGATATTTCAATGGCGCAAAATCCCCAGCGCGTGGTGTATCGTACTCCAGCTGTCACGACATATGTCAAGTGTGATATGGCGTGAAGTACGTGGAGGACGAAGGAGCCTCGTGGACGCACATAATAAGTGTCAACGTCAAGTTCTTTGAACAATTTGGTAGCAATGCGTGCGTAACTTCCTTCCGTGAAATGCATTCCATCCTTATCCGAAGCCGGGTGTGCTGCTTAGTGTTTATGAGACGTTCAATAGAGACGAGGATCTCACCCTGAAATTACCGCGGCACATATGGACACTGACAGTTAGGTCGTTTGGCCGTTCCGCAGTACAAATATTGATCGCCCGGATATAACTGTCGAGGAGCGCCTCGTGGTCGACTCCGGCGGCTTCCATTTGAACAATCATCCTATCACTGCAGAAGTAGCAGAACGTTGGATCATCAATCTGGATATGTCCTAGCCCGTGAAGAAGTTCGAAGTGTGTTATAGATCACAGATATTCAAGTGCTCACGACAGCCAAGGTAATAGAGCTCTTCGATTTCGGCGCGGTAAGCTTGCCCGAGATCGTCAAAATACTCATCTGTACCAAGAAAAGGAGCAGGTATGATTGACATCGCTTCTAACTGTTTACATGCACTCTACGTACCGTCGTCATTGTACACAGAAAGGTCGTAGGTTTGGTCCGAACCATGGCGCTGGTGGAACCAAGACGGGGAACACATGGTGACCTTCAAATACTTGACTTCCTGCAGAGAGAAACAGGTAAGGGAGTAGTTCGCATTAATCATTCAAGAAGCGGTGCACTTCTGGGGCAACCAAACTCTTCAAATACTTGAATTCGTCAACGTAAAAGGGTTTCGTGCGTCTAATCTTGCCCTTTCTGAGATGTGAGATTCAAATGTGCAAGCCTAAGAGGTGAAACACGAAACCCACAGTACAATAAAAGGTCTCCGCTTCGATGATTCCAGCTTCGTACATGAGGGCTATATGGGGTATATAAGACTATTCCACAGGCTATTATTGGTTTCAAGCATATCTGAGGGGTACGCCACACGAATCACACCTTGAATGTCGAAATGTGCCCTAGTGAAAGGATCAGTCCATCTGTGGCCTAAACCATGATTCAAGGACTCACGATTGGGGATATATTGCATTCCCTCCAGTTTTTCAAACACACCCTCAAAAAACATACCCCTAGAAGTATGAAGGCACATGAAATAGCCACTCATTTGTTAGTAAAGACGCGGCTCGTGCCAGAACGCTCGCCTTCTGAATTCGCCGTCGGTGATGGTCTTCATTCCAGCCTTTCGCTGAAGGTCGACGACGTCTCTGATGGCTTCATCTTCAGCAAGCTTTAGCTCTTCCGCAGAACACATTCTCTCTTCGAACAGATGGCGTTTCTCGTAAAGGACAGGAGGACGCAAGAGGGAACCAACATGGTCGGCGCGGAAAGGCGGCCTAAGGTGCAGAGCAGAAGTAAAGGGCATAGCGGAGATAAAGCCCACAATAAACCAAGTAAACGCGAAGGCAAATAGCTGAGTGCCGAGTTGAAAGGTCCCAAGGTTCGGATGCGGACGGTGAACGGGGAACTAGTAAGGTGAGGTGGGTTGATAGATCGAGCTTCTTATATCGCAAAACAAATGCATGGACGTAATGCCATGCCAAAATTGTGAAAGTAAACGGCCTGGTAGCAGATCCAAAACCTTGGACCCCCGAATCTCTCAAACTTAACTGGCATGCGGATGTTTGATCTAGTATCGGGGAAAAAAGGATTGCGGCAGATTGGTTCGAATTGGTTTCGAGTGCTAAAGGGAGAGAACTGGGATGTATGGGCGTGCTAAGGGTGGGTGCCATAGACCGGAAAGGAGTGACAGCCATGACACCATGAGATCAGTCATGCAGCGAGCGAGATGGATACTTCAATCAAATCGACCTTTTTGTGAAACGAAGCAAGTAGCAAGCAAGAAGCAGAGAAGGGTATAATCTTCCCAGACATCTTCCCGTCGAATCCAGAGGAAGACAAATTCTAAATGGAGCTTGAGTGCGGAACACTTGGCTCGAAGGAAAAAAAAGAGGTCGACATGATACGACGTTTGTGCCGCAGAAGGGGAGGGCGAGAAGAAGAGACCCGTCATGGTGGACGGAAAGGACCTAGACAAGTGCCAAATGACGAGGAAGCACCGGTATGGCGTTTTGCGATGAGTCGCGGTCGTCGGACAGAGAGGAGCATTCTCGGCCAGGCGTGGGCTGTCCGTCAACTTGTGGTTTTTGGTCTGGGGCTAACCCAGAGAACGGGAGATAACACATAGATCAACGGTCTTCGGCCTGGTTCTGGCAGACCGGGCTTGTCAGGGAGTATAAACAAGAAAGCATACTGCTATATTGGAGCAGCGAAGGGGAGCTAGATAGCGATTTACTTCTGAAAGGCACACAGTGCGGGCGAATGAGCACGAGATGGGCCAGATACAGAGACTGCCAACCGATCTTGCCATCCTCTGATCCACTCACTCCAAACCTGGTTGGATTGCCGAACCCCACTCGTCCATGGGGTTAGGGTTACCACGGCATCGCCCGCATGATCCTATCCAGTTCTTCAAGCCACCCAATCCTCTCTTGGCCATACAACCAGAATTATCGGCAACGGACTCGACGACCTCAAGACACAAGGTATGCCCCTGCGCTGTCCAAATGTTCAATATGGTGACTTTCGTTATCATAGACTAACCTATGGGTTTCCGGCATAACAACGGTCAGTCTGCTCCGAGACCTACTTAGAAGTATCTAAACACAACATAATGTAGTCCTCCACGCCAACCACTTCCGCAAGGATTGGCAACGTCGCGTTCGCACCTGGTTTGATCAGCCAGGACGGAAACTCCGCCGACGCAACGCCCGCAAGGCCAAAGCCACTACACTTGGCGTTCGTCCACTTGCCCTACTCCGTCCCGCCGTCCGTGGACAAACCATTCGCTACAACCGCAAACTCCGTGAGGGACGTGGCTTCACACTGGCTGAATTGAAAGAGGCTGGAGTTGGCAGGAAAGAGGCTCTCGGTGTTGGTATCGTGGTTGACCACCGGAGGAGGAATCTTAGTGAGGAGGGCAAGAAACTCAATGTTGAACGTCTGAAGGCGTATAAGGAGCGTTTGATTGTCTTCCCCCGCAAGGTTGGCAAGGCCAAAAAGGGAGATTCATCTGTGCGTAAATGGCTGGAATATCTACTTTGCATTTGACCTGAATTTTTGCCTTAGGCGGACGATCTTAAGGCGTCAACAACTCGTTCCACTCTTCCCATTCCCGAAACTTCCCCTGCAGAGGGTCCCAGAAAAATTACTGCCGACGATCTTGAATTCCAGGCATACAAGACTCTTCGTACTGCTCGCGCCAACGCCAGGTACGAGGGCGCCCGCAAGCTCCGCGCTGCCAAGGTTAGTACTTTGTTTCATGAGATGTTGTCCCTGTGATTGATCAATGTTAACAGAGAGAGGAAGAGGAGGCCGCCAAGAAGAAATAAACTACTTGATCTTGTCGTTCTTCTGTACTTTTGCCATACCACCCTGCCCACCTACGAGTCCTCACAAAATGTTGCCCGACTTGCGAGTCCACCACATTGCAGCACGCGCATTAAATGCGAACGTGATCTTCTTCTTTCTTCAGAGGTGTAAAGTGATACCATCAGCACTCGTACTTCTGGCTTTTGTTCTTTGACCAAACGGGTAGTCATGTGAAGTCGTAATCCAACAGTCCAAATAAGCAACTAAGATTAGTCTAAGGTCCTTGCGGTCTTCCACACCTAAATCAGCTGGCCTTCTTCTCTGCGGCAGCAGCTATCTTGTTTTCCACTGCCTCCTTCGCCTCAGCTTTCGCAACCGTCCCAATTAACTTAACTTGTTCCGCTACCCCTCTAAGAACACCCAAAACCTCCCTGTTCCCATCAACAAACCCAAATTCGGCGTAAACCAACCCCTGCTCTTTTGCAAATTTCTTGACAAGCTGACTAGCTTGCCTTAGGTTATGCCGCGGGAGTCGAGGGAATAGGTGGTGAGTGACCTGAAGATGGAGTCCGCCATGAATAAAGCTAACCGAGTCTGAGCAAATCACGTCCGTAGTCGTTCGCAACTGGCGGTGTGGGAATGATTCAGTGGGCCCAAGATCTGCGGTGGACATTGTGAAATGTGATAAAACGATCTATTGAGTTGATGGTCAGGAGATCAGGTGGGTAGAGAAAATGCAATTACCTGGACATGGAGCGGACTTGTGACGGCGTGGCTTACAAGGAGATAAGCCAAGGCTTTTTGCCAGGAGCCACAACCGTAAAGGAGGGCACCAAACCAAGACCAGAAGAATACAATGCCGACGACTTCGAGCCAGAAAGCCCATCGGCCACCCCGTGCGCGTTTGGTATCAAACCCTTTCTTCCACAAGAAGCCATACGAGTTTGCGTATAGATTGAATCGGGCGAAAGCCATGACGAGATAGAAAAGCTTGTGCTGGAACGCGATTACGATTTTGGCGAAGCGGTCAAAGTGCATGATGCGTTTATAGTAAGACGACCAGAGGGAGGAGAAAAAGACGGGGGAAATGGCGAAGAAGGGGAGGTGTTCGATATCAGGATCACTAGAGAAGGGAAAAGAAGAAGTGAGTCTTCTAAACGTTGTCATAGTTGGTTGCAGTGCTTACTGTGTGGGATGGTTGGTTACCACTAGGTGTTGGTGAGAAGAAAAGGGGGTCGAATCGGTAAGAAGAAAACTTGCAGGTGGGGAGCTTAACTTACGATGGTGAACATTATGGTTCTGCGTCATGGGATGCTACTTAGTCTCGGCTGTGATAGTTGATTGGGGACTTTACTCACATCTACCCACCACCCAATGCTGAGGCCACCGATGAAGTCAGCTATTAGGATGGCTATCAGGCGATCGACCGCCCAATTGTGTGTGACGCCCATATGACCGAGATCATGGGCGCTAAATACCAATTGATGCCACATAAGGCCGAGGAATACAGCGCTGGTTATCAACCAGTTGTGGGAATAAGCGTATGCGGAGATACCGCCTAGCAGTGTATAACGGGCTATTTCAGGGCCATAGCCAGTTAGATAGCGGGTTTTGTAAAGACCAGCATCGGCAATGCGTTTATGCAGCTCGCGGTAAGCTTTAGAGTGCCGTGCTTGGACTTTGAGGGAGAGATTAGTGGGAGGAGGGTAGAGTGTAGCGAGTGTGGGTACATGTGACTGCAGTGGTAAATTTTTGTCTACAAGGAGGATCTGAGAAGGAGGTGAGAGAAGGGTATCTTCTGTCGACCTGAGAGCAGAGGCCTCTCGGTGCCATTCTGGTTTGCCATCGGCATCTAGCTTGCGGACCCAGCCGGACATGACTGGGGGAACGAGAGGCTCCCATATGTCTTCGGTAAGGACGACGCGGCCTATGGAAAATCGTTTGACCATGTCGAGGGTATTGTCGGAGTGGTATGCTTCTATTTCGTCCGTAGCGTCCCTACCGACAAAATGAAGGAGAGCGAGGCTGCCGCCGGGATGAGCATCGAGCCAGGACTGGGGTATACGGAGAAGGAGGTCATGGTATATGATGAGGTGCTCGCCGGCGAGGATGCGCGCTGCGACGTCGTGGCGAGTGCAGAGGGTAGTGGCCCCCATCCCCGATCGTGAATAGGAGGAAGACGCGACGCGCGAGTCACGCCATTTGAATATTTGTCTGCTAACCCTTAGCAAAAATAATTATCTCTGGCCCCCGCAGCCCCACCACTCCCGTCTTCTCTCCAACTCCGCTCTTCGTCCCGTCCTCCCTCCACTCCCTCCTTTTCCTCGCTGCTGGCCCCGTAAAACCCAGGGAGTGTTATCAAGCACAGGGTTTAGCCGACTAAGTGTTGCCAGTTCTGCCGTCTTGGCGTGAGAACTGCCGAAAGGAACCCACAAAGAGCAGACACCCTGCAACAAGAGATGGCTGCAGTTCATCCACATTCATCATCACGACCGCATCCCCACACCCACCCTCGCCTCCGCTCCTCCTCTGATCCTTTCCTCGATCCATCGTCTCCCTCCGGACATCGTCCCCCACCACCCCCTCCAAAGCCCGGCCCCAGGATGCCCACAGCAGTGGCCAAATCCGCTCCTCCAAACAAGGACATCCATGACATTACCGAAGCTGTAAGAGATACCGTTACCGTCCGAGATCGCAGCGACAGCCCTCGGACAAGGGTGGGCCGCAGCCAGACCGCCGTGTAAGCTCCAGACCCTGCTAATCTCTGTATGTTTGATTACAAACACAACAATTGATAGGACGCCTACAACCAACTC
Organism: Chlorophyllum brunneum; assembly: GCA_963576785.1. Taxonomy (NCBI): domain Eukaryota; kingdom Fungi; phylum Basidiomycota; class Agaricomycetes; order Agaricales; family Agaricaceae; genus Chlorophyllum; species Chlorophyllum brunneum. The sequence goes on along the minus strand of OY756140.1, from coordinate 2,524,906 downwards.
CAACTCTCGCCCAAGCACAAAGCGCTCCCAATCCGAAGATTCTGCCATTAATGCTGAAAAACCACGGTCGTCTGGTAAATCCCGGGGGAAAAAGAGCTCTCAGCACGCAGATGTCATTGACCGCCTCGATTTCACTGGCGTTGGTCGTATGTCCCTCTTCTGTCTCACCTCTCCGAACTTTCTCCCTGATCGATCGTTTCACTCCAGTCTTCCATCACGATGGCCCTTTTGATGCTTGCGCACCCTCTCGCAACAAGCAGCGCAACAAGGCCCCTCTTTATGCATGGAGCAATCCCCCCGACCCTGCTCAATACGGCGACAGTGCTTACCCCTCGGCACACGCCTATGCTGCGTTTTCCAATGACTACCCAGAACCACCAAAGAAGAAGGTTGATGCCATAGCCGAGGCTTGGGGAATTCATGAGCCCGAGCCCTATGAAGAATTCTTCGCAGGTGGCGGCGGCTCCACCCGTCCAGATGGCGATACGCCAGCCAGTTCTATCTACAACGGGAGGGATTCACACTCTAACCCAGCGGCCCGTAGTGGCGTCCCTAAACGAGGCAAGGATGAAGTCCAGCAGCCTCAGGGCAACAAAGAACAACGTCCTCGTGTCGTCACCCGTCGTTCGCTCGTTCCACCACCCCAACCGATATTCGTCCCAGATCCTGTCGATGCATCTGATTCAGGCTCCCCCCCCGCGAACTCACCGGGATTCCCGAAACGGCAGAAATCCTTGATGCAGAGGATACGTAAGATGCGCGACGCGCCAAATGTTCCAGTAGGACTGGAATACGAGCAACCCCCCTCTCCTCATTCCCCTCTCGACCATTCTCAGTTTGCTTCACAACCTACTCGGCCAACCCACAAGTCCCAGAATTCTTTCCTTGGGCGATTTGGTGGAAAACCCCAGAGCGGTGACAGATCGGAGCCCTTCCTTTTAATCGATCCTCTGCCAACCAGCAACAAAGATTTACCACCGCCCCCTGCCATCAATGCGACCAACTCCGGGGATAGTGCACAGGCCGGGGCTGAGTTTGGGTCACCTGGTATGAGCCGGAAGGCTAGTATCATGAAGAAAGTGGGAAGAGTTGTACGGGGGACCAGATGACCACTCCCCTGAACATTTATAGATGACCAGGAAGCGCTCCCGATCAATTTATTGAAATACCCAGGTTTAGATATAACCATCCCACCTTCTTTCATGCCCGCCCTCCTATTTACCGACCCCTCAATTTTCGATGTCGCAGATCTATGTATTCCCCTTTGCTTTCTCGTCTCGTATCTGTATATTCACCCACTGGGAATCCGTCTGTTGTCCATACCTTCGCGGACTGTGCCTATTGTGGTACTTCTCTTCTATCCTCTCCTTGTTCCAACTTACCGGGTCCAAATGTCCTGTCACTCAGCAACGGAAGTTTACCTCTGACCGATTAGCAGGAATATTGTACCAAAGTTACCAATTACCTGTATCTCTTTCTTTTTCTGTCTCCCTCTGTTTGTTGTTCTTTTGTATGATACGCCTGGCAATTTCTATTTCCTTGGCTAAATAAGCAACAGGAAGATTATACTTTGACATCATTGCACACTATGATTTACATCTCCACAGGTACTTCCCGGGCGTTGATCTTGGCAGCTTTCAGTGCGTCTTTCACTTCTGGGATACGGACTTCCCCACGGTGGAAGATACCGGCAGCTAATGCAGCCTCGACACCAGTAGCCTTGAAAACATCCACGAAATGAGCAGGTGTCCCCGCACCGCTACTTGCTACCACCGGAATCTTCACGCCCCTTCTCACCAGATTAATCAAATCGAGATCGAAACCGAGACCAGTTCCATCCCGATCAATACTGTTGACAAGAATCTCCCCTGCTCCTAGTTCTTCCACACCCTTCGCGAGTTCGAGGACCGACAAAGGGCGCTTTTCACGCCCTCCCGAGACGGTACATTGATACCACCACGCCTTGCCGCGCTCGTTCTCTGGACCAGTTCGTTTGCCATACACGAGTTCGTCCCTATGTGGGCCATGGTACATCCCTGGGTCGACATAAGCACGGCGAGGGTCAATGGAAACCACAACTGCTTGTCTACCATACGCGTGTGCGATGGTTTCAATCGCTCCGTTACCTTTTTCGCCAGTCGCGCGTAACCTCTCGACGGCGTACACAGCCTCGGACCCAATGCTAACTTTATCGGCTCCCGCACGGAAATACGCCCCCGCCACTTCCAATGCAGGACGTTTAGTACCGTCTGGATCAACAGTATCCCTGATCCCACCACCGATTGTTAAAGGAACAAAGATCTCTTCAGCTGTGGCGCGTACGACTGCGAGCATGGGCTGATCCCGGAGAGGAGAGTGACGGAAGGATGTGATGTTGAGTAAACAGAGTTCGTCTGCGCCTGCTGTGTAGTATTTCGCTGCCAATGAGACGGGTTTCCCGAGGTTACGGACTGCGCCTGCCGTTTTGGCTGTGATGGACTTGGTGTCGGAGGAGGAGGATTTTTCGCGGACGTCATACTGATCACCTTTTGTGACGACTAGATCACCTTCGTCGTTTGCACGTACGTCCATACATGCAACTATACGTTTGGTGAAACGGTGTTCTGGGCGAGATATGAGTGGTGTTGGGAGGTTGGGAGGTGCATGGGTGTGCACGGATTCTGGTTTACGCAGCCACTCGTCCAAGAGTCTCAAACCTGCGACTCCTGATTTTTCGGGGTGAAATTGCGTTCCGAATACGTTATTTTTGCGTACAGACGAGATGAAGAGTTCATTCCCGTATTGCGTAGTCGTGTACGCCCACGACATAGCTTCTGGGTATTTCTCATGGTCATACTTTGCGCAGTAGGAGTGGACGAAATAATAATATGATGATTCTTTGATTCCTTCCGAGTCGGTCTGGGTATTTAGCAGATCGGCAGTATTCCAGCCCATGTGAGGGACCGACTTGTCGGCATCGTCGAACCGCGAGATGTGGTAAGGTATAGTTCCAAGTCCCCGAGATGGAGACTCATCGGAGGACTCAAAGAGAACTTGCATGCCTATGCAGATACCAAAGTACGGACGCCCGGAGTTTATGTATTCACGTAAAGGCTCCAAAAGACCGCGATCGGTCAGATGCTGGATCGCCGTTTCGAAAGCGCCAACACCGGGAAAAACGAGGCTCTAAGGTGGTGGTGGGAGAATGATCATTGAGTGTACAGGTGTGGATTACGAGATAAGAGGCAAGACGGACGGTGGCTTTTGCGAAATCGGAGGGCTGGGAAATCCATGTGAACTTGTGGCCGAGTTTTGCAAGGGAGTTTGCGAGGCTCTGGACATTGCCAGCTCCGTAGTCGAGGAGGTAGAGACCCATAGGAAGTGGTAGATGTCCTGGTCGTCATCTTGTACAACGCAAATGAGTCAACGGAGATGTGCGGGCCGAAGGCTGATGAGCCAATGGGCGAGTGTTATCTTAACTTTATTGCCCTCGCTGACGTGCTTTTTCGTTCCCAATTCTCGGTCATATAAACACCCGTCTACGCCCACCTTGATGCTTCCATCCCCCACCGCGATCATGTCCAGTCCTATCAACATCGTCGGTGCCTCCGTCTCGCCTGCCACCACTCCCTCTTCAATCCATGACCACATCCGCAGTCTACGCCGCAAGGAGTCGGCTGCTCTGGATGCAATCCGCCAGCCCAAAATTCTCCACCCCATAGAGAACGAGGATCTCCGGTTGCTCATCCTCGAAAACATCAGCCAAGAAGCCGTTCGTACATTCACAAGCCAGGGCTTCCACGTCGATCACTACACCCGAGCCTTCTCAGAGGAAGAGCTTATCGAAAAAATTGGTTCATACCATGCCATCGGTATTCGCAGCAAAACAAAGATTACCAAGAACGTTCTGGCAGCTGCGTCCAAAGTTAGCATTGCTTCTTATCGTTCCTGACACTCTGGCTGATGAGTTGATTTATATGCATCTTACCCCCGTTTAGCTTCTGGTTATCGGCTGTTTCTGCATTGGCACGAACCAGGTAGACTTGAACGCGGCCGCACGAGCTGGTATTCCCGTCTTCAACTCTCCGTTCTCCAATTCCCGTTCCGTCGCAGAGCTCGTCATGTCCGAGCTAGTCGCGTTGTCTCGTCAATACTTTGAGCGCTCCTGGGAGATGCGCAACGGTGTATGGAACAAACAGTCCAAGAACTGTTGGGAGCTTCGGGGCAAGACTCTGGGCATCGTTGGCTATGGCCATATCGGCTCCCAGCTTTCCGTCCTCGCAGAAGCTTTTGGCATGCGTGTCCTCTTCTACGACGTAATTAACATCATGCCCCTTGGCTCTGCGCGCCAGGTAGAAACTCTTGAACCCCTCCTTAATCAATCCGATTTCGTCACTCTCCACGTCCCTGAACTTCCGGAAACCATCAACATGATTTCGCAACGAGAACTCGGCCAGATGAAAAAGGGCGCGTACCTCATCAACAATGCCCGTGGTCGCGTCGTCGATATCCCTGCCCTGGTCCAGGCTTTGAAATCAAAACACCTTGCTGGTGCAGCTATCGATGTCTTCCCCTTCGAACCAGCAGCGAACGGTGACGCATTCGACGACAAACTCAATTCTTGGTCAAGCCAGCTCCGTTCCACCCCTAATGTCATCCTCACCCCTCACATCGGCGGGTCAACCGAGGAAGCACAACGGATGATTGGAGACGAAGTCTCTCAGTCGCTCTCGCGCTATCTCAACTATGGCTCGACAATTTCTGCTGTCAACTTCCCTGAAGTCGATTTACGTGCCATCACTGCCGAGCAGGGCACCCAAATTCGTATCTGCCATGTGCACAGGAACCAGCCTGGTGTGCTCAAGCAGGTTAATGACGCCCTGTCCCCTTACAACGTCGAGAAACAGTACTCCGACTCCAAGGGTGATATTGCCTACCTCATGGCCGATATTGCAGACGTCAGCCCTGCTGATTTCAGTAGGTTAAAGGAGAGGATCAATAACACTGATGCCAACATCATCACTCGCTTCTTGGCTTGAAGAATGCACGTCCAAATGCAAAAGCCGGTGCGGACGGCGGTATATAATAGCAGCATTTATTCACTGTACAGTAAACATTCAACTTTTCTCGGATCCCATCGGGCTATCACTCAACTGACTGCCTTGCTCCATTCAACTGGCTGATTCTCTAATTTAACTCTGACGAATGCGATTATCTTATGGCCGTATTGTACAGTGGGAAGTCTTCGATTTGCTAGCGGAATAATAATTCGTGAATTCGACAATCCGTAATCCGGGAGGGGGTTGAAGTGCAAGTAGTCAAGAGCAATAGTATAGAGGAGAGGGGGTATAGAATCAGGGATCTTCTTCAGGATCGCCTATGCCACTCTCGAGGATGGCGAAATGCGTCTCCATCTCCGGCAAGCAAGGCGAATCATATATCTTACACGAACGCGTATTCCCGCGGGCTTTCTTGAGTTGTAGTCTAGGAAAGAAATTAGCCAGGGCTTCACATGCTTCCATCCGGGATGTCTCACCTTGTGGTGGAGGCATGTGCCATGATGTTGCCTCCAATAGGTTTCTTTTCATTCCCGGCGTATGGTCCAGCAGCAGCGTCTGGGTTCGACATAACTTGATTCGTCACAACTACGGCGATCCCGAACTGTGAGGAGGTTCGTGAGCATATGCCATCATAGCAAAGGAACCTCTAGGGCGTACCTCGTCCGCTAACCGCTGTAGTGTCCGCAGGAATTTACCCAAATGGTTTTGACGAGAAGACAGCTCCCCGCGTCCGCTGAAATCAGTACGGTAGAGGGCAGTGCACGAATCAACAATCAGTAGACAGAACCTACAGTTAGTGAATTAACCTGGTTTCTTCCGCTCACCGAGTATATGCTCACCTGGATTCGGACATGAGAGCACTAGCCATCGCTAGTAATTGATATTGGTGATCGGCGTTGTATGCCCTGGCATAAGCAACGTTATCCAAGACTTCCTCGCCGTTGAGACCATATCTCTCAGCAACCGCAAGTAAACGAACGGGGCGAAAAGTTCCTTCTGTATCGATGTATAGGCACTTGCCTTCTCCGCCGCCCATGCTCACAGGGAGTTGGCACGTCACAGCAAGAGTATGGCACAATTGGGATTTTCCTGTCCTAAACTCGCCAAAGAGCTCAGTAATGGCGCCAGTTTCGATTCCGCCTGTATTGATAAGTGCATCATCGAGAGACCGCTCTATTAAAGGTGGAAGCTAAACGAACCGCCAAGAAGAGCGTCAAGCTGCTTCGATCCAGTCGTTATATGCACAAGCTCAGACCGACGAGCATGGACCTCTGTTGCACTCTGAAAGCCCAATGGCACAATTTTTTGAGCTGCAGTAAGTGGATGGTTCAGGCCAGCGCGAGGAATGATTAGTTACTTCGTAACCCACCTTCCTCCAAAATCTTATCTGCCTTTTGGTCCGAAATGCCTTTGATCGTTACAAGGTGCTTCTTTGGCGTAAAAGCAACAGCTTCAACGGTATGTAGACCTGCGCTAGCAAGTTTCTTGATGTCATTCGGGTGAATTCCTGCTTCTGTGAGTTTAGCCACGAGGAGGGGGCCAGTGGTTTGAAATTCGTCATCGCCTTCTGGAGCCTGTGATGCTTGTGATGCTTGTGACATGATTAACCTAGTACCTGTGTGCGATATCCAAGAGGTTCTGGACTTGTTGAGCACGCCGTTGGTGACGAGACGAGACGAGTCAAAGCAAAGGAAACGAGGTGATGGCATTTCAACTTTCCCACAAGCATTAACGCGGGCGCGTTTTGGTCACGTGGTCGCGAAGGCTCACACTTTTTGCTGTGGTAGACACATCCACAAGCTGTAGGCCGCTTCTAACACATCACAGTGTCAGGGTACTGAAATTTCAACAACAGGCTTCATCGCCGGTCTCACACTAGGGGACCATTACTGAGAGAGAGAGAGAAAATTAGGACCTCGACTATCATTGGAGCCATATATTAACCCGACTTCACCTTCTGAAGCGACGGGGAGAGTATTACCTTGGCCGCCTTACCATGATACTGGAACGGCATAGGACAGTGTAAAATTGTATTGTGGTCCATCCATCGTCAACGGGTACAGTCACTGTACGCACAACCCAACAAGCACTTGAAGCACACAGTCTCTTTTTTTTTTTTTTTTTTTTTAAATCATCAATTTATATAGCGGTGCTCGATCGCAGTCCGTGTGTACATACATACAAAAAGCATACTCGTACAAAGTGTTCAGAGAGGGGAAATTGAACTAACCCCGCGAGACTCGATGCTGTCTAGCACGTACACTAGAGAGATATTTGGTACTACCATTGTCCTGAGAGAGAGAGTGAGAGAGAGAGAAAGAGATAGAGGGAAAGCTATCTACTCGCAATCACAAGGGAGAACAGCGAATGGTACTAGCGTATGGGAGGGTTCTTTAGCCCCACACCACGGGAATGATGGAAGTAGAAGGGAAGACTATGTAAAATAGTATACTAGCGAGGGAGGAAGAGATAGAGAAATGGGGTGAAGTCCATAACCGTGGAAGCAAAAGGAAAAGAGAGAGAGAAAGGAATCAAACCGGAGCCGACCCGAACCTCTGATGAACCTGGTGATGGCGTGGCGGGGGGATTGACCCAGCGCGGAAACGAGGGCATTCACCTTTGGGGGGGAAGGCGAATGCGGAGGGGTTGTGGCGCAAGAAGTTGGTGAACTTCTTGATCGTGTCAATGCTGAAGTGGTGGTTGAAGCTCTGGCACTGAAATAGGATATGTGACCTGGTTTGAACCATTTGATTGTCGCAGTGGTGGCAGGCCAGGTCCTCATTGGGGAAGAACCTTAGGCGGTACTCTCCAATCGGGGCATGGCAAAGTATGGTGCAACAAGCTCTTGCAAAGAGCTGTGGCTGGTATCCACATTCTCATATCCAGGGACCAGACTTGATGTGCGACAGTAGAGCAAAGGCTCCATTTGCTTGCACTGGAAGGTGGAAGAAGGAGCTGTTGAAGTTTCGGACATATTCTAGAAATAGATTATGAAGTCATTATTCTAATAATAGACTGATCCGTTACTTTCCAGTAACTTCATTCCTAGTAACTTCCTATGAGTTGCTCTGCATACGATGAGAGTCATAAGTACTTGATAGATTATTCTACATAGTACCAATGACTAGATACTACGTTCCGCAGTACTCCGCAGGCACTACGCCGCAGTTAAAGGGAGTCATAAGGAACAATCCATGCAATGCTAGTATTTTATGTAGTATGACTCGTCTATGTTACAATATGTATATAAACCCCATGTAGCAGACCTAAGTTCTGCATCTTGTTCAATCGAACAACTTCTTCATCATTGCCTATCTCTTTGAGTACAACATCTCCATCAATCTAATTGACTTTGACCTCTACTTAACTGACGTTAACCGCTTTATCAATAATATCTGTCTATCCAAATTACCTTACTACAGGTATCAGATAGAAGCTTATTATCTCGGTGAGTAGACCCTACGTTCTCTCCCACTGCGTTTACTGCTGCCCCCAGCAAACAACTCGTTACGGTCGTTTCCTCAACAGGTTATGGGCCCCGGTAGCCTTACCGATGGTTAAACCATTATCATCCCCTCTAAACCGAGATAGGATGATAGGGCTTTACCTAACAGAGTTATCCTTATATTTGATCATTGCTGATACGAGAATTTTTTTCTAGAAAGAAATACACTCGACGAAGATATTATGTCTACTAATAATATTGTCGCTGGTTTACCTAAGCTCAATGGGCCTAAGAACTATGCGTTCTGGTCTAGAAGGCTTCAGGATGCCCTAACCCTCATTTCTGTCACTGGTTCTGACCAGTCCGGATGGACTGTGACAGACCAGGATCTCTCCTCTAAAAATCCTGCCGCTTTAACAGAGGAGGATAGAAGGAGAGAACAATTGAGAGGTCAGGCATTGGATGTTATTAATGGCACCTTACCTGATTCTGTTACGACCTTAGTCTCTGACTCAGGTTGCAAGCCTTTGGATAAAGGAAAGGAAGTAGAGAAAGGAAGAAGGGATGATACGATTGGTAAAGTGTAAGGAATACATCAAGTATTACTACACTTTATATACTAGTGGTAGAGGCTAATAATAAGGGAGTCGAGTAACGGAGTCAGAGGAGAGGAGTAGAACGAGTCAGGTAGGAGGCACAGCCTCTAGGGTGATACAGGAGATGAAACAAGTATGAGAATACACGAGGTAATGGGCGCATGATGGGAATGAGCGGTCTATGATTCGTAACAATACCTCCCTTTCAAGCTTCATGTCCTCATGATACGTATTACTGTAAAGGTCCTTTGTAAGATAGAACATATGGAATTTGTTAAAGTTTAAGAAAACCCGACGAGTGTTTTTACTCGTTCATAGGTACGGCCGCTCCCAGAGCTCTGGCCAAGTCCTTCTTGTTTCCTCCAATGAGAGGTGTCTTGTCGACACGTCGTAAACCAATCCAGAGGGGTGCGTGTGGTGGTCCTTCTTTAAACAGGAAGTGGGTGTGGTTGTTGTACGTAGTGTTGTCGTTGGTGTGATTGCTTAAAAGTTTGTACACGATCTCTTTCCAATAATCGTTGTCCTTTTCTCCTTCTGATTTCAAAGTGTTATATCCTGTCGGCGGGTGGAAAGTCATGGGTGTGATGGGGGGTACTACCGTGGTGAGTATGGTTTGGAGGTGAGCGACTTCCTCTTCGATGTCGGGGTGGAGTAGCTGGTCGGCGGCGGTTCTTTCTTGCATCTTTTGTTCGCATGTGTGGCAGATGTGGTGTTGGATGGGGAATGGGTCGTTACTAACGAGTAGTCGATTAACGATGTGGTGGGAGAGGTTGTCTGTGCTTCTGGATTCGTACGTATTGAGTCGTTCGGCTAGGGCTACAAGGATACTGTGCATCCGAGCTCGTATGTTGGAGATAACGAGGAGTTGCAAGTCGTCGTTAATCTCGTACAAGTGTCTCTCCAGTTGGTCTCTCCTTCCTTCGTTGATGATGAACTGATTGAGTCTTGGAGTGGCGTCAGATAAGGTGTCCATAATTTTCGAGGCTCCTTCTTGGGTTGCTTTTACTGCTGCTCCCAGTAGTATTATGGTGTCGACTAGGGTTTCTCCTTCTACGATTTCTTCCTGGTTGGTCCTTTCTGGGACGAGTTCTTCAAATTCTGCGAGGTAGGGGTACGGGGTAAGTTGGCGTTCGGCGGGCATGGTGTATTGTAGAGATAGTTGGCAAAGTCAAGGGTGAAGTGAATACCACGAGTGATGCGATGAGTGTAGTGGTTACTTGAGATGCGAGGTTTGCTGTTCATAATTGCTGTTTTTTACCTCCCCTTTTTATAGGTTTCGTCCTCGAAATCTTGCTTATGAATTCTTGTACTGCTTCCTTGGCGCTGTCTAAGTTTGTTTCGTCTTCCCATGTATCTTCTTCGGACGTATATCCTTTCCAGTGTATTAGGTACTGTTTTCGTTTCCCTTTCATGCGGTGTCCTCGGACTTCGTCTACTTCGTAGTGTTCTTCATCGTTAACTATCTCGGGGATCGGTGGTGGCGGAGTGCGCTGGCTGTCATACTCGGGGTTGTGATAGGGGGAAAGTAGTCTGCTGTTGAATACGTCGTGTATCGCCTATGTTTCAGGTAGCTCCAGGCGGTAGCTTGTTTCGCCTATTTTTTCTTTTACTCGGAACGGTCCGTATCTCTTGTGATCTAATTTTTTCGTTGGTCTTGTTGTCCTAATATTGTCTGCTTCCAGCCAAATTTGGTCTCCTGTTTGGTACTTGTGTTCTGGCTTTGTGCTGTTTCGCTTTTCCATCTGTATCTGGTTTTGTTGGAGCATTTTGATCGTTGCTTGGCGTATGTCCTGCAGTTCTTGTATTCTTTCCGTGATTGCTGGAGCCTTGATCTCATTTGAGATGTCGCCCTTCCATGGGTGTCGCCCGTATACTATCTGGAACGGTGAATGTCCTGTGGCACTATGTGTTTTATCGTTATACTGGAATTCTGCCGTGCTGAGCCATTTCTTCCAGTTGTTCTGTGCGTGATTGATTACATTTCTGAGGTAGGCCTCAACCTCTTGGTTGATGCGCTCCGTTTGACCGTCTGTTTGTGGATGGTATGCCGTGGATAGGTTTCGTTGGGTGCCGGTTGCTTTGCAAAGTTCCGCCATGAATTTTGATGCGAACTGTGGGCCTCTGTCACTGATGATCCTGCGTGGTATCCCATGTTGTCTCCATATGTCGTCCCGATATATATCTCCTAGCTCCTCGGATGATAGGGTGGTGTTAACTGCTCGTAGTCTGATCATTTTGCTGAAACGATCAACGATGACAAGTATCGCGTCGTATCCCTCCGATTCTGGCAGTGGTCCTATCATGTCGATTGATATCTCTTCCCATGGTCCGGTGGGTATTGGTAACGGATGGAGGTGTGTGGTAGGTCGTGTTCGGAGTATTTTATTTCTCTGACATGTGTCACATCCCTTGATGTATCGTTTAACATCGTTACGCATTTGTGGCCACCAGTATGTCCTTTTGAGGAGTTCGATCATTCTGTGTTGTCCCGGGTGTCCTACGTCCGTTTTGTCGTGGTGTTGTTGGAGTATTTCTTGGCGTAATTCGGTGTTTGGTGGTACGTATATTCTTCCTTCGAAGATGGGTAATCCATCAGTTTCCCATATCTCCTCTGGTCGTTTCTCCTTTTCTCTTAACCATTGTGTTTCTCTCCTCTGCTCCTTTCGCAGTCGGTGTTTCAGGTCTTCTTCTCCCGATATATCCCATATTTGTCTGATCTCGGTGGTAGTGTTGTCGAATAAGTGGTCGGGTAATAGCGTGATATCTGTGTTGTCTCTGGTTGTGTCCGTTTTCATTAGTCTTGATAACACATCTGCTTTTGTGTTTGTTTTTCCGGGTATGTGTTTTAACGTGTAGTGATATTCCTGTAGTTCCAGTTGCCATCTCGCCTGTCGTCCTGTGAGTTGTTGCGGTTTCCTAAAGTATTCCAAGTTCTTGTGGTCCGTCCATATCTCGAATGGTTTGTCGGCGTCGAGTAGATATTGTCTCCAAGTTTTGACCGCTTCTCGGATTGCCAATAGTTCTTTGTCATAGATCTGGTAATTTCGTTCTGCCGGTGTCATTGTTCTCGAGTGGAATGCAATTGGGTGCCACTGGTTATCTTGGTCTTGTGATAATACCGCTCCTACTCCGTACCCTGATGCGTCTACCTCCACTCTATATTGTCCTTTATCTCGGGGCATCGCTAGTACTGGTTCGCTCGTGATTTTCTTCTTGATTTCTTCGAACGCTTGTTGTTGCCGTTCTGACCATGACCATTGTGCGTCTTTCTTCTTGAGTTCATGTAGTGGTGTTGCTATGTTACTGAAGTCTTGTATGAATCGTCGGTAGAAATTTGCAAAGCCGAGGAATTTTTCGACATCCTTCACGGATTTGGGTGTTGGCCATTCCCTTACTGCTTTCACCTTCTCTTCCTCCATTTTAACGCTGCCCTGTCCTACCACAAAGCCCAGTATGGGTATTTCTTTCGCGTCGAACATACATTTTGATCGTTTGAAGTATAGCTGGTGTTTGGCTGCAATGTCTAAGAACCGTGTCGTTCTTTTCTCGAGTTCCTCCTGTGTGGTTCCTGGAATGACGAAATCGTCCATGTAGTTGACAAGCGTCCCGTCATGTAATAGTTCTCGGAATATCGTGTTCATCATTCTTTGGAAGGTTGCCGGTGAATTGCTCATTCCGAAGAACATGACCGTAGGTTCAAATAATCCGTTGTTTGTTACGAACGCTGCCTTCCATTCGTCTCCTTTCCTGATTCGGACGTTGTTGTATCCCCAAATGATGTCGAGCTTATTAAACACTTTTGCGCCCTTTAGTCGGTCTAACACCTCGCTTATAAGTGGTAGTGGCGTTTTATCTTTGATGGTGTGTTCATTCAGCTTCTTGTAATCTTGTACCAGGCGTTTTGTTCCGTCTTTCTTTGGTATAAAGAAGCATGGGGTGGCGTAGGGGGATTGTGATGGTCTGATACGTCCTGAGGCGAGGTTTTCGTCGAGGAATTTTTGTAGTTCCTGTTTTTCCGTTATTGTCATTGGGTAAACTTTGGACTGCAGTACCGGGGGTGCGTCTTCTGACAGATTTATCTCGTGGTCCCATACCGTGTGTGCGGGTAGATTATCGAAGTTCTTTTTGTTGAACAGATGGGTGTACTGTCGGAGGTATGGTGGTAGATCTTCATCGTCCGTCCGGTCCGCCTTTTTCTCTTCAATGTGTTCCTTGACTGTCCGTATTTTCTCGTTGAACCGTATGTTGCTATGTGATATTTTGCAATCTTCTGGACATCTCGTGAATCGTATGACATGATTGTTCCAATCGATTTCCGGGTTATGTTTGACCAGCCAATCGTGCCCCAGGTATAAGTCCGCGCTTTCCAATTGTGTTACTAGAGCGTCGATTTGTTCCGTGTGGTTGCCGTTGTTCAGTACTAGTTGTGCTTTATCTGTTATTTCTCCCTTTCTATTCTCCGTTCCATCGGCGTTGATTACTTTGATTGGGATTTCCAGGGCTTTAGTCGGGATCTGTTCTTCTTCTACTGTTCGTTGTGCTATGCACGTGTGGGTGCATCCGGAGTCTACCAGAGTTATAATTGGTTTGCGTCCCATTTTTGTCTGGATTGTTGAGTCGAGGAGAAGTTCGCGCTTAGAGTTTCGTTTTTGGGGAATCACGTATCTTCTATTCTGTGATAAAACAGGAACTCTAGTTTTATTGGCTCGCGGGTTTGCGCTTACTTGGAGCCTTCGACAAAATCCTCTTTCTCCTCTATCTCTTGTTCATCATCCTCGTTGGTTTCTCTAATATGGGCTTTCTTGGGTGCCCGGCAGTTCTTCGAGATGTGGCCCTGTTTACCGCAGTTGTAACACGTTATTTTGGTGTACGTGACTTTCGTCTTCTTTCTGCAGTATTTGGCGATATGTCCGTAAAGGTTGCAATTGTAGCACCTTGGTTTCCCCATCTGATCGGTGTCTGCCCTTTGTCGTCCTATTTCCATGGGCTGTCCTCTTCCTCCATAGATAACTCCGGTGGTGGTTCTGACATCTCCTCTGGTGATGTCCGTTGCTTCGTAACCTTGTCCTACTGCGAGGATCGTGGTTTTCCATTTGCTGTATGTTGTTGGGACGGAGGTTGTCGGATAACCTACTATGGTTCGAATAATGTCTGCTCGGGTGTGGCGCTTGAGAAGGAATATCGCGTGTGTGTCGTCTGTTCCTGCTTGGGCTCTCAATGCTTCGAATTCGATTAAGAAGTCTGCTGTGTTCTTCTTTCCCTGTTTGAACGTCTCTATTTCTCCTTCGGCTATGGCTTTCCTATTCCCCAAGGAGAATGTGGCTTCTACTTCTTTCGTAAAGTCCTCCCAAGCCGGTGTTTTCTTGTTCTGGATGGCTTGTAGTTGCGTGTTGGCGTAAGGACCTGCTAGTCCTCCTTTCATCCTTGCCAAAATGGCTACTATTTTCTGTTCTTCCTCCTCTATCTTGTTGAACATTAGCCATAAGGATATGGCTCTCCACCAATCGTCAAATTTGGTCCTATCCCCATTAAAATATCCTGGTTCCGGGGCTAGGTTCTTTGGTACGTTGATCTCGTCTGTCATTTCTGGTTCTGACTCTGGTTCGCTGTGTTCGTTTTCGTAGGTCTCGGCGATTTCTATATCGGCTGTGGCGTCGGCGACTTCTGTGTCGAATTCGGTTTCAAATAGAGCTGTGTCGATTTCTTCTTCAAACGGAGCTGGTTCTTCGTCTGTACTGTGTTCGGATTCTTCCTCGTAGGTTTCGGCGATATCTATATCGGATGTGTTCTCGGCGACTTCTGTGTCGAATTCGGTTTCAAATAGAGCTGTGGTCTCGTCTACGCTGTGTTCGGATTTTTGCCGTTTAAGGCCTTCAGGGATTTCTGGTTCTGTTGATCGTTTGGATCCTGTTGCTACGGGTGAACCCTGGATGTCTGTTGGTCTCGGAGCTCTCTGTCTTCTCGGTGTTCTCGATGAGCTACTGCTGCTCATATACTGTTGTCCTGGTCGGAGGCTATTATTCCAAGCCTAGTTACGAATAGTGGCACCTCTCTTGCAAGGTGAGTTGAATGACACTTTACCAAATGTTACGACCTTAGTCTCTGACTCAGGTTGCAAGCCTTTGGATAAAGGAAAGGAAGTAGAGAAAGGAAGAAGGGATGATACGATTGGTAAAGTGTAAGGAATACATCAAGTATTACTACACTTTATATACTAGTGGTAGAGGCTAATAATAAGGGAGTCGAGTAACGGAGTCAGAGGAGAGGAGTAGAACGAGTCAGGTAGGAGGCACAGCCTCTAGGGTGATACAGGAGATGAAACAAGTATGAGAATACACGAGGTAATGGGCGCATGATGGGAATGAGCGGTCTATGATTCGTAACAGATTCCCTGTTACTCCATGGGCATGATGCTCCTGGATTTCTCTGGACTGATTTGAAAACCCACTTTGGGACATCTTCTCCTGCCGCGGTGTATTCAATTCTCCAAAGAATGTTGCGAAAGCGCATTTCAGGGAATCAAGATCCAGTAATGGATCTAGCTGAATTGAGAACAATGGCTTCTCAATTAGAAACAGCTAAGGTAAAATTACCAGAAGTTTTTGGTACGATGATCGCTTTGAACGCATTACCACCGGATTGGAATGCAGTGGCACAAACAACATTGGCGAATAATCACGATGTTGTAGATATGACCTGGGAGGTAGTTCAGCAGGCTATAAATGCTGAGTGGTCAAGACGTGAAGGGTCAAGACCTAACATGTCTAACCCCCAAGCATCTTTCACTGCTACCGCCAACTACCAAACTCGCCCTCAGGGCAATATCCCCAGGACTCGCCCTGGACCACCCTGGAACTGCTTCCACCCTGGAGGCGATACCAGGGCCCAGCCTGCAAGAGGTCCTTGCCACCCTGCCAATCCGAGTGGGCAGCCCCCTTAGCCTTCTCCCCCTTCTCCTACCTGGATTAACGTCCAAAAGAAGAAGAAGAAGCCCAAGAAGCGCCAGGGTAAACCCCAGGCCCACATGGCGGAAGCCATGGCGGGCTTCGCCGCTGCCACGGAACCGGCGGTCCGTCACTTCACTGGTCCGGGGATGACCCCCTTCGACCTAATGAGGCGCATGGACGCGCCTCGACCCGTTCCCGCTCCCGCTCCTCCGACCACTCGTGTACTTGTGAGTGAGAGACCAAAACCGCTTACTTGGGTTAATCCCAAGAAGGTCCAGCAGGCACAAGAGAACGCTCGTGCTGAGCTCGAGAAAAAGGTGTGTGCTGAAGCACGAAACTTATGTTTCACTGCCCTCCTCGAAAACTCACTGCAGATCCAACAGGTGACCACCTGGCATGACCGTGTCACTGGTCCTTCGCCCATGCAAATGGCGAAGAAACGTGCACTCGATCGTTACGATTGACGAATGCACGAGGTCTCTCACCCCTGTGCCCAACAAGGACAATCGGTGACACTGCCCGGTGCACCTTCGGTTCCTTCTGGTCACCCCCCAGGTTGTACCTGTGAGGGACACACGAGGGTGAGTAAATGGTTCACTAAAAACAGTAACCCTGATATTAACGCGACTCGCGTCCGATTTGCTTTTCTCTTACCGCATGGTTCGCCATACGCCTTATTGATTTCTCCCAAATTTGGGAATAAACTCAATTTGGTTATACATCATGTGGTAAAGATCCCAAGTATGGACTCTGTCGCCCAGGGTGACTCGCTTGAACCTGGAGAGGTTTGGCCATACTACCTTCCTCCTCCGGAGGAAATAGTAGCTCCAGCCGTTAGGACCTACGAAGAGGAGTTCCCTCCTCTTCCTCGGGCCTCCCCTCCAACGGAGCGATTCCAGAGTAAGAGATTCTCTCTTACTCAGAAGAACAAGACTGCTGATAGGCGTCTTGCTACACTTTCAGTGTTGGTAGACGAAGCCTTCAAACGGCTTGAGAGTGAGAAGGAGGTCGATGACCTCATGGCGCCGGCTCAGGATGTCACCTACGACATCCACAACCCCAGGAACCCTGCAAATGTCGCAGGACCCTCTTCTGGGCCTCTCCCCAAGTCTCCGAAGTCTGAACCTTTTGCTTCGGCACCTCAATCTGAGGTGTCACTTGGACTCTCGTCGACCGACTATGGGAGCGACTTCAAGAAGAAGGGAGGAGCTGGGTACGTGATCAATTCGATCTTAGATACTCTTACTAACCCTGATACACAGTCCTGTCACCAATATGCCGACTGGCCGTCTTCGCAAGAAGAAGGGCAAGGGCAAGGGGAAAGGACGTCGGGGGCCGGGCATGTAACTACACTATCGGGATCTTTAGGATTCCATAATAATGTTGTTTCTTCGTGCGAATCAATGAATGAGAAGTGTTTTAACACTTCTCAATTTTCTTGTTTCTCTACGCGCATGCCTGATCAGTATTTAAGAGTACTGGATCAATTTAGATCTCGATCGCGAAGCAATGATCAAATCATAACGCCACTAGAAGAATATAGTGACGTATGGTTATTAGACTCAGGGGTATCATGTCATTATACCCCTTATGCGGAAGACTTTATCAACTTCGAAGAACTCGAAGTTTCGATCCCAATTAAGACTGTAGGAGCACAAAGTCCCTACCTTAATGTGGTTGGTCTTGGTGCAGTTATGCTTAAGCATAGAGTCTATAACGGGAAGACTGACAGCATTCAACCAATGCAGATATTAATATATCCAGTCTTCCTTCTAAAAGGAACCTCTGAACGACTAATGTCAGTGGGACAGTTATGCCAGGACGGCAAAACTGTTAGAACAGATGCCAACGAATCAGTAGTAGTTGATAGCGAAGGAAATGCTATTCTTCAAGCATATCCTTCAGCAAGTCGCAACACTACTTTACATTTTGTTAACACAAAAATTGTACATTCGGAACAAGCAGCTATGACTGCGGATCCGATCGTTGGCTACAAAGTTGTACATGCGAGATTAGGATATCCCTCTAATCGTATCCTCAATCACTTTGAGAAAAATACGATTGGGTTTACTCTGGTGCGGATTCCCGAGCAAAAACCAGTCTGTGACGGTTGTGCCAAGGGAAAGATGCACCAGAAACCCTTTAGAAAGAACCCTACACGCGCAAA
The DNA here is from genome assembly GCA_963576785.1 of Chlorophyllum brunneum. Taxonomy (NCBI): domain Eukaryota; kingdom Fungi; phylum Basidiomycota; class Agaricomycetes; order Agaricales; family Agaricaceae; genus Chlorophyllum; species Chlorophyllum brunneum. The sequence goes on along the minus strand of OY756140.1, from coordinate 2,506,712 downwards.
GCGTCCATTCGAAAGAATACATTCGGATTTAGTTGAACTTCCGATTCTTTCTTACCATAAATTTAAATGGGTCATGACCATAATGGACGACTTTTCCTCTCATGGATGGATTCGCTTCCTCCATAAGAAATCAGAAGCAGCAGAAGAAATGAAAAATTTCATTGCCTTAATTCAGACTCAATACGAGACTAAATTAAAATATCTCTGCACTGATAGAGGAGGAGAGTATGCAACTGACGAGTTGCAATCTCATTTGTGCTCATTAGGGATTATACATGAGACCAGTGCACCGCACATACACCAACAAAATGGTCGAGCGGAACACTTGAACCGAACTCTAATGGATAAAGCAGAAGCCATGCGGCATCATGCTTGTATTCCTGATGGTTGGTAGGAGTTTTCTATAGATCATGCGATACATATCTATAATAAAACACCGGTATCACGGCTCATGTGGAAAACACCCTATGAAGTGTTGAATCAGAAGATTCCAGACATCTCCAAAGAGAGAGTCTTTGGCTGTGGTGCTTATGTCTTTCTTCCAAAAGAGATAAGAGACAATAAACTGACAGCGAAGTCAGAACTCATGATTTTCCTTGGTTGGACATCAGACAGGAAAAATTATCGTTTCATGAGGCACCTAAATGGGAATGTAATCTATACATCTCCAACAGCTGTATTCAGCAAAGAACACTTCCCTAAATGTGTTGGGAAGAAGCGAGAAGAACGGATGAACCAACCATCATCTTCTACTTCTCGAAGTACACCTTCGGAAGTTATTGTCTTCCATGCTCCAGATCCATCTACTGGTTTACCTATTGATAAACCACCAAGCCCTATTCCCCGAACTTCTACCGGAAGTTCTCCAGAAGAAAGGACTTATAGATCTGTTCATGGACGTATTCCAACTTCTTTCCCTGAACCTAAAAAGAATAAAGGAAAGGGAAAAGCATCAAATATCGATACTGATATTCAGGAGGAGTGGGATAGTATTGTGCAAAACATTCTCTTTCCACCAAGAGAAGCACAAACACCAGAAGACGATGACAGTGATCGATTATCATATGCTGATCCACCTAATCACCCTGAAGGTCCTAACCATCCGCCTTCTCAAAGAGATGATCTAGATGTACAACCATTCATACCCTATACCCCTGTCGAAGATGATCGGGATGCTGGTCCTTCTGTACCACAAGGTCACTCGGATCAAATACCGGTTTCTGAAATACCTCAGAGACCGCAAAGAACCAGAAAAGTACCTGAACATCCAGGAAACTTCTATGGTTCTACAAAGCATCTGACCAAAATACTCCAGGACTATGAGATGTTCCAACCTCCTAAGTTGAAATTAACAAGTTCTACAAGTAGACTTGTTAGACAAATTCGATCAGAGGCTTCCAAACCTGGAATAATCGATAGACGTTCTCAGCATGAAGCTTCTACATTAGAAGACTTATGCAGAGAAGGAGGAGTAGGGATGATCGATTATCTGTGCGCTCAAAAAGTCGAATCACCATTAGTTCCTATTTCTTTCAAGGACCTAAATCGACTACCATCAGAAGAGAAATCTAAATGGTGGAAAGCGTGCTTAGAAGAGTTAAATTCACTCAAAGAAAGACATGTTTATGACTTAGCTAAACTTCCGCCTGGAAGAAAAGCTGTCAAAAATAGATGGGTCTTCACACCCAAATCAGACGGTCGATACCGTGCTCGACTAGTAGCAAAAGGATTCTCTCAGATAGAGGGAATCGATTACGATGAACTATTTTCACCAGTAGTCTGTTATGAGACAGCATGACTCATATTTGTAGTCGCTGCCCTCAACGATTGGGAGATGCTCAGTTTAGATGTTAAAACTGCTTATCTCTACGGAAAACTGGATGAAGAACTCTATATGGAACTTCCAGAAGGTTTCAATACAGGTCGTGGTAATCTGGTTTGGAAATTAAACCGAGCCATTTATGGATTAAAGCAATCTGGACAACAATAGTGGAAGGAATTGACTAAGTCAATGACCGACCTAGGATTTGTCCGATCCAAACTAGATACTGGAGTCTATTATTACTACGACCCTGAAACCAAAGAGCTTATTATAGCTCTGGTCTATGTAGATGACTCAATGTTCGTCGGAATTAGAGGCTCTAGACTTCTACATGAGAAGTGAGCACTCTTTATGAAGAAATGGGAATGCCGAGACCTTGGTCCAACCAAAGAGTTTCTTGGCATGAAGATTTCGTGAAATCCTATAAACCGATCAATCACCCTAGACCAAATGGATTATCTAGGAAAAGTACTTGATCGATTTAATATAATTGGAAAAGAAGAAATACCATTACCAAATGGATTTATCTTTGAATCCAATACAGGAAAAGCGACACCTGATTTCATAAAGAGGTATCAACAATTAGTAGGATCGGTTATGTATCTGATGATAGGCAGTCGGCCCGACATAGCTTTCACCACTGTCAAATTATCACAACATATGACCAATCCTACTAAAGCGCATTACAATACAGGCCTACATTTGCTAAAGTATCTTAATGCTACTCGCAAATATAGAATTACCTATAATGGAAGTTCTATGCAAGGCCTGAATGCCTTTTCCGACTCTGATTGGGCTGGTGATCCAATTAGTCGTAAATCTGTAACTGGATATTTCTGTTTGTTAGCCAGCGGAGCTATCGCTTGGTTAAGCAGGAAACAGAAAACTGTTGCATTATCTTCCACTGAAGCCGAATATATGGCTTTGTTAGATTGCAGTCGACAACTTGTTTGGACTGTCAATTTGTTGGAAGAAATTGGTATCCAATCATTAGCCCCTTATCTCTTTGGTGATAATGAGGGTTCAATATTTTGGGCCAAGAATCCAGTAACAGAAAAACAATCAAAACACGTCGACGTCAAATACCATTACATCCGTGATTTGGTAGAAGACGGAAAGATTGAAATATTCTCTGTGAAAGGCACTGAAAATCCTGCCGATATTCTCACAAAGAATTTAGACAAAATTAAATTCAATCTATTCCGACCTCGCCTTGGCTTGACGTTTGAGTGATTAAAAAACTCTATATCAATACAGAGCAAGGAGGAGTGTTGAAGTTTCGGACATATTCTAGAAATAGATTATGAAGTCATTATTCTAATAATAGACTGATCCGTTACTTTCCAGTAACTTCATTCCTAGTAACTTCCTATGAGTTGCTCTGCATACGATGAGAGTCATAAGTACTTGATAGATTATTCTACATAGTACCAATGACTAGATACTACGTTCCGCAGTACTCCGCAGGCACTACGCCGCAGTTAAAGGGAGTCATAAGGAACAATCCATGCAATGCTAGTATTTTATGTAGTATGACTCGTCTATGTTACAATATGTATATAAACCCCATGTAGCAGACCTAAGTTCTGCATCTTGTTCAATCGAACAACTTCTTCATCATTGCCTATCTCTTTGAGTACAACATCTCCATCAATCTAATTGACTTTGACCTCTACTTAACTAACGTTAACCGCTTTATCAATAATATCTGTCTATCCGAATTACCTTACTACAGGTATCAGATAGAAGCTTATTATCTCGGTGAGTAGACCCTACGTTCTCTCCCACTGCGTTTACTGCTGCCCCCAGCAAACAACTTGTTACGGTCGTTTCCTCAACAGGAGCTACCGCTGTAGGACTTGAAGCCGAACATGGCTTGCCATGTGTGGATGGCGCATTCGGCGGATTTCTTTTGGAGGTAGTCGATCGAGTTGGGGACTCAGTGGTTTCGACCTCGGTTTGGCCAGGCGACTGTTTGGATCCAGTCATGAGTGGCTTTCTGCAACCCGTATTTGCAATTGGACGGAGTGTGATAGAAGGAAAGGCGGTGCTGGTTGGACTTGCTGAACCAGGTCAGGAGTGCCTTCGAGGTGAGGATAGACTGCCGCTGGCAGGAATGTGGAGAGCAGTCGAGTAGTAGTCGGGAGGCTACGAGGGAATCAGTGAACACATGGATGTGTTCAACCTGATCGTAATCGGCAGAGGCGAGTACCTTGGTGATGCCTAGGTACTGCGCGACCAGCTCGGTATCGGTAGACGTGGTGCCTCCGAGCCTCTTCATGACAGACATTCCTCTGTCTAGATGTCGAATAGTGGCCGCCGCTGTGTACTGGCTGGCAAGCGGGTTGGGGTTGGGGTGGACTGAACCATCTGTACCAATAGTGATGGACTTGGAGTCCGTCGTCGCGTTCATTGTCATGTCATCCCAGAGGGTCTTCGAGAGGTGGGGTTCGTCTCGGTTGAAACCTATGAAAGAAATATTAGTAGGGAACTGGTCAAGTAACCTACGTCCAGGCCAGAGAGTCTTAGAAACAGAGTTGAAAGATTCTATGTAGCGAGTCTCGGGGGTGGGGCGGGAAACGTCCATCACTGCTCCAAGCATCTTCTTCTTCTGAATCTCCGTGAAGTTCTTGATGTGAAGTCGATGTGGGGAAGAATGATATTCTTTAATCAATCTTGCCAGTGCGTGTTCGTCGTCCAAAGTGTGTAGCCTCGACGTTTGTCGTTCGGCGAGCTTTCGGAGGTGGAGTTTAATGGGCATGAGCCCGAAGCACACAGTCTCCGCCTCCTTTCAATCCCATCATTCTGGCTTCGATGGTTCTAAAAGTGCTCTAGGTGCGGAGCCAAACCACAGACATAGAAGAGCTGCATTTGGCTCCGTCTCAAATCTGACCCTGAACCTGAGGACAGCGACAAGATTCGTCTGGCATATTCTTCTCGGGATGTTCTTGAGGTCCTCTCCCCAGACGTATGGCATAATTCCACCCACCGCAGTTTGACTAGTACGTGCACGGTCCGGAAGATAAGATGCGGTATGGAAACGGTGAGCCCGAATCACCAGGAAACACAGCAACTCGAGCAGATCTATTCAAACCCCTGTAACAAGTCCCATCGCTTACGATGGTTTGTTGGTAGATTCTTGTCGAAACGAAAATAACTACAGCACCATTCGGGTACGACAATGTAACTGGACTATTATGCTCGGCGTCGATCTATCTCATCTCACGCACCGTCTCCGGGATACCCACTTCCTAACCAAATGTGGTCCATCGTCGTAGGAAAAGTGGGTCGCCCAATTTAGCCATACCGCCGCTTGTGTAGGCTGCCATATTTGTCACTCAAGCGCGTTTTACTTCTCCATTTAATATGCCAAAAACTTCTGATGACAATTCATCAGGTCCATATGGATGTGTCGCCCAGATATAGAACTAGCGTTCTCGCGGCGAAGTGATGTGAGATGAATGTATAAAGTACAAACGATACTCTATTCCACGTCCTTCCCACGAACAACATGTCTCAAATCCAGGGCATTCAACACACAGAAACACGAGGGTATACTAAGGTCGACGGAACCCCGTATGTTCTGCCTCACGACGAGGAAGAGCGCCGAAGGTGAGACACCCTCGACCTGTTCGGTGTCCCCTCAACTCATCACCATCGTCCAGACTGACCCTTCAGAGTAATCTGTTCCTACGTATATATGACAACAAGGTTCTTCACGCCCCAGTCGAACTCAGGGACGATGATTGGATTCTAGAGGTAGGCACTGGCACAGGTGAGCTTAGTAATTACCAGATACAGAAAAATGTACTGAGATCCTTTTCTTATAGGAATTTGGCTTCAAGACCTGGCCAGGCAGACGCATGTGAAGCCCCAGTACGTCGGCATAGACATCGAACCCGCCCTCTTTCCAGATCCATCCATCCTCCCACCAAATATGACATTTGATGTACAATCGGTCACCAACCTTCCCGCCGAATGGACGAACAAGTTTACTGTCCTTCATCAGCGTCTTTTAATCGGTAGCATCCGAAAGCATGAATGGGGGCACGTTATCAGTGAGCTATACCGGGTGCTTAAGCCAGGCGGTTGGGTCCAAATGTTCGAAGCGGACATCTCGGTCAAATCGATCAGTCCAGCGCTGGCTAAGTTCCAAGAATTGCTGTATAAGTCGTCTGACGCACGAGGAACAATGGGACGTAATATCACTCATCGGCTACCCGAATTCTTGGGGCAAGGTGGTTTCATTAGTCTGCATCAGGACGCCCGACAAACACCGCTCGGAGCTTGGGCTGGCCAGGATGGCATTGATGGAAGGGATAATATGCTGGACGTTATACGAGGACTCAAGACACCCATGCTAAAAGCTGGTGGCTTTGGAATAGTTGGGAGCGAGGCTGAATACGACGAGCTAGTAGAACAGATCTGGAAGGAGCTCGATAGCATGCCGGGATGCGGGTGGGCTTGGGTTATGTTCTGGGCGCAGAAGCCAGAACAACCTTGATTTCGATGAGTGGCGTTCTGAGGAGATCCGATGCTCTCTACATGTTAGCAAGGTGTACATTACTGGACGCGTTGTTTGTATGTATTATGTTAACCAAGGCTCTCACCGATAAACCATCCGGCACTAACGCTATGGATCATCAGACGGGGACTTGTCCAGAACTTGCTATCGCACAATCACGACAACTCCCCGCGCTTCCACCCGACGTTCTGGTTGAGATCTTTCAAACTCAATTTCCATCTAACGTGGGTGGGGATCCTCCAGACAATCTTCCTTTGCTCGCTGCCTCAGTATGCCACTATTGGAGAAATGTGGTCCTCAGTACACCCTCCGCGTGGACTAGTATGACAGCTAGCAAAATCAGCAGATATGATCCTGCCCTCTATCTGAAGAGGTCACTACCCTATCCATTCAACCTACACCTCTATTTTGATGGCGCAGATTCTTTTCGTTGTTCCCACTTCATGCAATCAGTTTGCCGTGCTCTTCAAGCACACTACAAAAGGCTTGAGGAGCTTTACATTTTCTACCGCGCCCATGATAACGCCACTCTCAGCCAATTCCTGGCCACGCTTCACGCGCTAGATTCACTGAACATACGGATCCTGTTGGTCGAAGCCCAACTCCCTGCACGACCAATACCACTACCTCCTTACTCAGCGTTGCACCAGATAGAACCCCCATTTCGTTTCACACTTCCTCCCACCTCTAGACTCACCTTCTGTAAAATACCCTCCCGATGGGCGAGTCTTTTTCACCCATCCTACATGTTCCCTGCATTGACTACCCTTTGGTTTACTGGGGAAAGCTTTCCCCGCTTCGGCTTCTGTGAACTATTAAAACGGATACCCGCACTCAAAACTCTGGTCATCGAGGAGTTGGACCAGCGGGCCCCTTTTCAAGGTTACGATGGGACATCGACAGTCGTTCTTCCATTACTGTCAAACTTGGTTGTCGGCTTCCACTGGCATCCATCCCTCAGTAGGCATTGCGTATGCGTCCTGGGTGCTATAATCGCACCGAACCTGGAGGTATTGGAGCTTGGAGTGCGATTTGAAGCAGATCCCAACGAGGGCGAGCTCCTCGAGTTCCACGAGCGCAACCTCCGTGACTGGAGGAAGCCAGAATCCAGACTCCGGATGATTGTATTCCATGGAGCTTTGGACCCTTGGCACAAGGGAACAGCGCACATACTGAAGCTTTTTCACAAGCCTCTCGATGTTGTCTACAAGGGGTTCAAGGGCAAGGTGTTGACAGCCCCTCCCGTGAAGGGGGCAGAGGTAACAAATGTGAGGATGGTCAGGTCGCTCTGTTTGGATTATACGCAGCTGGTCGGACAGAATTTCTGTGAAGCCTTGTATCGTTTGACACAGATGCTGCCTTTGTGCGGCCCCATAGTTGTCGGAATCCGCGATGAGATGAGGGAGTGTTTCGAGGTGATGCAGCTGAGGCAGAACGTTGAAGGAGTTACATTTCGGCTGACGGAGGCTGGTGGAATAGACTACACACTATCGAAGGCTTTGTCGCACTGAAGTGTGTGACTGGAGCGTGGTACATAGATCAATCAACTGCTGGTTCTGTCATAGTGTGCACGAGCCTAGGCAGTCTTGGCCACTACGACCCTGGAGGTTGGTAGGAGCTATTGAGCGAGGTGCGCTGCTCATCGGTGTTCGTCTTTCTCCATTCAACACACCGTACCCACGCCTTCCTTCTACGCGACCTTGAGCAGATTGCCTTCACACTACCCACCAACGTACCCTCAAACCCTTCCAGCGAAGTGGCAAGGGTCCCTACACATCCACCGAACGACTGGGCGACGGAGCTAATAACCCATGTCACAGTTGTTCCGGCGACATAGCAATATCCTCTGCTTTTTCTGCCAAACACCTGTTTTGCCGTTTCCGAAGAACCCGCGCAATTTCAAGTGTCCAACATGCAGCTGCTCGAATCGATACGATGCGAACGGTGAAATAATCTCCGACGAGCCAGCAATGCACGATGAAACCCTCAACAAGAACTCCTTTGCAAAGCGCGGTATGTTTTGACGGGGGAATACCTGGAAGCCACTGACATCTCCACAGCGTCGCCACGAATAGACCGATTCCCCACATCTTATGGCCCGGGTCCGTTTTGCCATACATGCCAAACGAACCAGATGCTCATCGTGAATTTGCTATCATCATACCTCCCTCCACCTGAAGTTTGTCTCTCCTCAGGCATTTCCATCACCCCACCCACTCATCCATCTCGTCACAGAGCTCTGAATATACTCAGCGTCTTGACATGCTCCCGGAATACCGCGAATCCCTGCACGCGCGATATCCACCGGTCTGTGAGAACTGTATGCCCGTGGTCGAGGATGAGATCCGGAAGAAGGATCAGATGGCTCGCGCGAAGGCACTCGGAGCTTGGTTGCAGGATAGCAAAGGAAAGGAGACTCAAAGAAGAGTGCCTGGAACGGGTAAAGAACGAGAGACCGTCGAGCTGTATTGGTGGAAAATTCGCGGGGGACTATGGCTAGCAACCTCTGTATTATCTTTCATATTCAACATGTCCGGTACGTGGGGTAGCCGCACGCAAAAGATCTGGTTCTTACCCTTTCAAAGCCGCTCTTGGTTATAGACCGTTTTATTTCCTTCGGTTATTGCAACCTATTTCCCCCCTCTTCATCTTGGCGTCCATTCTGTGGACTGTTTGGGATCGCACATATGCTTCCTTCCGCAGGGCACAGAGGCAGGGGCGGGACGTTCGTGTCACAGGGAAGAAGGAATACATTGTAAGCAACCCTTGACTCATAATTCTGCTGCTACTGAGCGTTCGCTCTAGGTCTTGCAGATGATTATATGGAGCCTAAGATTGCTAACGAGTATGCTATTTTGGCTCCGATGGCACAGCTCTAGGAATAATTACTTTGAACTTTACGATCCCTCTTCGCAACTAGCGCGCATATATTTCTCCACAATCACAGCTATTGAACTCATTGTGAGCTTTTTTCGGATCTGTAGAACGCGAACTGACGTCTCCTCCAGGCACAAATCCTATCTTTTTACTGTCTACGGCTCAAGCATCCTCCCACTGTCCGCCTAATTGACACCCACACCCATCACTTCACTCCCTCTCGTTCAAGCACCCCTCATCCACCAAGCTCGGGGAGTCGCGGAGCGACCCCAGCACCATCTCAACCAGCCCCCGAACCAGATCTCTCCGCTCTTTCACTCTCTTCCAAACCAGTTATAGCACAAAAGAAACCCATTTTTGGTCTGCCATCCCTTTTATCCAACCCTCCAACACAAGAACTCGAAATCGATGGTACCGAAATTGATGACGAGAATGCGATGGACTGGACGCCGACCGATCCTCGTGTAGCAGTTTCTCGAAAACGGAAACAGACGGACGACAATGTGCGGTTACGACCTCAGAAGTTCTTCGCACCGGAAAAGCCAACGGGCTTGGAAGGTTTGTTTGCGAGGACGAGACTCGATGACGATGCGATGATGGTAGACAGTCAGGAAGAACCGAGTAGCGGTGATGGTCCGCTATCAATGAGGGTGGCGGGACATTTCAAGAAGTGGTGGTGGATATATGCGACAGTTATCGTTCCAGTGGTTGTTGCAGTTGGGGTTAGGAGGGTGTGGCGCTTCGAGATTACGATCGCCTCTGTTGAAAGAAGGGGCGGGTCTCTCGTAAAACCTTCGCCACTACTATCACCGACCCTCCCTTCTGAATCATCAGGCGAGTCTACATAGCTAATGTATATTGTATGTGTCTTGCTACAAACACAAGATCATCTGTACGCTATTGCCCAAATCATTCATATATCAAACACAAGTCGGCAATTGGTTGATGATAGGTTTGACACGGTGAAGTGGCTGCTGCCCTCCCTAGCTCGTCTCTGGGAACAACGCTCTTCTTCTGTAAATAAGCCCAATTCCAGTTCGCGAACACCTCCGAACCTCCCAATGAGATTTCTTTGCTAGTCAGCTTTCCATGATATAAATCATGACAGGAAAACTCGAGAGGTTCAAGCGCTCAAGGGCGTCAAGCAGCTAGTCGATGCACACATTTGCAAGACACACTCGCCATTGAATGTTTTGATAAGCTCTACGCGGCGAGGACTCCATAATTATCCTATTTGTATGTATACCCGCTATGTCCGACGCCCTGAGTTCAAGTGAATGCGGCCATGCTCGAGTATTTGAACAGCTATGCCTTCCACATTGAGCTAGGCTTGCTTTGTGCTTTCGCTTTGTCTGAATGGGTTCTAGGAGTTGTTGTCACCTGAAGAAGTAAAGGAGTTGTAGCGAATTCCGAGAAGCTCAATACCAAGGGTGCGCAGTAGTATTGAGGAGCCGACGACACGAGGAACAGAGAATGAAGTATTGTACCGAACCAATCTGGGGATTCTCGGGGCGGAGAAGATTGCATCTTGCAGGCATGATGTTCACAGTGCATAGAACGATCGCCGCCAAGACCGACAGGCTGTAAGTATGGCCACAACTTTGACCGGGTCCTATTGACTCGCCTAACTTTCCGAGAAGGGCAAACCACCAGATGGCGGGGAAAAAAGTGTGAATTTGATAACACGAGAGATGTCCAATCCAGTTAGATCGGGGGAGGTACATAGAGACTGTTCATAAGACAGCGCAGATCGTGAATGAAAAAAGTATATCACAGCTGGTGGTAGGGGAGTCACGAATAGAATGGGTGATGTCCTTGACAGTTCTGGGGCTTATTGATTGGCGAATGTTGAATCAAAGGAACAGGACAGGTATCGTTACGTGGCTTTGAGGAGGGTCATGTGGTGCACGAATCTTCGGGATATTGACGGTGACTTGACGACGTTCGGCTAAGGGGGGTTCACAGTGGTACATAGACTCAGTTTGAGCTTGAGCCTAGAGCTTGAAGAAATTGGCAATGGCCCGCCCAATGTCGGCTCATCCCCCTATAAACCACACCACGGTTCTTTTCCCCTGTAAGGGTATTAAACTCTCGTACCACAGGTGCCCTCCGAATAGAGTGCTGTTGTTCGGTGGTGCGGTACGGGGGTGTAGAGTTCGTAAGAACCAACGTCATTGGATCCTCTTCTGACCACTGGTCTTTCTATTGGTACGTATATCCGTGGAGCCATTGTAGTAACGGCTTTACAGGTTGACCTTGGTTGCGCGGTACTTATGGACGTCCCGCAATGTAGCTGCCACCCGAAAAGTGGGCTAGGCGACTTCTGATAATAAATGGTGCTTTTCTTTGTGGAGTCTCTGGGCATCTTGTCCCCCTACCAGTCTTCTTTTGGTTACACCAGTCGAAGAAATGAAAGGATAGTCCGGATGAAGGGACCGCGACGTGCCGTGTAGCGAGCCCTAAACAAGCCACGATGGGTTCTAGCTTGAAGAAACTCCTAGTATCCCAGGAATGTCCGAGGTTCCAGTTGAGATGCACGAACAACAAACCGATCTGAACTTTGCACCGTCTCTAAAGGCGGGAACTAGAATGGGGTACACTATGGGAACATCAGCGCAGAATACAAGGCAATTGATCTGACTAATATCCGTGAGCAGCTCGCTTGAAGAGAAAGTTTTGTAGGGATGTTGACACTGGGGCCGATGATGTGGACATGTTCCGCCATCCTTTGGAGCTCCAAGAAGTAGACCGGAAATTGCAGGCAATTAATACATAAACTATCAAAGAACCACAAAAGAAAACACCATAAGCAAGAGCGTCCATGCCATATTATAACGTAATTCCCATTTTTCAACTGGAGAACAAAAAGGTTGCCATAAGAATCAACTTGTTTCATAAAAAAGAATTACCATTGTACCAGGATCAGTGATTGAAAGTTGGTACAAGCACCCCATGTCATGTCGCAAAGAAAGTGGATATCAAGAGAGGTAAGGATGTAGGAAAGAGGTAAAGAAACACAAAGAAGAAACAAACAGGAGGTATGAGGAGCCGTACATAAGGTAGATATGACCAGCGGCTGTTATATGTGTAGACTATAATCGAGGAGAGAGGAAAGAGGGAGGCGGGAGGGAAAGAGTGTAGAGTGCAATGGAGAGTGGTAGTGGTGAGGGGAAGGGTCGGAGCAGGGAAGCCAACCATACTGCTACCATCTAATACTTCGTACCTTGGTAGTCGTAGGCACCATAAGCACCTCCAGATTGGTGATGAAGCGGGACACCGTTGTCGTATTCATAACCCCTACCCATAGCCGCCCCCCTGTTCACTTCACCCATAGGGGGGCTTGGACCTCTGGCCAGATCCGCATATCCTCCAATAGGCGCAACACTAGCAGTGAAGTCATGATCGGGAATCGGTTGCAGGTTTGAAGGGCTACCACTGCCACTACCCCGACCATTAGGGTGACCGTGAGCCGAAGCAGAGTGGAACGATGAAGCGTTTGACGGCGCCCTCCTGTGCGCGGGTATAATACCATCGTTCCGATCGTCTGTCGGTTGCCAGTCGATTGGTTGCAAACGCTCATCGAACTTGGATGAACGACCGAGCTTCCATTTCCTGAAAACAGTCCAAAGAATGGCGATGCCACCGATAGACGAGGCAATGATGATGAGGATCATCAAGGTTGTACTCTTCGTCTGAGCAGCACCGGTCGGCTTGGGAACTCCGGTTTCCTCGGCAGCAGCATCGGTTTGAACAACTGTGATGGTTGGCTTGGCGGAGGATGAAGTGTAAACAGGGGCGGGAGGTTGTGTGGTTGTCTGAGCGGAGGTAGTGAGTGTCGAGCCCGTCGAAGAGGTTGAGGTTGAAGACACCGATGTGTTGGTTGAAGCCGCTGAAACGGAGGACTGGGACAGGCTCAGGATATTACTAGGCAAAACTCCCTATTTCCGCCAGTCAACATCAAATTGATAGAGAATCTTGCGGAGCTTACTCACAGTATCAGAGAGAATGCCGCCAATGATATTAGGAGTACCAGTGGAGCTGCTTGAGGAAGAAGCTGGTGTAGTTGCGGTATCGGAGGTAGTACTGGCAACGGGAGTTGTGGGGGTAACCGTTTCCCTTTCCGCAGGGTCTAGACCAGCGCCGATAACAGGAGGAAACTCCTGCCGTTTCCTGACCATTCTCCTCAGGTTTGCATGATCCCTATGGACGCGGTGGAACTCGCTGTTGGCCTGAACAACAGACACAGCAAGAACGAGGGCAAGATATGCAACAAGAGTGTGGCGAGTGGAGCCAAACATTTTTTTTGTATGGAGAGAACGGGACCTGGTATACGAGTTGGTCGATGAAGGAGCGACTGAGTGTGCGTAGAGCGTGTGGGTTCTCGAGGTGGTTTGAGTCAAAATGAGACCGGGAGTGGAGAAAACGATAGGTCCAGCCAACGTCGAGTCGGGGTCGTAACGATGAGGGGAGTCAAAGAGGGGGGAGGGAAGAATGGTAACGGCGTCTCATCAGTCACCCCAGTAACATCAACCGCGCGGAAGACTTACAATAGAAGAGTGACTGACACCTGTCCTGAGTGTCGCTCAAGCGGTGCAACTGCCTGGCCAGCGCCGAGTGTCTGTGTCTGGGGTATATTCTATGCAAGGCCTGCAGATGCGCGTCGATATGTGCAAAAACGAGTGGAAGCCGACAGAGCGCAGGCGGGCAATGTAAAGGAGAGAGCGGCACAAATACGTCCAAACACCGCTGCTGTCAAGGAAACTCTTGTTCTCACACGGTCCAACCGTTATTTGGAAGATAGTTTCTGCTACCCAACGCAACGACATATAACTATTCTCGTCCGAAATAAAAACGTCCGTGTCCATAGCATCAAGCGATGTACTAGTAAGATAGTGAGACTGGAAAGAGGTGGCTAAAGAGTCATTAAAATCGTCTCCAGATAGATCTTATCCGTATGCTTATTTGTGACTCGTCAGCGACCAGCTATCAAGTGCGACAGAGGGCGGTGATACAAAGTCCGTGTCTTTCATGCCCGGCCACTGTGGGTTGAACAGCATCTCCAGCGTATATTGCCCAGCAGGCAAGCTCACTGAGAGAGTCGTCACCCCCGGGTTGGGCTGGTCAGGAGCAGGAGGTGTGACATCAGTATCAAACCTTTGCGCAGGCCCAGTGGTGAATGTCGCTCCGTTGGGAGGGTTCAGCATTGTGACCGTCAACTGTTGACCATCAAGTTTCAGAGTTGCGGATGTACCGCTCGCCTCCACCGTAGCGTTGGTGTGCATGAGCCAGTCAACAGAGCCCGATGCATTGATCTCATCCCGCAACAGAACCTGGCGACGCTTGTTCAAGAGGCGGATACCGCGCTTCACTGTCTGACTGTATGAGAGAGTATGGTTAGCAATAGGGTGGTAGTGGCGAGCCATTTGTACTCACGCATTGCCATAAGCACTGGTCATATCGGCGGTCCAGTAGGCCGTTGAATCATCAGGTACAGTAAAAACAGTGCTCGGCCCTTGTGCAGTCCCTGAAGTGTCATGCTTGACGGTAGGAGAGGCCGTGACAAGCTGATTGGTACGACCAATGAGGATGGTGTTCTGGCCTTCTGTCATCTTTCTATAGTATTTCCACCTATCCGCACCCTGATCACCACTCGTGAAGTAGTTGGGAGAAAGATAGTCGGCAGACCCGAATTCACCTGCCCACCGAGTACCCAGAGCATCGAGAACGAAATCACCAACATCAAGATCATTGTGCGTTTGGTGGTTATCATTACGACCAGCCTTGATGGCGACGAACAACGCGTTGTTATCGGTCCAGCTGCTGCGCATAGATCCCCACTGATCATTGTTGTTGTCGAAGAAATGATCAAGTGGAGTGCCGTCCCAGAAGGCGCCAGCAACCGTAGGATCGTACCAGAACATGCTCCAAGGCTCGGCAGCATCATGCTGGTCACGTTGGAATAAAGCAAACGTGGGCTGCTGATAAGCGGTGGCATAAAGGAACATGCCATTGGCGGTGGAAGAGTATTTGTTTGGGCCGTGATCACCGTAATCGAACAGGGTGCCTGGGCCGTTGACATACATGTGATACAGGCCAGTCTGCCAGAAGTTGGGATTGACGTCAATGAGACCGAAGTGGGAACCTGTAGCGGTGAGGAGAGCAGAGGCCATTTCAGCATGACCAGTGGTACCGAAGTACCAGTAGTTCGGGGTCTCCGTCCAGGATCCGTCGGAAGTTACGCCGTTGGCGCAGTTGGTTTTTGCATTATCGATGGTGAAGCCGAGAAGTTGACTGGCAGTTCCGGTGTCGTCGTCATCGATTATGGCAAGCGAACCAATGGTAAGGCCACCATTGCAGACGCAGTTCCAATTACCAGTAATGTTGTTCTTCCACCAATTATAACTAGAAGTGCCCACTGGATCGGTATAGGCGGCCAGGCCCGGTCGTAGACCATATGTAATCATGGTGAACCTAATCTTGCTCTTCTGTTCATCCGTCCAGACATCATAAAGCCAATCATATGCAATACCGAATGCTGCAGAAAGCTCGGCGGTATCCAAGAAGTGGTTTTTGTTCCAGATATCAGTGGGATCGTTACCCCACGGATCGGTTCCATTATTGGCCGCATTCTGGCAGAGGAGGTTAGGAAGCTGGATAGAGGACAAATGGAAACCATACCTCAATCTCATTCCAGGTACGGTCGATCCAGCGGGTATCTTTGGTCATGCGGTATACGTAGGCAAATGCCTTGAGCCTCATCTTGACCTCACGAGCGTTATCAAGGATGCCACTGCCACCATCGAGGTTATAAACGACAGGAGGTTTGTTGTAGTAGTCGGTGGCATTGGCGAATATGGACTGGTTCCAGCCCTTGAGATAAGGGTCTTTGGCGATGAGGTTGGGAAGAGCATCCCACTTGTAGGAGGGAGCAATGAGACGGGGCCTGTCTGTGCGAACGGAGGTTGGGGCGGGGTTAGCGGGTTTGAAGGTGTCATCAGGCCAACCAGCAACATCGTTGCTAATGGGGCGGAAGGTGGGTGTAGTGAGGGCAGCAGCGGTCTGAAACATATGGCATGGTGGATAAGCTCGAATGGGACGCGTATCCAGGGGGGAAATACAATACCGTTGAAGGGTAAAGTGGCTCGAGGTACTTGCTGTTTGTGGCGGTAGCAAATCTTGCATTAGCCATGTCGAAGCTCTTGCCAGAGCTGCCAGGCGAGCCGCCATTTGCAGCACCACTTTGGTTGTCGGGAGAGGAATTGGTGTCCTTGTTGGCTGCTCGGCTGCCAAGGACACCGCCAACTACGGCGGCGACAATAACGATGATAAGGACAGGGACGCCGATTTTGACCCAGTTGCTCATGCCACGCTTTTTGGAGGGTGGGTGTGGTGTGATGTAGCCAGTGGACTCTGCATAGTAGGGATCACCTGCGCCATACGGGTGGTGTAGCCCTTGCTGGCTGTTGTTGATAGAATTATAAGTGGTTGCCATTGCGGCAAGCACAGGGGGGTGTGGAGATTAAGGAGAGACTAGTGGACTGGCCAAGGAATATGGTTGTGAAGAAAGAGGTTGAGGAGACGTGGAGGTTGGGAGGAAAAGGATGGTTGGCGGGCGGTGGGAATCGTCCACCGTCCGTTGCGACCGTAACGGCGTGACATGCCCGAAATAGTTCGGCAGACCCACGACGGCAAAAAAAACATTAATCGGGAGGGGGTGAGCAGACTCTAGCCAGTCCATGCGGGAGCTTTCCATGTAAAGGCCGCTTGCGACTTGAGGTGGAGATGCGTAGGCCGGACTGCCCTATCCGGAGATGGACACAGCCAGACACGGAGCACCATGGGACCCACAACAACGGAGCCTTGTAAAATCGTTGCACAACCGGCACAGGTTCCCGTTGCGAGCGTTACATATTATTGCCACCCGTCCCTTATATACCCCAGCCTTGTTTCCACTCTCTGCCCAGGACTGCAATGACCGAGTACGACTTCTCCCCAGAGGCCTATGACCGCTACATCCACACTCAAAACCGTGTTGCCAATTGGGTTCAGCACACAGAGCAGCATCGGCCGACCTTTGAGGCTGCTGCACCTGGTGCCCCCGGTGTTCCTCCGCTTCCTCGTCGACGCTCTCCCCCTGTTCCGGAGCGCTACATACCTTCCCACAGGCCATCACCCGCCTACCCGAAGCCTCCAATATACCACCGTGCCCCTCTGTCGGCCTCTTCGTCCGAGACCTCGTACGTCCACGTACCCCCGCCACAACTACGTCGGCCTCGGCCTCCCCCTCCGCCGATCTACGCCCCCCCTGTGCCTCCACATGCACCTTTCCCTGTGCTAGCTAGAATGGTGGATGGTGGTCGCCTTTCTCCAAGCTCTCCGAGACGCCGCCACCATCGTTCCGTGTCCCATTCTCACCCTCGCCGGGCCCCCCCTCTGGTGACCCCAATTTACACGTCCCCAGCTGCCTCGCCATTCGTCCCTCCCCCGCCGATCCTCTACATGTCCCCTCGAGGATACCCAACACCTCCAAACACTCGGCCGATAATCGTAAGTCCTTGACTTCAATTCTCATTCCCTTCACCCTACTCTTGAACTCAATCCAACTCCTCCCTTCCTTTACTTTCTTTTGTCTTCT
The DNA here is from genome assembly GCA_963576785.1 of Chlorophyllum brunneum. Taxonomy (NCBI): domain Eukaryota; kingdom Fungi; phylum Basidiomycota; class Agaricomycetes; order Agaricales; family Agaricaceae; genus Chlorophyllum; species Chlorophyllum brunneum. Next base: position 2,488,853 of record OY756140.1, on the reverse strand, counting down.
TGCTTTGTCCAGTATGTCTAAACGCTTTCGCGCATGCAGTCTCCGCGTGAACAATACCCGACACCTTCGTCCCCTAGGACTCACAATCGTCCATTCGACCAACCTCCGACCCCTCCTGCTAGTCCATCCGAATCTTCTTCAGCATCATCTGCTGATGCCCCGACATCAGCTTATCACTCCTCCCCAATTTCTCCGGCCTCATTGTCATACCCACCTTCTCCAGGCCCAGAACCTCGTAGCGCCGGTCCCGGCCGATCTCACACTCAAGTCCATCCCCCATTACACCCGGAAGATCAAAACCAAAACCGTAGTCAATATCAAAAACAACATCGTAGACACCCGGGCACGAATGTTTTCCCTGGCCTAGAGCCACCCTACATTAGTCGTAATCTCCAATATCAACAGCCAACTAATAATTCTCAGCATTACGATTATCACCAACATCTCCACCCACAACCCTACCATGGCCAAAGTAGAAGCAGTATATCAAATTCCCACTCGAATTCCCAAGCACGCCACTCTCCACTTACCCTTCGTCCCCTACCATACACGCGCCATAGCAACCACTCTTATCATAGGCAGCCAAATTCCTCCACTGGTGGCGTCATCTCTATCGCCGTTCCCCCGCGATATCCTATAGACGATCGCGACCTCGCATACGACCAACCGGGTGCCATCTCATCTCACGCTCGTACGAAGCTGCTTGCTCCCCTCGTTTTACACGCGCCTCAGCCGATAAGACACCCTGACATGCTCAGCCCCAAACTTCATGCATCAACCCGTGCTCAATTCTAGCCGGCCGTGACACGCCTACGCTTGGTTGTCCCCCCATAATATATATTCCAAGTCTCCCATTCTTTTCTTACGCTCGTTTTTATCTTCCGACCCGAATCCTCCCTCCCTCGTCCCTTGTGTGCGAATACTTATCCATTCGTATCAGAACGTCGGAGTCTCGGCGGAAAGGGCGTCGAGTTAAGAATAAGAAGGGCAGGGTTGGACCACGAGGACGCAGAGCTACGTAAAGTGGGGAACGAAGTATTTCTTGTGGTGTGTATAGAGCGTCCTTCGTGTGATGTGTGGTGTGGCTGCGGTGAGGCTTTAGTGCTGCGGTCGCCTGTACTGTGATCGTAGTTGAGCGCTATGCACGACAGGGCCACGCTGAAGATGCTCCTTGTCTATTCTCGTCATCAAAGGTGACAAAGATATCGACAGCATTCATCTGTCCGACGGAGATGAAGTAGTGCCTACCCTGATATTCCTTGTATTCCGTTCGGGTTGGTTGTGCAAGTGGCGGCAGGTCGTAATCGGAAAGTTCAAAGGCTCGAGGTACTGGCGGCCGTATCTGATGATCAAAATCAACCTAGTGGTATTTACCGCTCATAGAGACATGAAACAATAGACACAGTTTTGATTCTTCTATCCTCATGTCCTCGTTCTATCATTCTTTCATGTATCATACTCATGCATTATGGCTCGGGTTCTGGTGTTGTAGCATTAGCATTATAGTCTTACGACACGATTGGGATGCTGTCCACAAATATCTGATAGGAGCAACAGGTCACTTGAAGGAATGATCCGCTTCTCTCTTCTCTTCCCACGAAGTCTGCGCAATATGTTAACCAGGAATCAGAAGAGGCGAACGCGTATCAGTACAGCTCGTCCGTTCCGAACTCACACTGAACTTGCTAGTGCTACCCTTTCAATTAGCCGAACACTTGCGAAGTTTTAACGTTTTAACTCCCACCTAAACGCCATCAACTGTGTGGCTGCTTTACTCATTTTTGTCAACTGAGTGAGCAGACGTTGTTCATTTGTAGAAGCCCCCGGTGGGAGCTCCGGCACGTACGAGATTAAACCCTTTCTAAATGAAATCGAAACGCCTAGTCACGACAACCTTGGCAAGCGGCATTGATTTATTCTGTTCACACATCCTAACCGCGCATACCCACAATCCTGCGTGCGCTTCAAAGGTGTTCTTCGAGTTCCCCGGTATCGGGGCTCAGAAAACTTTCCCTCGACCAGAGCCCTGGGTTGGGGTTGCCTAGGGTTTGTGCGCTGCTAATGAATAGGGTTGATGGATATTATTGAGTGGGTCTCCGCAAGCGCTATCAAAACTGACTGCCGAGGCGGAGGCTTTGGGGGTGTGTCCTGGCCTTTTTGGCGCGAGATGTGGAGGCTGCCTATTGTTATCGGGATTCCATAGCACTCAAGAACAGCGTCTGCCCAAACGAGGTGCCTCGTTCACTCGGCATTAAAACATCTACTCACTCGGTAGCCCCAAATTCAGTCAGAGCACGTAGGACTCTGGCTATTCCGCTGGACACGCTTCTCCAGATCTGCATTGTCCACCTGATCGAAAGAGCGTGGTGGTTCCAGAGTTTGCCACCGATGCCGGAATGAATGCGGTTTCTTGGCTGGATCTATCTGACCGCGCCGGGTAAGGGCACCCCCCCCCCCCCCCCCCCCCATCCGGCTCCTTTGAGTGCACGATCATAATCAGTTGCAGGTGACTAGGATGGGCTGTTTTACCGTTTGTTAGAACCACTTATTGCTCCAAACTCAGGTCCTGAAATCAGTTTCCGAATAAGCAATGCGGGTTAATTCTATTTGGGTACCTAGAGGACTTCGGTGCATTTTTGATTCGGTCCCACTTCTGCACTGGAACAATTCGTCGTCGTAGTAAAATGTCCGAATATTATGCTCGCGCCACAAATAATGACGACGTATTTCATTCGCCACTTGTATGTGTTCATGGCTTGATGTGATACACCCAAATCCTCCCTCTTGTTCCAAGGACAACAATAACCCTCCCATTCATTCCCATCACAGCATTCTGAACTCTCACTTTAACTGGCAACTCTGACGCATCTGTCGCGCTCAAACCCTGCTTTCTCCCTTTGCCCTTCCTATTAGACCTCTCCGCGTGTATGGAATCGTCGATTCGCATGGCATCGTTCGTTTCACCGCCCTCTTCAGAGATTGGTGGCGAAGGTAATTCATAAACCAAGTCATTTTCGCTGAGAGGAATATCGAGTGTCCATCCTGCGATGGATGGGGCATTTTCCCTCTCAATGAGCTCAGGATTCCACTCGGAAACCCCGGACAATTGATCATCGTCTTTTGCTTCTGCTGGTGACCTTAAATTTGCATTGGCAGGCTTGTCCAGAGGGAACCTCGAAGGAAGACGAATAGGTTGACTGGGAATGTGGACAAGCTCCACTGTCCCCGCCAGCTTTTTTGCTTTACCGTTCCTCGGGACTCTTGCCGTGGCAGGCGTTTCGTCTAGAGGCGGTGGGGGAGTAGATTTATGTGGGGTTTGGTTTGCATTAGTAGAGCCGTCGTCATTGGCGCTATGTCCACCAGCGGTTCCAGTCTGCTGAGTCTGTTTCTCTTCCTGTCTATTTGTCCTTGTGTAGGGAAGCCCAGCAGGGAGGGTACATAGGGCGACAGGGTCATGTGTCAAAGATTGGTAGACGTTGACATTGGGTGAGATCAGTTGTAGGCGAAGGTCAGGAAAGGACGCATTTGCCAACATAGTGAATGAAGCTGGGTGCTGAATTAGGAGTACGATATAAAGGATATATTGAGCCCTTACCACTCTCCTGGTAATCCTGCGGAACGATGATGTATTAGTTATGATGGAGGGGTTTGAGGGAGGTACTGACTGAAGCACATCCACGAAGTACGCTCTGAGTTTGACCTTCGGCTCTCAAGTTATCGTAGAGTGGAGGGAAAAACCTATCTAAACCTAGCCACCTCCAGACAACGATTTCTCCGGGCACTAAATGGGTTTTCTTGTTCTCAATATCGTTCGGCTCATCACGTAGGATGGCGGATGGATTGTGTGATATGAGGGTATCATATGATATCCACTGAACAGAAAGAACCCGCGAACGGTGTATCCGGCTACTGCTGAACAGTGGTTTGTCTTCTCTTGTGATTTGTGCTGGGTTACGTGGGTTGACATGCCAGAGTTTGACACAACGGTCAATCTATGAACTGAATATTAAATCTGGTTTCCGTGACAGAAGTCCAGATCACTTCACCCCGCAAGTTGCGATGATAGGGTATTGAGGGTGAAAGCTCTATATCAGATAGTCAGGTTGAGGTCGCTCGAGCCAACTTCGAGTACTCACGGCACTGAGCACGGCTGATTCGTGGCCGCCAGATCTTCCACCCATGAGCACCACTATGCATCTTGCAATTCCGGTGCCTTCCGTCTCATTCATATGTAGCCCGTGCGGGGCCCCGGCTCTGCTGGGAAGGGTACCTGGCGGCCAATGAGGATTGGCGTCGCTATCCTTGTGGCCTCTGTGTGGAGTGAGAGTAAGGTCGTAAATGCGCGTTGAATGGTCCCTTGAAGTACTGCAGAATAAGTTTGGTACAGTTGGATGAACTGCGAGGGAGGTTATGGCCTAGTACGTTTTTTTTAGAGTCGGAGCATCTCAAGGTCGAGGAGAACATACGCCACCATGTCCTCGCAGATAACTTGATAGACCTTTACGGGTCGGATTATAGATCCATAGTAGACTTCCTCTCGACAATATCAATAAGGGTTCTTCGATCGCATTAGGAGACAGAGCCCAGGCAACGTTAGTGGTATCGGAATGTATCAAGTTCACCTCAGGGGTCTTCAAATAAGGTCCGTTGGTCAAGGCTCACGAGCAATTTGAGGACACACCTCCGGTATCTTGATCTCTAGAGGATGTTTCCTTCGTTTCAGCCACAGTATATAAACTGATGTGTCGCCGCCTATGGCAATGACATCTCGGAACTTGTTCAGGACAGTGTTCCATTTGGTGAGATTCTCTTCAGTGGCTAGAGAGCCACTCCATAGTATACTCAGAGAGTTATCATCCCAAGGAAAGAATGCTGCAAGCCGGAGGGCATCCTGTCTGGAATCTTCTAGCTAGTTCAGGGCATCGGTGCCAGCACTTTGCGAATTGGTGATCACTACTTGCCTCAAGCTTCTTGTAGAGGCGAAATGGGAGATCATTGGCCGGAGTCCTATACCAAGGCTGCCCTCGTACTTGGTCGTCGGCATCATGCTGCTGATCAGTGTCCATTCAGTGTGGAGCAGGAGTAACTGTCTATTCTGCTGTCTGCTACAACGGTCGTCCCAAACGGGGTAAGGGCTCAACCAATCAGGAGCCAGCGAATCCGAGCCCGTCCACTCTGTCCAACTCATCGTCTCTACCCAAATCCCTCCCTCATGGCCGACTCCCCCGAACTCGAGACTCCAACAAATCTCTACGATCCGAAACCCACTCTTTCATATGCCTCTCGTGTCGGTCTCCAGGCTGCCGCTGTCGGTACCTTCGTCAGCACCATACAGAATGCTTTGAGCAACCATTCGCGCGGTGCTATGGGCTTCCTGACGCGGACCGGGGGAACTATTGGGTTCTTCGGTATGTGTTCTTTTTCGTTCGTCGGAACGAGTGCTCATCCTCGCTCGCATATTGCATGTTGGGATAAACAGGTGCCATGGGCTTCACCTTTGCATTCACGGAGTCCTACGTCGCCAACCAGCGACAGAAAAACGACCCGATCAATGGTGCAACTGGTGCTTGCGCAGCAGGTTTCCTCGCCGGTGTTCGCTGTACGATTTCTGTAATCTGTACATTTTCTGGCTTGACACATGTTTAACCCCGCAGCACGTTCTCTACCAATGGCTATTGGTGGTTGCGCCGTCCTTGGAGCCGTTATGGGCACATACGACTACGCTGGTCAGCTAGTAGGAGAGCCTGGGCTTTCACTGGAAGAGAAACGGAAGAAGTTCTTTAAGCCCGGGACACCTATCCCGGACTTGCCCTCAGCTTCAGGGTGAAGTGCTAGCAGGTTTTGTTTAGTAGACGAATAGATATCCTGCCATATCTCTTCCCGAGTCAGCTGCAGGGCTTCAGAGGCACATTATTCAATTTATACGGGTAATAAATCAGTCATGGCGTGCGGGGTGGAAAATACAAATCGCTCAAAGTGCAAATGTGTCACAGAACCTCAAAAAACTCATGAAGCAGGGATTAAAATGGTATAAACAAGGACCTGGGCATGGGCCCACGCTAGCTCCCATGTCTCTTCGGTTTCGCCGCCGTTTCCTCCATTCGCTTTCCATATCTGACGATGATTTCCTGTTCGTGCCGAATGTTAAATTCCTCCCAGGTGACGGCCGATTTACATCTAGCCTAGGGTGCGACAGTTAGTGACTTAATAGAATCACTTGCAGAGAACATACCACTTGTTCCAACTTGGCCAAAATCTGGTCCTCAGACAATTCTGGGTCGTCTCCACCATCAACAAAGAATTGGACAAAGACTTCCATATCCTCTTCCTCCTCTTGCGTCAACCGGGACCCAGCTTGAGGGGTGCCCCCTAATTCTAGAGCTGTTTCGCTCAGTTGGGTGGGCTCGTCGACTTCCATAGGGTGTGCTGGTGATGCCCCCTCTTTATCCACCTGTAATTCTTTCTCCAATTCCATTGTATGATCCGTCACATGGTCAACAACTTGGTTTGCTTCCTCTGGTGGTTCCTTTTCCTTTTCTCTTCCTTTCTCCCTGACGCGTTCTTGGGTCTGCTTCCGTTGCAGCTTCTTCTGCTGTTCCTGCTCCCATTGACTCTTCTCCTTCCGATGGGCAATACCTCCTCTCTTCCTTGTTTCATCGTACTGGGTCCGAAACCCACTGGTCAAGAAGGTAGCCCACGAACCTGGTGAATGATGTGGAACCTAGCAAATCCAGATGGTGACTTTAGTACTTCTAGCACTGTTCCACGACTGAATGAGATACACCTTGAGGTGAAGAGCTTTCGAGACGGCCGTCTGCGACATGTGTGGATCCCTCTTAAACAAAATGAACAGATACTTCTCTGCCCAATCTCTTTCATCAGAGGTGTATGCGTATCCCTGCACTAGCTTCTCGACCTGCGTTGGTGGGGTAGGAGATTGATCTCTGGGGTGATATCGGGACTTTTTCTCGACTTTCATGATGGCAGCGAGAGAGGATGTAAGGTCAGAAGCAGAAGTCGAGGTCGACGCAGCTCCAGGTTTCTTGACTGCGGGTGTTCGTGTGAAAAAGCGTTTTGGCTCTTCTACCCTCATCGATGTCCCGCCCAAGCTCGGAGTCGGAGTCGCTGTGGTTCCTTTCCGAGCGGTGGGTAAAGCCGAAGAGACAGGAGTAGGTGTATCCTGTACTCCAGATCGTGCAATATAATTGTACTCCATAGCCCTCTCTTTTGCCCTCCTTTCTGCTTGCCTCGCATTCTTTCCCAGCCGTCTCGCTTCAGCATCCGCGGCACTCTTGAATACCCTTTTATGTTTGAGGTTCTGTTTTGCATCAAACAGATAATTTTCAAGGTTTTCCGGTATATTGTAATTGCTGATGGCATCGAGAACAAAATGGAACGTGACTGCCGGTGTTTGGGATGCATTCGCGTTGCCCAAGAGTTCTTTGAACGTTGTTGAGCGGGACCAGAGAACCGCGTAGTCGGCAGTTGTAATCTCGCTGGTTATTAAACCACCGTTTTTCTAGGGTGGAGGGTCTTTCCTACCTGTACATACATAATTTCGTAGGAAACACACCTTGATCGCTCGGGTCACCTCCAGTCTGTCCTTCAACTCCACTTGCACAAAAAACTGCATTGGTTTTTCATCCGGTCTGACAAATAACCTGCCAGCTGAAGTGGAACCAGTGCTGGGCCTCGAGGGCTGACCTTGACTTTCATGGGGGTTCCGTGCAGGTGCAGTATACGGTAAACTCGTTCTTTTGGCTGTCCTCTCCTCCTTCCCCTTCCGGTTTCGTTTCTGTCCCATCTTCTTTTTCTTCGCCAAGCTGGCAAGAGGGAGTCCATCCTCACCATCTTCATCCCCCGTGCTGGTTATTTCGCTGACAGAATCATATCCTACGACATCCGACTTCCGCTTTCGTTTGATTGAGGACTGTAAACCTGAGGGCGAATGCGGTGGGGGAAATGGCACGGATAAACTCGGTGACTCAGTATCTCTTCTGCTCATGCTGGCGCCCGACGAACCCTCCCGTGCAACAGTTCCACTCCCAGAGCTCTCCGCCATCGATTGGGGCCTTCCTTGTGGGATATGCTGGGACATCATACCCGGGAACATTGGCCACTGACTCAGAGGCATCCCCCCAGGTCCTGCGCCATACATCTTCATGATATCCATTAAAGCCGTCGTAAAGTTTTCCTGCATTTGTGGCATCACGGATGGTGGCTGTGTGGTCATAGGTGAGGAGACAGGTGGTTGTTGCTGCTGTGCAACCATAGCAAGCGGAAAGGGCATCATATTCATGCCCATGTTGAATGGAGGCATGGGGCCACCGGGCAATCCAAAGGACATGGTTGAAGGATTTTGTTGCTGCTGGGCGAATACAGACATTGCATCCGAGGGAGACTGCTGCTGTGGCTGCTGTTGAATGCCTGGCCAGGAGCCGGCTCCCTCATTTCCCGCAGGTATCGATGTGGTATTTAGTCGTGGAAGGGTTTTATCAAGAAAAAGCCGTTTTGAAGGATCGTCTAACATTCTTGGTCTTTTTGGCGATGCCAAAACTGCCTCTATGGAAGTTTCTCGAGGTGTAGGAAGACAATTTCTTCAAACGCATCAATCCAAGATCGGAAATGAGATTTACAGAAAACAAGGACGTACTTGGCCTCAGTCTCCCTGTCGCCGCCATTAGCAGTCGGTCGCAAGATCGGAAGACCATCGTCATGAGTCAGACAGCCTCCCCAGCCTTCGTCCGCAAGTAATGGTTTTTGAGCAGCAACACATGCTGCAACCCAGGTGTAGCTCAACACGACTTTGTTTTGGTCTTTCCCCCATTCGCGTATGAACTCCCTGCCTTGCCACGAGTCTGCGTCAACGAGGATGACTTGGGCGTGTTTTGGGTCACTGCAGATAGTAGCGTCGTGTTTCTATGATTGATGGATGACATGAGTCTAGAGCACAAGCTTGCCGTGTCTTATTCACACCTTCAGGTTCCGGATCAGTCGCGGTCGGTTGAGGATGCCACCTGCCTCGACAAAGACTTGGATAGTTTGACCATCTGGATAATGGAAGAACGGGGCCTCCCTTGTCGACTGTGATGGTGGAGGAGGATCTGACATATTTCAAGCTGGCAAGAGCCAGGTGTGGTGGTGACGCGACTGTGTCACGCCAACGGCATCAATCTCATGGCTGGGCATCTACGGTACAATATCACTCCATACGCATTCGTCATAGTCTGCATATTTTCATGGCATGATTGCAAATGGAACTGAACATGACACAGCAAAGAATGTACAAAACACAACCGCTTAACGGTAACTGTTGAGGAACATCCATCAGGTTTCTCTAAATATGCACCAGACGTGATTCGCCCATACCTCTTTTGCCTGCGAGCACGCGCACCAGCACCACCGAACTTTTTGGGTTCCATTCGTCTGGGGTCAGCGATGAGGAGGGAACGATCATATGCGACAAGCTTCTTCTTCAACTCTAGTGAACTGTAGGCATCGACGTATTTGGCATAGTATGCAACAAGAGCCTTGGCAATAGCCTGACGGATGGCGTAGACCTGCGATGTGTGTCCACCACCCTTCACCCGTACGCGGATGTCAAGAGTCCCAAAGGCGTCCTCGCCAGCGACCAAAACGGGTTCGTAGACCTTGAGACGAAGGATCTCAGGCTGAACAAGGTTGATAGGGGAGCCGTTGATGCGGATGAGGCCACGGCCCTCCTTTGCGTGGGCGACCGCAGTGGCGGTCTATAGGCGTATAGAATCTATGTTAATCTTCACCTTCTAAGCTGGGCGGGGCAACAGGACATGCCTTCTTTTTACCGAATGTTTGAACGGCCTTCACTTGCGATGCCATTTTGTAATAAGCGGGCTGAGGGCGTGCTAAGAACACATCAGCGTTGACGACTCGCCGGATAAGCACATACTTTGTTCTCGAGGTCGTCGAGGCCGGCGTCGAAAGTAAGGCCAGGGATTGGGTGGCTTGGGACAGCTACCCAGTTTCTGCGGAGAACGCCGACAGGTGCCGCTGACTAAACATCAATTTTGCCCGACTGGTCTGGTTCGGGTATTCCGTTCTCGGCTGGCCACGGTTATGCTCGCAAGAACCTGCGTATGTGGCCACTGTAATTTGTTCAGATATCTGCACTCACACAGACGCTCTAGACCTCTCGGCTTGTCTCGCATGGCTTTTTTCCACCACGAACGGCGGTAGCACGTCTGTCGACAGCGACAGAGCCTGTCGCGTCAACCTCCACCTCCACCTCTATCCCTGAAGGTATGGTCAAGTCATTGGTGCTTTTAATATAGTAACAATTCCTTCAAGTTGCACCCGTTTCGTGCCCGCTCATTCTCTCGCTCACACAACCTCTTCGCCGCAAATCTTCCGACCCCCACCACGAACAGCACGTTGTTTCCCTTGACCCTACTGTCTTCGACCATCCCATCCGTCGCGATATCCTCCACCTCTGTGTAACACACTACCGCGACTCTCTTCGCCAGGGTTCTGCAAACACCAAAACGCGAGGTGAAGTCGTTGGCTCAGGTCGCAAAATCCGTCCTCAAAAAGGTTCCGGTAGAGCCCGTCTCGGTGATGCCCAGTCCCCTATGCTTGTCGGTGGTGGTGTCGCATTCGGCCCTAAACCTAGAGACTTTAGCACCAGACTGCCTAGGAAAGTTATTCAGATGGGCATGCGTGTTGCACTTAGTGCTAGGATGCGGGAACAGCGGTTGGGCGTGATGACGAGTATGGATTGGCCTTCCGGAAAGACAGGACCTTTGTCGAGGAAGATTGATGAGCTCGGGCTGAGGAAGACCTTGTTCATCACTGGAACAGAAACCGCACCGGTTGGACTGGAGAGAGCCGTTGGTAATATACCCTCAGTCAAGCTGGTCACTGCCAAGGATGTCAACGTATACGAGGTCCTTTATTGGCAGCGCATCATTCTGGACGTCAAAGCCGTTGAATACTTTGAACAGACACTGAAGAAGGATGTACCTCTACTCCCACTACCTCTCCTCGAGTCGACCTCTGCATAATTTATTCTGTCTTTTTTCGGTATCTCTCGGCAATGACAATCATTCTTCAGATCTAGATTCATTTGCTTAGATGATCGCGCCACAGTCGAGTAGCTCAGCCGTTCACAATATAGATTTTCTTCGCGGAACTACGCTGGGCCAACCCAAACCTCGAATTCCTTGGACGTGCAGCGTCAAATGTTCATCCACTCTCTGTATTACTGGTGCCGGCAAATACGTGGGCCATGTCTAGCACTATTGTCTGACAGTGCCCCTGGTGATACGGGTTAAGGCGAAGGGCGCCATACGACCGAAGCAGGTTTCAAGGTGGCCAGTGATCAGGGGTTCCAATACATTGTGAATCGGTCAAGAAACCCTCATCTGGTAGAAGAGCCGAAAGCGCTTTCTCCCCGATCCCACTCCCACACAATCACAGACGAAACAGAATCACCGCTCTCCCTCGTCGTTACCTGTTCTCCCATTAACTCGTGCGTTACAATGGCATCATCCCAGATGGACCGAACCCCGTCAGAGAAAATTATGGACCGTTGACGGTGAACAAGCGAACTGGATATTTTTAACCAAGAGCTCAACTATCCTTAACCGTTCTACTCGATGGGGTCAGGACCTGATCCAACGTATTCTACGCCATCTCTGGATACTGCGGTCTCTTGAGGCCGACAGTACCCCACCCTCTTGAAGTGGACTATATTTGACTTGGCTTTCTTGAGCCCTGAGAAGTCCATGTCAAAAACACCAGTAAGTGCGTCCACCCGTCCCAAATCTACGAGCCTGGTGAATAGACTAAGGTTGGACGCTGATACACAGGGAATAATAGATGTGAAAGCATCGGGTGCCCATCGCCAACCAAGTCCTCGGAATCGGACCTGTTGGAACGGGAAAGTTGAGCCATCCCCGATCATCCCTTGTGCATGGGGTATCACGATATCTCAGGCACTCTCACATCGGGGAGTGGAAGATGGCGGAGCAAGTATGGACACTGGCTCAAAAAGCTTAGCTTTGGAAGTACAGCTGAGAGATGCTTTAAGGAGGGTATCTCAAGGGATCCTCGACAAAGTATGGATCTCCGTTGCATAGAATGGTTACAGAGGTCAGTGGAATAGAAAACTTCCGGCGGGGAGTTTCGGGTTTAGGGTAGAACCGAAAAGGGTGTGACAGTCCCCTGCGCTGAAGTGGACTAAAGAGCTTGAGACTAGTCAAGAAATAAACGTCATGAGGGAACATGTACACCTTCTGATATTCGGAGATGGAGAAGAGAGGTTGGAATTGTGGAGGATCTCTGGGTATGTCGATGACTGGCAGGGTCCCGATGTAGGTTTCGTATAGGTTAGTCGCAGCCAACCGACGTAAATAATTCTCGAGCTCAAAGCATGAGTGGGACGGACATGGTATACCCGTAGGCAGGCGATGTGTTTGGCTAGAGCCTCAATCAGGGGACGAGTCCCTCTCTGACGTCATAGAAAACATACTCAGGGAATACATATGCCTTCACCAACGAGGCTTGGGGTATCAAGGGAATCAGATGGCTGTCATGCGAATAAGGGGCCCATACCATTGCTTTCGATCTTGCATACCGAGTCCTCAGTCCACTATTATGTGCAACCGGTTATACCATGACAGATTGTTGGCCCTGACAGGCATAAATAGCTCCTTGACATGCAACCAGCACCATCCCCGTCTGCTGGACGGGGGGAAGCCGTCTTGCAGCCTGCATACTTTACTTCCGTTTTATACGTCCAATCTATTCGTGATGACCTCTCAACACTAACCGATCGTTTTCGAGACCGAATTATGCACGATCCCACTCTCTCACCCTTTCCTGCGTTCAAGCAAATATGGGCTTCGGAAGGCTGGAAGTGGCTACATTTCAGGATTTTCGACGATCGAGCTAGGGAGACGTTTCTGCTTGTGACTATGAGGTTATTTCTTGGTACGAAACCCATCACAAGGCGTCGCGGATTTTGCTGAGGTGATTTGCAGAACGAATTATGGATGGCGATCCTTTCGCTCGAGTTGTGGGACTCTTCGGCGCGTATATCTTTTACTACACGCAGCCCGAGGATACTGCACCAAAACTCCGCCGTGTCAATCATATTCCCCTACCTATGGGTATGTAGCGTCAGACGAGCTGAGGTGAAGTGATGCTACTGAAATCTGCAGATCATCTCAAAACCTTGGTTGGTCTCTCTGACTCCCTGTCCTTCCAAGACCTTGCGCCTTTACGAGAACCCGTCCTATACATAACCTTTTTAATGGTTAAGGACCAAGTGTTTTATATTCTCCCTCCCTCCGGTTTGGGGTCAGAAAATCCCCGACATCTCCCTCGAGAAATACTTGTTGACGATTCAACGACCCCCGAGCCCGATCCAGAAGGACCGAAAAAAAAAGGAAGGCCGTCAAGACGAGACAAGGCTAAAAAAGCGCGGGTCGTACTTACAGGTCTGAATAGTCGACTTGATTCCACGCCTGCAACCAGCTCCACCGACCTTCCTGGTTTGGCGGACAATCTCTCACAGTACCAGAGGGACAAAGCAGAACTGATCGCAGCACTGGAAAATTCTGGGGATATGGAGGCTGTTACGAGGGCCAATCTGGCCATATTAAAGCGCATGCGTGAAGCTCAGACTATTCAGGTTGAGAATGAAGAAACGCCCGTGGAGCTTCATCAGTTCGCAGGTGTGGAGCGGGTGGAGAGAGCGGTGCGAGGGGTAGGTAATGCTGGGCCAGCGGGGCGTGGAGTATTTGGGCTGTTGGAGGGTACGGGTTTGAGTGATATGGGGGGCAACTAGGGTTCAATTGTTGTAACCAACAAGGATGATTGTTGTTCTATTTTTGCGCCTGGAGGCAAAGTCCGGTGCCATTCTTGGCTGGTCTTCATCACAACCGCTTCTCTCTTTCTCTCACTCTTTTTCTCCTCTCCGCTTTTTCGTTCTCTCTCTGTACCATGTCTGCGTCCCCGTACTCGCTAGGACCCAATACCCAGCGGCGCTATTATCCAACGAATAGCAACGCCACCTCGACGGCGAGCCTCCTCCCACCCTCCTCTCAACAAGATATGCCCCGGAGGCAGTTTCCCCCCAGTAACCAGTCCTTGCAAACCAGTGGCTTTCAATCAACTTCAGTGGGTCCAAAGAGTGCGGCACCCACCCTGAGATCTAGTGCAAGCAATAATTCCCTTGTGAGTACCCCTTGATCAGCCCCTGCACCGCCAAGCCTTTGGCTATAACATCCGCCCGTATCTCATACCTCAACACTCTTCATCAGAACGACTCGGGGAGATACGCCGCTGCCACTCCCGGTGTGTTAAGTGTCGTGCCCTCAATATCCGACAAGGTACAGACAGTACTTGTGACCAACTGTAGTACGTGTTGATGTGGAGCAATTGTACAGTACTCGCTTGCACCAGATCCCTATGTGTGGGGCTCAAATATCTCTCCGAACCAACCTGAACCAGACGATTACCTACACAATCCTGATCCTCGGCGGGACCGAAAAAACGACGCAGGCGGAACAATATTCACATACAGGGGACTGAGCAATGTAGGGTGTCTGACGTTCCTTTGTGTAGGACTGGTTACCCTTTTGTGCGCTATCCTTTATCCAATCTCCATGCTCTTGCTCAGCATACTGCTCCAGTGCTGGCTTTCCACTAATATCCCATTTCACCACACGTAGAATGTCTTTAAACGGAGGCTTCAACCTCGGTGGAATTAACGCGACTGGACAGGTGGGACCCATCACAGTCTGTCAATCGTGACACAGATCTCAATGTCGCACAGATACCCGAAATGCCGGGAAACTGGGGGCTTATTGACCTAGAAACTCCTCATGAAGTCTATACCAAACCTGCGTACTTCGACCCCTCGCAGGAGATGACTCTCGTTTTCAGTGACGAGTTCAATACCGACGGGCGGACTTTCTATCCCGGCGATGACCCATACTGGGAGGCAGTTGATCTACATTACTGGCAGGTGTGCATCGTCATGTTGGGCTTCAGGGTTTTTTTGCTGACGGTCGCTTCATAGACCAACAACCTGGAGTGGTATGATCCGGCAGCTATCACGACCAAGAATGGTGCTCTCGAGGTGACCCTGTCGCGGAAAGAAACACACGACCTCAATTTCCAGGGTGGAATGATGACGACATGGAATAAGTTCTGCTTCACTGGTGGTATCCTCGAGGCATCTGTACAGTTGCCTGGTACGAACAACATCGTTGGGTTGTGGCCGGCTATTTGGGCGATGGGAAACTTGGGTGAGAATACTCTTCTTTCTGTAATAGGTTGGGGTTTGATTAACTGTCCGGACTGCCCCACAGGCCGAGCCGGTTACGGTGCTTCACTGGAGGGCTTGGTGGGTCCTAATTTATCAACCGCTAGCAACACCGTTGCTAACTAACGTCCATACAGTGGCCTTACACTTATGATAACTGCGACGTCGGAACCGCTCCAAATCAAACGTTTGGTGGAGGGCCGGAGGCTGCATTAACGGGTGGTGATCCAACTGCTGGCGGGGCACTTTCGTTTTTGCCTGGTCAAAGGCTGTCGCGATGTACCTGCCCAGGAGAGTCCCACCCCGGACCTTTCCACAAGGATGGCACGTTTGTGGGAAGGGCCGCACCCGAGATTGATGTTTTTGAAGCACAGGTGAGGCTGAATCGTTTGAGTGGAATGATGTTGATCCCGATAATGTATTCAGATTACTGGGGAGCCATTAACTGGCCAAGTTTCACAATCAGCGCAATGGGCGGTAAGTTCGAATGCTCGTCGCGCCATCCATCATTTTTAAGGTTTCAATAGCCCTTCAATGCCCAATATGAGTGGTTCAACACGACAGACAATATTGTCATCCCAAATCCTGATATCACAATACTGAATCCCTACAAGGGCGGCGCGTTTCAACAGGCCACGTCGGGTGTGACAGAAACGAGTGAGCGATTTGATTGACCCCCGGCTGAACAAGTACTGATTTGTTTTCAGACCAGGGATGTTACGAGCTCGAGCAAGGTTGTTTCTCAGTGTATGCATTTGAATATAAACCAGGTAAGTGCCCAGAGAAAATGTGCTTCAATGATATCAAACCTCATTGTCCTGCGCAGGCTTCGATGATGCGGTTGGTTTGTCCCTGTTTCACAAAATTCTTATACTGATGAGTTCCGATCAGTACATCACATGGGCGGCTGACAGCAAAGTCGCTTGGACGCTGAAAGCAGCAGGTATGCAGGCCGACTCAAGGGTTGGCATTGCAGCCAGGCCTATACCCCAGGAACCGATGGTACGATCTATTATGTTCGAATCCTGAAATGTGGCTCATGAATGAGGGTGTGTGTAGTACCTGATCGTCAATCTGGGCATGTCAACCAATTTCGGTGATGTCGATATTGAACATCTCCACTTCCCGACGACAATGAGAGTCGACTGGATCCGTGTTTATCAGCCATCAAACAAGGTCCAAATTGGTTGCGATCCGGATGACTTCCCGACGAAGGCCTACATTGACCAGTGCGTATCCCAGGCGTTCTTGAGCTATCCCATACTGAGAACATTATAAAAACCAGATACATTAAGGCCTACACCAACCCAAACTTCACGACGTGGGTTGACGACTTTAAGCAACCCTGGCCAAAGAATTCGTTTCTCGGGCAGTGTTAAGAGGCTCCAGCGTTCAAGACCTCGTGCAAAATAACCCCGCCTGCTCTCACCACGTTGGACATTGGAACACATCCAGCCTTTTTTTGCATACATAATCCACAAGGGATATATGTATGAATATCGATACCTATTCTCTCATCTCCCCTCTTCTGAAAAAATCATTCATTTATGGCATTGTATACCCTCTCTTCTGGCCTTCGTTCTTGGATTCTCACCAGGATCAGCTCGGCTTTGATACAGTTTTGGGCCTTCCCTCGTTTTGCGTTGCCTGCCATTCTTTTAGTCCCTTTTAGTCTCTTCGTTGTTACCTTCGTTAGCGCATCTGGTCGCCTCCTCACGCGTATGTGGGATATCACACCCTTCCACCCCTGTCACTCGCTGCGCTGTCGCTGTTGGAATTAGGAACATCTGGATTTTCGTTTTTGTAGTGCCTTGCTTATCGCTGTCTTCGACATGTCTTGGGACAGCACCTGGTTGTTAATTATTTGAGGAGTGTAGGTTATGTTACACTGATGCCTGTAGTAGATGGTTTACTATAATACACTTTTCTGTCCGGCCGTTCCTCTACGAACTCAGATTATCAACGCACTGCAAAAATGGCAATGTCTCCAGTTCATCCCCGGGCTCTTCTCGGGGTACACGCTATGTCAATATCCAATATCAGGTGAGATTCATCAATAACGAAGGTAGCGGAAATAATCGGTACCACGAGGCTCAAACCCCATAAAGGCCAAATAAATTCCAGTGAAACGCATGGACTGTGCAGGGCTACGCGTCTATGAAACAGCACAGATGATACTAATAGACCAATTTTAAACGTGCGCAACGGTGAAGTGGATATGTTGTATACAGCCGCAGAAAGGGCTGCCTGGACAGAGCGCATAAGGACGAATGTGAGGTGGGTGCGACGGTGATACTTGTGGCCAGCCAACTGATGGGGTAATGTTACGCATGTCTAACAGTAGAGCTGGTAATGAGTAGCGGCGGGCAGAGAGTAATCAGCGACCGGGGCGTAGATTTGCCATCGTGGCAGTGAGAAAGTCCGGCCGCGCAACGCGAAAGCTCCGCCACATATTGCCATCCATGATACACGGTGCATGAGGGGTGGTTGGGGGGCGGGGGGAAAGTGAAGGCGGTCTGATCCAGTAATATGTGCACGATAAGGAGAAGAACAGGTAGGTCCGAGACCGTTGGAGCTCGCGATCGTCTAGAATTCTGTGTCGATTAGAATCCAATGTAAATATATTAGACCTATCAAATGCGATGATACATATTCAATGATTGACCGTGGAGATACAAAGAACATAAATGATGTGTATAACTAGATGCCAGTCGACGTCACCAAACTACAAGACACAGAATTTCGGGGTCTACGTACCATGAAAGTCCTGGCAACGCGTCGATGACAGTGACTCCTTGTCAATGTTGGATTAATCCTGCTTCAGGGTATGTGTATCCAATAAGTTTTGGAGTTTCCCTAACGTCCGTTCCAGCGTTATCATTCCGCCCGCAGTCAACCTTGGCACCGCAACATCCATTGCATCGTCATTCTCTAGTTCCTCTTTGCTGGGGTTGGGATCCTGCCTACTTTTATCGACCAGCCTTCTCGAGTGACTGAGAACCTTTAGCAGGCGTCCATACGTGTAATACAGCCAATTTATCTCTTCCTCGAGACTGCCAGGAGGAATCTCCAGAGCGCGACGGACGAAACCACGTGAAAGAACATAGGCCTTTTCGCTGTAAAGTCTTGAGTTGATTGTGCCTTCTTCTGTGCCGCGGAGCTTCTCGTATCCGGGTTCACAGAACCATCTGGGACGGGATGAGATTGTTTCGCCTGTGGCATAGGGTGGCGACATACGGTTCTTTCACAAGGACGAGACCTTGGATTGAAATAAAGGCCTGGAGTAACGAAGATCTTGCGGCGCTCCAGGTTTCCGTCCTATCACCGGCCCACGTACCGAGGATAGACAGACACACTTTTCCCTCCTCGTACAGATTTCTGAAACAGATGACTCGTGAGTTATTGATTGCAGCATGGCACTGGGCAGAAATAGCTCACGGGTTCACTGGCGATGAAGAAAAAGGAGAGACATTATTGCTATCAGACCAAGATGCATTAAGGAGATGACAAGTATACCTCTGCCGTTTCCGTTCGTCCAGCTTAGGAAATGTGCAACGGGTGGACTATTGGGGAAATTTGAGTCTAGCATCCAGTCAATAACAAATGGTGCGTCTTCGTAGGGAGTATTTTCCGGGCCAATGATCAAAGACCTCAGTAAATCCGAACGATCCTCGTACGCTCTCACAATGATGGTATCTAGGAAAGTAAAGGATCAACATACGACGCTCTTCCGTGAAGAAGGACATAGGTAACAATGCACCTGGTAAACTATTCGCCAAGGCACGGTACTCGCGGTTCAGTCTGTTCAAGAAGGGCTTGCCAGGCTGTGCAGGGTTACTCGAGTAGAATGCGTGATCCAGGGGTGCGGATGGTAGAATATCGAACCTCTTCCATGTCAACTCTTCCGTGATTCCATTGGTTGCGCTATTTGTAGTTGTTGTTGCAGCATTCTCCATCTTATCCTTGAACACATATTCCTTTGATATAGAAGAAGGACCTGGCTGTGCAGGGGGGAGTTCCACATTATCCATAGGAGCGGCCAAACTTGGTCCGCTCTGAGGTGGAGGTTGGACAAATCCTCGCCGGGGTGATGATGGGCTCGTCGATGAAGGAGAATATATCACATGCATCGCGTTCCCAGTACCATCTAATGGAAGGTTATTCGTCACAGCTGCTCCCTCAGCAAGTTCACTCCAGACAGAATTCTGAGACGGCGATGACGGTGAGACCATGGGTGGACTGGGTCCAGGTCCACCGGGTTCCTTCCAACCAGCAAAGTCAATATCCATCGAGTCAAGGTCGACAGCGCCGTTGCCGTTCATCGTACGGTCAACATCAACATTCATAATATCGGCTTCTGACTCTTCGTCATCAACCCAGCCATCCTCTGCATCGAGTGATGTTGGGCGCCATATCCCATCCTCCATTGCCCACACATCCTCTTCCGCGTACATGTCTTGCTCGTTGTGATCTTGGTCGTACATACTCATTCCTGCTAGTTCGAGTTGGTCAAGGCCATCAAAAAGTCTCGTCAATCGTTCCAGGGGGTATGTACTGATTGTCCGATCAGTGTGAGTCACTTCGACAGTTCCGTCCAAACCAATCTACAAAGCCACAGTCAGTCAGGTTGGACCCACAGGCTGGAACCAGAATCACTTGCCCCTGTTACTTCGCCAAACCATAGACAACTTTCGTCTCCTGGCACTGGGACCTTCGGGTCCATCTCTTCGACAATTTGCGTCTCTCTCTTACTCATGAGCTCCGTGCCCAAATCACTCATAACCTTCCTCCAGCCTCCATTATCGAACGATACTTCGCGCACCCACGGTTCGAGCTCTCCAATTTTTGGCACCCAGGGCATTGCATATCCGTTCGTCGTCCCAGGCCTGTGAATGAGTACGAACTCGCCCCTATGTACACCAAGGCCATCGGGTGTCCTGTCTGGGCCCAATGCAGAAGCGTCTGAAGTTCCTTGGGGATCGAGTTCGAGGAGTGAGACGAGTTCAATTGTGTTGGTGCCGGGGAACAAAACAGTTGCCGTACGCCGGGCGGCATCTACAGATTGCACGATTGCTGCCCTCTTTTCATCCTCATTCTTCCACATGACATGGTCTCCGGGCCTATGACGGTGAGTATATTGACGGACAAAATGCAATAGAAAACTAACCAACAGTCGTACTCGTCCGGCATGTGGGGAACGACGTCTTTGGCGAGAACTGTCTCTTTCACACCATCCTGCCAGAGCACATCTAATGTTGTTTCCGTTTCCATCACCACATATGTATCGACGGTTACCACACCTAGGCCCACTCCTTCCTGCCCGTGTCGGGTGACTGGTAAACCTGCGGTATCCTTCAGGCGTGCACGGTCACCACAATGCATCTGAAGATCCGAAGGACACCGTAGTAGCACGAGTTCACCAATGTCATTCCCCATCCAGAATTGTTTAGGCCTGTGCCTGTTTTCCGCGACTGCAGGATCGAGCTTGTAGAGAATGAGGTCGGAACACCCAGTTGGAAAGTCCTAGACTCACTGACTGGTTGAGAGCTAGCCATCCGATCGCGTAAACAGTATGCTTGACGTCGATAACCGTGTCTTCGCCGGCAGCGCGATTTCCGAAAACAGAGTTAATCATATTGGCCAGATTAGAGAAGAGGGGTGCGGGCATAATGTCCTATGATGTTTCAATCGTAGCACAACGGGCAGCAGTAGGAGTACACACTGGTCCTCGATCACCCACGAATAGTCGTGAGCCTATTTCGGGTAGTTTTACGATTTGGCCATTTGATTGAACCTCTATTAGCGCTTCATCAAAGACCTGCGCGGATCTCAGCAAACATGGTTATGATTGAGCAAACAAGGAACTGACTTCAAACACCTAGAGAGAAGTATACATGTAATTCTGTCATGGCACATAGAGCACCAAGAACATACCTGACCAATCCAGTCGTCGTAGGCAACATAATCTCCAAGCTCGAAGTACTTCCTTTCCTCCACGTCCTCCATAGTTTTCCAACCGGGAACCTCTTCTCCGCTAATGACATGGGCCATGCGGCCCTTGACGTGGGCATCGACGACTACTCCCGACCGCACATCATCATGAGTCCGCTTGCAAAAATCTCCTGGTCGGAGTACACGGTCTACCAGCCGTAGGTTTGAGCCCATTACAATCTCACGTTTGGAATGATCTGAGGCCAACACTATAACAAATTCTCCATCTTTCAGTGGACGAAAGAATGGATCGGAAAAGCCATCTTCGGGAGGAGGACCCTCGTCTTCGGCATCATGCCAACATCTCTGGATTGGGGTTAGGGAGTAAGTTAGTCTCGGGGTTTGCATAGCACGAGAGATCCGATACCATGACGGTGGCATATGGATATGGGGAAACACTGAGTTGTACAACATCGCCCTGGTATATCTGGGCATGGGGTGAATATGGAGGAAGAGAGACATGAGGGAATAACCTGTACTTTGTTCAGAGAGAGTCTCTTATCTTTGGTGGGCATATGGATGGTATCAAGGAAGGGACAACGGGCTGGTTGCGGAACAAGTAGTGGTGATGAAAGCATTTTGCGAGTCAGCCAAAGCCTCGGCGGCGAGTCACATGCCGAAGTCCCGACCCGCCTTGGCCGTCTGGCACAGTTTAGTTCAACCCTGGTCTACGCTCTCCCCTATTTTTCTATGCCACTTGTTGAATTTCTTTGGCCCGCTGCGGGGGAAGGCACAGCTGATCGGAGCCACGAAGGCAACAGCGTGACTGATGCTGTTCTCATCAAGCCGGCCACAGCCATCCGCCCGTGAACCAACCTCTCCTCCCCACCTCGACATGTCAATAGCATTTGGCACCCGTAATGTCTTTCTATCACTCCCGAACGAAATGATAGACCGCATTTTATGTAATCTTGACTTTCTGTCGCTGTTAAGGTGCAAAGAGGTGCGAATTTACATCTCGCCGTTTCCTCAATGCTAATTTTGGCGCTGCAGGCGTGCACAAAACTCAAAGCTCACGTAGAAACAGCAAAGGAAACCCAGTATATCATCGAACTTGCAATCGCTGGTCTTGAACACAATACCAACAATATCTGGCCGTCCGCAAAGCGTCTTCAGAGCCTGCGGAAGTACCAATCCGGATGGGAGAATCTAGAGTGGTCGAGCGAGACCGTGATGCCCATGTTAGGCAGAGGAATGTGGGAACTATGTGGGGGCATTCTTGCACAAATGGATGAGGAGGGGACCTTCCACTTCTCCAGACTCCCTTCAGAGTCACGCCACATTGAAGAGGAATCCTGGACACACAAGCCAAGTATTGACGGCCATATTCGAGATTTTGGTATCGATCCATCGCAGGATCTTTTAGTTTGGATCACAACCCCAACAGGAGCCGCCCCCTTTGTGTCCCTTCATCTACGGACTCTCAGAACAGCTGAGAAACATCCACTGGCGTCCCAACCTGTCATCCGCTACACCACCAGCTCACATAACGGGCGTTGGTTCCCTTCTATCAGGATCATGCAAGACTTCATCGGCTTGCGGCTAGTCCATAGATTGCCGTTAGATGAAGGTAATGGTGGTGGTGATTTAATCGACATTCTTGTATGGAACTGGAAAGAGGATAAACTTGAATTGGTAGGTGTACGCTACTAAACCTGTGTCCTACAAGCGTTCATGTTGTCAATAGGCTGTGCAAACCAACCACACTCAATCGTTCTCTTTCGTAACTGATAGGCACCTTGTCTTGGCCAATCACTTTATTTCAGAAGATCTGGCAGGAACCGAGGGCTATCTCGTGCTCGTAGATTTCAGGGCCGAGGATGAGATGAAGAAGGACCTTTCAGAGGTTCGGAATTCTGTAAAGCTTTGCTATCCCGACATGGCAGACGGCACTAGCCTAACGAGCTTTGGCATCTCTTCTGAGCCTGCTCCCGGTTGGGCTCCCGGAAAAAACGACACAAGTCCTTTCTTCGTCGCAAGGAACAATAGAATATTCACCGTCTCAATGCGTTTCGCCCATGATCGTGAATACGCATTCGACCACTTTATCTCATTATCTGCTTTCAGGAAGTGTTTGGACCAGCTCAATACGTCCCTACAGCAAGAGCTAAAATGGTCGGAGTGGGCTCCAATGGAGACGCGCATAAGTCAGAGGAGCCTCCCCGCATCTAGTGCTTGGGTGTGTTTTGCTTACGGTTCTCGGTCAATTGGGAGGGAACTGTTTCGCAGCAAAACAGGAGTGGTATCCTCGGTTGTGGTATATGATTTCAACCAGCTGGCTTGCCGCAGAGATGAAACAATAAACAAAACAGGGACTTCCCAGGTTGCCTATCGACGTGTTAACGACTCCGGTCTTCAGCGTAATACAGTCTGGGCAGAAAAAATAGAGACATCATTACCGTACAGGCGGTACCACTCCAAGAACTTGCCTATCCTGCCTGCCAGAGGACATTCCCTTATGTGTACAGGCGACAACATTGTACTTGTCGATGTGAGTCCGACAACTTGATGCTATCAATGCCCACACTGAATGAGGAACAGGCCATGAAAAGGGAGCAACGAATTTACACTTTTTAAAGATAGGCACAGATCGATTTTCATGTATTCAATTTCCGACATCTCTCGGGGAATGGCCCGCGGAGAGATTTCTCATGCTCGCCTTGCGAATGTGCTTGGGCCAATGGGATATCATACATCCAATGGCACTACAGGGAAGCAGCTGGCCATGAGGGAAGTCGCCGAGAGAAATCCGAACCTTCCTGGGATACAGGACGGGGCAGGAATTTAATGACGAAAGGAGTGTATTATGCTCATGAGGCTGGGGTTGTCAGGGTGGTGTATGAGGGATATGAGCTATTCGTTTGGGGCGTGATGATGAATAAGAAGCTATGGGTAGTGAGCCAATGGCGTTTATTTCGTCTGAGACAGCACTGGCCTGAGGGTGAAAATGAAAGATGCTGTTGATTTCAGCGTGCGCAGCGGAGCGCGGAAGGGTCAGAAGGGCAGCGGTGTGAAAAGGCGACGAGATTTGGGTTATCTTATCAGATAATGTATTTTCCCAATCACATCCTCCACTTTATGCATCCGCTTCCACCTCGCCTTATAACCCCCCATCCACCCCATGCCTGTACACCCTCCCCATCCCCCCATCCTTCTCTGCCCCTCTCTCTCACAATGATACCAAGGCCCCTTGGATCTTGCGGTGTCGTCGCCACCTCTCTCAGGACACAGCGCTCGCACACCTTCAGGGCCTTTTATGCCGTTAGTACTCTTCGTGTTGCTCAGATCGCCCATATCACAACCATGGCGCTCATAGACAATTCGCGGCCTGAGGCAACCCCCGCCCGGTGCACCAGAGGGTGACGAGCCACTCCCCTCTGAAAACGTGAGTCACGTCCTATCGCAGGTACTCTCAAACCTAATGAAAACCCCATCTCGTCGGGTGATCCCAGGATTTTATTTTGTCGATCCTCCGTGCGAACCCATCATTGCGGGACACGAAGTCATACCTCGCGTCCTTTGGCGGTCCTCGACCTCAGCAAAAATCCAAGTATCTGCCTTCCCCTGTCTCCACTGCCTCGGCTACACAGGAGATTGTGATACCTCCGCCTCCCTCCGAGCGTATGCAGTCGACTGCCAAGTCAATACCGGCCACTGCTACCGAACATCCCAAGCCAAGTCCAATTATTGCATCAATACTAAATCCTGTTGTTCGAAGGACTGCGCTTGTCAAGGTCCAAGGTCCGTTCACCGAAAATCAACTGGACAGCATCAGCCGAGGTCTCGTGTACCTCGAAAAGCTCGGTCTCGTCAGTGTCATTGTTGTTGAAAACGATGAGCAAATTCGTGGAGAACAGGACGAACGAAGTGCGATTGTCGAAGAGACCATGCGTGTGGTCAGCAGCCTCGAGAAACAGGGAGCTCGAGCCAGGCCAGTGGTTGGTGCCATAGTTAGGTTGGGGCCTAAGCCTGGTGATGAGGAGGATGTCAATTCCAAAGACATCATCCCTCCAGAAGCGCACACCAACCCCACGGACCTTACACCTATTCGTTCTGCCCTTCGTGCGGGCGAAATTCCCGTCATCGCCCCTTTCGCTCTCGACTCCTTCCTTCGCTCTGTCCGCGTCGATGCAAATGACGTGATTGCTGGGCTCGCTCGTGGGATGGTTGAAGCCTCAACTCTAGACAAGTCGCGCGAAAATACGGAAAATGGCTATCCTGACTTCGAAGAAGTCGACCTTACTCCTCTTCGACTTATGATCATCAACAGAGAGGGGGGTGTACCTTCCTACGCTCGCTCAGGATATCCTCATCTCCTGATTAACCTTACATCTGAGTATGGCCATATTCACGAGACATTCGAAACCAAGTGGCGGTATACGAAACCTACGTCCCTCTCCAACCTCGCGCTGGCGCGAACGTGCCTTAATTACATGCCACCGTCTTCTTCTGCCATCATGGTCTCACACAAATCCCCAAGCGCTCTCATAGGTAACCTCATCACGAATAAGCCTGCCTTTAGCTCAAGTCTCCCACACGCACTACTACAAGGTAATCGCAAGCTCACTCCGCATACCCCTACACTTCTTCGCAAAGGCCTACCTATCCAGGTCCTCCGATCTACGGCAGAAATCGACAAAGCCAAGCTAAACCATTTACTCGAGCAGTCGTTTAAGCGCGAATTGGACGAAGATGCATTTTATACACGTCTAGACGAGACATTAGATTTCGTGATTGTCGCCGGCGACTACGCGGGCGCCGCTATCGTGACTAACGAGCCTGATCCCACCTTGTCTGACACCCCCCTTTCTTATCTCGATAAATTCGCAGTATTGCCAAGTCATCAAGGTGATGGAACCGTCGATTTCTTATGGGTTGCCTTACATGACGAGACGTACGGCTTGGGACATCCATTCTCAGCCAATCCCAACGGCGGACGTGGAGGCTTGGGCGAGGGAAGAGACCTGGTATGGCGCAGCCGTTCGGATAATCCGGTGAACAAGTGGTACTTTGAACGGAGTACGGGACATGTACGGTTGGGATCATGGGTTCTATTCTGGTGTGATGCAGAAAAGAGATTGAAGATTGAGGAAGGCCGTCGGGGAAGCGCCGGACTTTCATACGTAGCAGAGTGGGAGAAGGGAAGGTTGGAAAGGTGGTCGGATGTTGTCATGAAGATTCCTTCGAGCTGGAAATAGGTTCATTGCATGGACATATGAGTTCGCAATGCTACCTCTCATCGATTATCTCACGAAGAACAGCTTCTCTCCGTCTTATTTCTTGCTGCCTTGTCGATCTTTTTCGACACTTGTCACTGATATAGAAACCATCCCGGCTGGTTTATTTATGCACCTATATCTTTTTTTTTGCTTTCGTGCACGCTGGTTATACAACACATTTCTGTGCCCTTTTACGTAGACCCTCTTCAGTAACTTTATGCAGGTATAGCGGATACTAGAATTTCATGGATTCTTGAGTTAGATTTCCAAGCTTCAGGCTCTAGGCTGCTTCCCCGTGAAAGAGCTGGTATATTCACAGAAGGTATTGGTGCCATTCCTGGGAACACTTCTAAGTATAGCTTAAAAACAGTGACCCAACCGCCAACTTCACGGCCAATTTCCATCACAGTTGTAGCACATTACACTGCGCTTCTTGATATCAGTATGGCCCCAAAGATCAGAACAAGCTGTCCATGAGTTTTCTCGAAGCCTCGACACCAACCTACAAAAATATCAGTAACAAGGACCAGAAAGCAAATTCATGCGATAACAAAAATAGCATGAAATACAACAACAAGAAAAGAGACTAGACTTACGAAGGTGGCCGCGTTAGCGGGGAAAGCGCGGGCCATCGCGGGCCCGAAACCCTTCCAGAGGGCACCAATACCATCGACTGCAATAGTCTTGCGTGCACAGTCGAGAATCCCAGAGTAGGTACCCGTGGGAGCGGATTGTAGACGGGATTTCAAGACCTAGAAAAGGTGTGAAGAAAAATAGTGTTAAGATCATGCGATGAGTCGGACATGAAAAATGAGCGGAAGTTTAAATCGAAGGAAGGAGTCACAAGGGAAAGGAAGTCTTGAATGGGGTATGATCAGAGGGTAGTAGGAGATATCCGTGATTTATGGAAGGAAGAAGAGAAGGTGAGGTTTTTGTTTCGAAACGTACGTCAGGAGGGATGGCAATTGCCCACATGGCGACACCAGCTGTACCGCCTGCGAAGATAATGGCTCCGAGGTTGAGATCGGAAGGGGATGCACCGGCAGGTGTAAGGAACTTCTTCGTTACCTCATATGCGGCGAAATATCTGGGTCATGAATGGATCGGCCGTTTTCACCAGTAGACGCTGATAAATAGACGCACGCAGCACTTCCGGGACCATCGCGAGCGAGGGTGGCGCCTGTGCCACGGAAGATGCTCCTTACACCACCCTCCTTATAAAGGTGTGCGAGGACGTCGGTGACGCCCTTGTATTTGACTTGGACGCCTCCTTGACCTTGAATTTGGAGCAAAACTTTAGCGCGTTCGACGGGGGCAGTAACCAGAGTGGTTGGAACGGCAGACAGGAAACCTGCGGTTGCGAGCTCGGCGATTGATAGTGATTGGGTTGTGCGGTTAGGGGTGAGTGCATAGATGAGTTGTTTCGATGCGTCATAGGCCTATTTAAGAATAATGTGCCATCGGCCCAGTTATGATGGGAAGTTAAGGCGTACCCAAAATGAAACGGCAAATATTGGTGTAACACCTAACAGAGGTGGCACCATGCCACGGTACAATCTGCATTCAGTCGATGTTGGTGTCAGGTTCCGAGAGCCAGATAAGAAGAAGTATACCCGGTGAGACCATCCCTGGCCAGAGTTTTCTTCACAACGTCGATGGCACCAGTGTATGCACCTGGAGCAGCGGTCTGTAGCCTCGTCTTTGTCAAATCGAATGGATGTCCTGAACAAGAGTCGCATTAGTTTGGCATCGCAACAAGTGGGTATGCGGAGTGAATATTGAAGCGTGTCAGAAGCCGCGGAAGGCACAGAAATGGGTTAAGGAATAAGGCAAGCTGTGTGACATTGGGGGACGAAAGCCGGTCGATGGCAGAAAAAGAAGAGGGAGTGGGACTGACCAACTAGAACAGCAGACACGCCGCCAAATCCACCGGCGATGAATGATTTGATGTTCTCCGTCGCCGACACCTTCTGCGGTTGTGCTTCACTCTAGAAACACATGCCATGATGAGGTCCCTGTGATCAGGTATGAGAGAATAACACTCGCCATGACGTGGGCAGGGCTATGTAAACTGGCAGATGAAAGGTGGAAGTGGAAGGAGTCCCCGGTGTGTCCGGTGATGACTGGAGTAGGGCTAATACAAGACGACCGGGTGCCACAGCCAATAGCAAGGAGCAGACGGCAAGGGCTCGGAAGAAGCTGGATTGGTGCGGACGAGCGTATGCACGGCCAATGACCACCCAAAGAGCGAACAATTCAAGGATTTCACGTGCATCAACCACCATCAATGTCCATTTCCACTTCCTTGTCCCAAGACCACATGGATAGGAGGTCTGCAGTGCCTGCACATATGGTCACCGGCTACCTCCGTCTTGCAGGTCAATACGCCCGCTCTGGCTCCGGCACTGAACCCTGTAATATTTGTGGCCAATGCGGTAGCCTGACCATGTAGTGTACAGGCTGCGTTGGTTTCCTTCGATTGTTTGCATCCATCGTCCTTCGGATGATTCCCTGGCATAATTCATGGACAAGAAGTGGCGCATGTATAATTTCTACTCGAGCCAGCCTAAACAGCTCAAAGGAAAAATAAAATAAAATAGGCATAAGTGCGAGAATCAAAGCGAGCTTCATGTACGAAAGCCAGGATGCTACATGGGATTAGACAAAACATGTCATACACAATACATTACCGAATTTCCATTCAAATTCCACTCTAGGACTATACTCTAATCCTCGTCATCCTCCCTCCCAAACCCCCCAACAGGTTCGTACGTAGCCTCGGTCGTGTCCCAGCCCCAAACAATCCTCACACCATAGAAGAAGCCACAGATCCCAAGCACACCTACAACACCGACGAACGCCGGTGCACCATAGGCAATCCACCACGAAGGCTCGTAAGGGAACAAGAGTCTGTCAATTTGAATCACACCCCCCGCTGCACCTCCGGTGAATGCTGCACCAAATGTCACTTGTCCAGAGGACTCCGAGTCCGATGACGGTGGAAAGGTAGACAATCCCGAAGTTGTAGCACGACCCCAGCTGACAACCTTTGCCCAGTCCGCCTTGCCGTCCGTTCCTCGTGCATCTTTGATTCCAATGATAAATTTCTTCTGCCCATCCTCTCCGACTCCGGTTGATTTGAAAACGATATCGCCGTAAAAGGATTCATTATTCCGTAAGGTAGAATATGTTGCCGAGTCCTCCAAAACCAAAGGCTGGTTGTTATATATCTTGTCGATATCCCCAGGCCCATTTCCATCGCCCTTTCCATCCTTGTCCAATCCTCCAAATCCGGGATTGGGGAGAGGGGAGGGAATGATATGTTGCATAACAATGGACCTTAGCTTCTCAGCATTGGCGAATAGTTCGGTAAGGTTGTAGTTCTTGAATGCCTCGTCTGTAGGGCACAGAACTGTCCAACCAACAACACCTGAGCTGATGCCTAGCTCTTCATGCCAGGTCAAATCATCCGGTGGTGCAGTTCCGTTAAGTATCCACTCGAAACCGGCACGATTAACCATACTCGTCATCGTACTTCCTTGAGCGGCTTTCATGAGCTTGCCAATCGTGATGTCGACCGACCTCGGGAGGAGGATATCAGACAGTTCATGGATGACACCAGTTTCTGTCAACGTGTTCTTTGGGAAGAGGCGCGATTTCATACCGGGCCAACCCCCACTTGGGCTAACGAGAGTCGTGCCGTTTGACATACGTTCGAGCTTGATATCACTGCCTTCGAGGGTTTGGAAGGTCTGCTGAGATCCATTTACGAGGTTACTGGCATATTCGACATCAGCGAGAGTGTGATGTAGAATGACTTTTTCCAGGTCGGGTTTGGCGGAGGGGCTGAGGAGGTGAGCGCTGACAAGTAGACCCAGGTGTTTGAAGGCAGCATTATATGGGAGAAGAAGGGAGGTGCGCGGTGTCGTTTTAAGGACCTCGGACTGGTCCGAAGAGAGAACTGCAGCAAGGAAGGAGGATAGTTCGAGGGAGGGGAGAGCGGAGGATATTGGGTCGGAGGGAGGCACTAGAGGTCTTGAGATGAAATAAATCAGCGTGTTGTTGACTTCAACTATTGGGAGGGTGAGCAAGCGGAGTTAGGAGAGTTTGTGAAACTCACTAGGATCGCTGATGGCACTGGCTCCAGCAAACTGGAAGCTCTTGGTGGAATCCTTGCTGTTTTCATGTACATTGACAGACAAAACCTGTCTACCGCCCTTGAGCCCTTCTGGTTCTAATGCTGTCTCTAGCAACATTCCGTCGCGGAGCTTCTTGCCGCCCCAGTGACCTGGAATAAAATGATACTGTAGCAGTTGCTTCAGCTCCAGACTTCCCTTCTCGGGTAATTCGCTGTCACCGAAGATGTCAAGAACGTCATCTTGAGGCGCTAGTATCGTATATTTTGTCTTCGTGTCATGTATGAGGTCCGTAAGGTTTACGGAATGGAGCATCGAGACGAAAGACGTGCAGTTGAGGGCAAGTAAGTACTTCTCTGGTGTAATTTCCAACGCACGGTCGGGGATGAGCAAGGAGGAAACGAGGTGTAAGACGCCATTGGAAGCATAGATGTCTGGGCGTAGGAGATCGCCGCCGGACACTTTAGTCCCTTCGGAGGTCGTCACAATTTCAACAGTTGTTCCATCGATGGTCGAGACTGTAAGGTAACGGCATTAGGGGGTGTGATATGACGTCAAGGAGGGAATGGAATTACGGTTGACGGCTGGAACAAAAGAGTCGGACCACTTGACGCCTTTCTGGGCGACAGCATGCATGTTGAATATTCGCTTGAGGTCGTCCGAGGCAAATTCACTCTCGAGGTAGAGCTTCTCGTATTGGTTGATTTCATCCCATGCCTTGTCAACGGGAAGGAACAGAGTGAGTTCGGAGGTCGTGTTTATGAAGTCGATGACTTCGGGTGTGACGATACGACGGAAATAGGAGAGTGATTGCTGCGCAGACAGGACGGTAGCTGCGATGAGATGAGCATGAGTCAGATACATCAAGGAGAGGCTTACCCAGGGCTGGTGGTGGGTCAAGCACGTCGGAAATCCCCAGGAGTACACCGTTGCCCGCGTCAACCATACCCTTGACGATGTCAGCGCCTCCCTCACCGAATGCATCAACGCCCACTCGTCCCTTCTGGTTCTGGCTGCTCAGTACTGCGCGCAGTCGCTGGGGCTTTTTGCCCAGTGTTCCGAAAGGTATTGGCATCCAAGGGGGGTATGGTGGGGGTTGGCGGGTGGGAGGGTCGAGGGGCTTGTGAGGATAGTGCAGCGTGTCGAGTGTCTGGAGAGTCAGTTCCGCAGTCTCGTGTTCGGCGATGGAGTAGTTCAGTAAATGGTAGAACAACTGCTGTCGGAGCTGTTCCCGGACATTATCGGTGACGACAAAGGCGTCGTTATCGAGGACATATGACCAGAGGGGAGAGGACTGGGAGTGTTTCTTGATAGCATCATTGGTAGGTGCAAAGAAAGTGCTTCCGTTGAGCCTGTTGAGGGTCGGAATGAGACGTGCGTGTTGGAGGAGGGAGAGGAGGGATTCATAGTCGGTGTCTGCACCGAGGGCGTCGACGAGGGTGGTATACTGGGCCGCAGCAGAGGAGGCGGCGAGGAGGAGGAGAGGGGGAAGACGCATTGGGGGAATGGACGAGAGGCGGCGGTTAAGTAGGAGCCGAGCACGTGCTGCGCTGGTTCTGCCCGCCCACCATGCTCAACGCCCTCTGCACGCTCTCTCCTCCGCCAGCCTCTCCCCCCGCCTTCCTCGCCCTCCCCGACCACCTCCTCCTCGTATGTCGTCCCCAGCTCTCCGTTTCTTGTCTCACTCCACCAGCTCTATCCCGCCGCAGACAACCTCCTTCTCCTCGATGCACACTCCCTTGCTCTCGTCCGTGTCCTTGCCTTCTGGGAGGCTTTTCCAAACTTCAGACACACGCGCGACGCAATATCGTGCATCTCCGTCGATCCAGGTCTCAAGCTGGTACGTCCACCTCCCCCCCACTCCCTCCGCACCTCATCCCATCACAGGTTGTGGTTTCCATGAACTCACGTATCGCTGCTTGGTCCCTGTCCGGAGTCCAGCAGGGCGCGTGGCGGATCCATTCTACTCTCATTCTGCCACCGAGCCAGACCATCACGACCCTCGATAGCAAATCTGGTACCCTCGTTGCCTCCATTTCGTCATATGGGCGCTTCTAATCGCGCGCAAACCAGGTCTCTTGGCCGTGGGCACCGAAAACGGGCTGTCTGTCTATACTTCTATCCTGGAGAATGATCTCCCAACTTGGTCGAAGAAGTGGTCAACAAAGTCCGTTCATCTCTTTCTTCTGTATATTCATTCGCGCTTATTCGGTACCCCAGATGCCCCACCCCATCCTTCGTAACATTCGCCCCATCCTTAATGTACATTGCTACCGTCCCTACAGTGCGCTGGGTATCCCATCTCTCCGTATCATCCTCTCCTTGACACCTTGATTGCAGAACACCAACGTTGTTAGGATATACTCCACTACTTCCGGTCGCCAAACTCAGCTTATCACTCATCCGCGCCCAGTAATTAATCTATCCTGGAGACATTCCCAAGCTTCCAGTCGGTGAGTTTATTCATTTTATACCAATGAACCCCAGTTGAATGTATCCTAGAGACGATCTTATACTCTATACCATCACTTCGGACTCTGCACTCCGAATATTCCTCCCAGTCCTTGATTCCCCTCGGACATTACAGCTCCATGCATGCCTAGACCTCTTCTCTCTTTCTTTTCCCTTTGCTTCGACCTTCCCCGACACTTCCGATGTCTTCTGGCTAGACAGAGCCCAAATTGACACCGTCTGCAAATACCTTCTCAAAACATACACAGGCGCAGATGACGCCCAAATTCGTCTTGTAAAAGATATTGTAGACGAAAAATGGGATCTCTTTCTCAGAGTTTCAACCGATGGCTCAGTAGTATTGAGCGCTGTCGCCGTAAGCCTTCTTCGCTCCATTTCCCAGATCGGGCTAAACATGCGAAATAGAACATCGATAGACGACCACCGACACTTCTTCAGCAATTCACACTTCGATACACATCCCCCAACACCCTCCCAAGTAACCCATCTCCGAAACACATTCACGTCCTCCCAAACTCAGACCCTACAAAGCTCATCTTTATCACCTCATCTCCTTTACGTACGTATGACTTATCTCCAATCGAATTCTTCAATCCCTCGGGGCCCACCACGCCTCAGAAACCTAGCTCTCCCGTCGTGCCGTATGGTACCATCAGAACCTTGGATGCAGTAGTCGATGCTACAAGCGGATTAGAGCTAGTGGCAAAAGGGATCAAAACCATCAAGAATGGAGAGAGGGAGGTAGTGAGGTTCGTTAGAACATCTGATGGTCACGCCGTT
The DNA here is from genome assembly GCA_963576785.1 of Chlorophyllum brunneum. NCBI lineage: Eukaryota > Fungi > Basidiomycota > Agaricomycetes > Agaricales > Agaricaceae > Chlorophyllum > Chlorophyllum brunneum. Next base: position 2,454,945 of record OY756140.1, on the reverse strand, counting down.
GGTGTCATCCGTGCCGATGGTGTTGGCGAGGTGTGGAGGATGGCTGAATGGGGTGAGGATAGAGGTAGTTTGGTCCACGCTGGTGACTTTGAGGATACAGAATTCGTAGTTGTTCTCGATCGAGGTAAGAACGTTATGGATCGTCACCGCATGGAATGCTAATAATCCTCTCGTTCAATAAGGTCACACGTTTGCGACATATTCCTCCAGATCCCTCATCCTAACGCTACACAGCCACTTGCATCCACTATCAACTTTATCCGTCCCGAAACTTGAGCTGCTATTCACATACCCCACACCTACATCCATAACCTTTAACACCCATGCAAATCAGCCTACGTTCACAAACGAATCCATATTTGGAATCACACCTGACTTGGATATCCTCCATGTTAGGATTGAAGCCGGTACAGGACGATTGGTGTTGCATTCACGAGACCGATTGCCTATACTGCCGATACTCCCTTCGACTGTTGCTGTAAGCGAATGTAGTTGTGTTGACTCGGAAGGTCCCAAGACACCGACTGATCTACCGAGTGGACTTGTCCTCTCTGCATCTGCTCCTCCTTCCAACGGGGTTCTCAATAGCGGTAGTGCGAATGCGGTGAAGAAAATTATACCGGTTGATCCTATGGCTTGGGGCTGGGGCTGGGATGAGTGGGACGACTATCGAAGGAGCAGCATGACCGGTTCTCCTGTCCTCACAAGATCAAGGTCAAGAGTTTTCGGGAGTGGTGTGAGGAGTGGAAGAGGGGGATGGGAAGCGCATGATGTACTATTGAGTGTGTCCGAGTGTGGCGAGCTGGCGTTTTGGGTTCCGGAAGCGCACGGTGGAGGAAATAAACAGGTGAATAGAAAGGGTGTGAGAACGGCAACAAGTGGATGGAACTGCACCGGAAGAGTAAGAACTGAAAGGAAGGGGTTTAATCGTGTGAGGTGTAGTTCGGCCAAGAAAACTGCATTGGGTACGTTATTTCTTCTACGGGGTTCACGTACTATAATGATGTTGTTTTTAGTTGTCCCGTCACCTGAAGGTGATGAGCTTACTATCTGGGATTCCATGGAATCCGAATTTGCATCTGGATTGGAGTATCGAGGTATCTTTGAGTACGTTCTCTTTATGCTAGACTGCTGAAGGGGCGATGAATTTGAATTTCCAGCCAAGCGATTTTAGACCTCGACTGGAACTCGACACCGGATATGCAGTCCATACTCGCCGTTGGGTTTTCGAGGCACGTCGAACTTCTCTGCCAACAACGCATGACCTACTTCGACGAGGGCCCCGGATGGGCTCTATGTCACCGTATTGATATATCTGGGTATGTTCCTTCCCACTTTGCCGACAGATTCTAATGATAACCTCCCCGCCCAGTTTCACCCCATACTCGATAAGTGATTCTATCTGGCTCTCGCACGGCTCATTCCTCGTCGGTTCGGGGCAACAAATGACAATGTATGGCGAGCCGAAACTGCTACGTCGGAAAAGGTCCAAGCTGGACGAGGGACAAGGCGAAGAAGAGAGCGAGAGCTTATTCGAATATGTCGCAAGGCAGAACGGACCACTCGAGGATTATCATCCACAGATGATTTTACAGTGCCTGCTATGGGGTGCGTTTTTTTAGTGTGTGCATTGTTTTCAAATGAAAGCTGATGAGTGGCTCGTTTGGCAGGGAAAGCAGAGTTGGTCAAGGAGATTGTTGTGAACCTTGCAATAGCTGTCGGAGTGGGGCAGAAGGGTCGGAAGATTGAGAAGAGTGTGTGGCACCCGTTACCTGTCGAGAGGTTCCTGGAGCATGACCAAGAGTCGCGGGCTTCAAAGATAGTTGCGTCAAACCGGCAACATAATATACTGTTTTCTAATAACAATCACCAATCAAATGGGTCAGTGTCTCCTGCACAACATTTAACTTTCTCTGGTGCTGACGGCAGTGTTCAAGACCTGGAGAAGACGAAGGATTCTCGAGGTCTCTTGTCGAAAATCTGCTAGAGGCACTTGAAACCAACCCACTACCGTACCTAACGCCAAACGAACATGCCCATTTACTTGTCCTTATACAAGCAACACTCGAGGTCAGCAACTCTCAAAACCCCTCACTCTTTCATGCCCTAACCCTGACCAACAGATTGACGAACAACGTCGCGCCCTCGACGCTAATGGCCTGCGCTACCTAATCTCCATGCGTTCTTTCTACATTCTTAATCAACGTGCTACATCACCAGCCAGCCCTTCATCTCAAATCACCAAAGACGGAGCAGTGCCGCGTCGGACTGGATTCCGTGAGAGATTGAGGTATAGGGACATGATTTGGGCTTTTCATAGTGAGAGCCAGGAATTGTTGGTTGGTGCATGTACGGCTGCATGTAATGGTAAGATGACATGGGCGGATGCGAGAGCGCTGGGGTTACCTGTTTGGTTGAACTCTATTGAATCGTTGGTATGTCCTACTCTTTATCTTCCTGACACCCGGAACGTTGATCGTTGCCCGCAGAAATCGCAGATGGAGGTGATAGCAAGGAACGAGTACATGGCTGGGGAGAACCGAAATCCTGTAGAATGTTCCTTGTTCTATTTTGCACTAGGCAAGAATAAGCTTGTGCATGGATTGTGGAGACAAGCGGTTTGGCACAGGGAGCAAGCCTTGATGCTCAGATTTCTTTCAAACGATTTTAATGATCCGAAGTGGAAGACAGCAGCTCTGAAGAACGCGTATGCGCTTTTGGGTAAACGACGATTCGGTACGTTCAGCCATCACAACTCGAACACCATTTTAACGTAGCTTCCCACAGAGTATGCTGCGGCATTTTTCCTATTAGGCGGCTCGCTTAAAGACGCTGTAAATGTCTGCGTTCGTCAGCTGGGTGACTTCCAACTGGCTCTTGCACTAGCTCGAGTGGTGGAGCACAGCAATGAAGGCCCAATATTTCAAGGCATTCTTAAGGACACGGTGCTACCTATTTCATTCCAAACTGGCAACCGGTGGCTTGGATCGTGGGCATTCTGGTTACTACACCGTCGAGATCTAGCTGTTCGAATTCTCCTGGTATGCGCGCTACTCCGCCGAACCCTGCAATATTTCTAATCTAAAATAAATAAAAAAACACCCTTCAGACACCTTTGCCAGATATTGCAGCAGCATACAACATCATCGTCGACGAAATTGGAGAGCCTCACTATGACGACCCAAGTCTTGTGTTGTTGTTCTCGCAGCTCAGGTCAAAGACACTACAGGCTGTTCAAGGAACCTCGGAGATTTCAGGTCGCTCAGAGTTTAATTATGTCCTCCAAATGGCGCGTGTTTTTTGCAGAATGGGTGCGTAATCAGCCACACGGGGCTCAGTTTCTTCAATTACGTATCATATTACAGGTTGTCACGTTCTGGCACTCGACCTCGTCCGTTCGTGGTCCTTTGAGCGACCGTCCATAACACCCAGCCGAGCAGAGAGAGAAACTAGCACCCCAACTACTCCCATGGATGCAGGCAGATTCTCATTACCTCCCAGTCCGACGATGACTCGGATACCAATGTTCCCGCTCGATCCTTCCCTTCGCCGTCGTTCATCGATCAAAATCGATATGGATATCTTATCCTTGCCACCCACCCGTTCTACGTCTCCTGAGCGCGGTGGGAAGATGGACGGGAAGATATCACCAGCGGTGGCGACTGTTCCGACTATCAAAGAGGAGAATGATTTAATTGCACGTAAAGCTGGGCTAGGTGGTTTGATGAAATCTGCCAAGCAGGACGTTCAAGTACCCGAGTTTGATATGAATGCTTTTTTCTGACCATCCAATTCGTTGTCGTTCGTCGATTCACGTCTTAGGGTTCGGTCCCCCGCATGTGTGCATTGATAAATGGACTTGTATTACTGTACACCGTAAAAACGACAATTGAGGGAAAGATGATAGGTATGGGAAAGGAAAGAAAGGGCAAGTGACATGTGGAATCGTTCGTTTACTCTTGAACCTCGACTTCGCGTTTCTTGAGGACGAGGTCTTTGCCAACGACCCGTTTCCAGACATCGTGAACATCCTCGACGACTGTTTCAAAGTGGGATGTAGCATCGTAAGAGCGGGTGATGAAAATATTATCCGCCTTGCCGTCACTCGTAGGGGTATAGAGAGGTTTGACCTCGACGAATCTGGGAAACAAATGAGCTTTATCTAGAGGGAAACGTCAGACAGCGACTCACTTGTCGTATAAGGGACCAAGGAGGTTAAGGCCGGGCTGGATCTCCATTTCCGGCCTGTCGGTTTCAACGACGGTACTGACAATGGCAATGTAGATATCCTTGGCACAAACGTTGTGTGTTGAAGAGACCATGGCAATGTAGATGTCTAAAGGAGGGTTCAGGATGTGCCCAAAGTGAATATGAACGGCATACCGTTACGTCTGTTGACCTGGTTCTGAGGAATAATAATTTGGCAACTATCCGAATCGTCTGTGCCTGGGATCGGGTGCTTCAGAAGGCAGATCGCGCGGACAACTTTACCCTCCTCAATAGCCCTGATCTTACCCCCCTGGGCCTCCTGCCCAGCGCCAAAGTAGCTCGCGTCACCAATTACCTGCTTAGCCTTGACAGTCTCTCCAGCACTGGTGACACCAACAAAGTTGCCGTCAACGTCGGTTACAATCTCATCAATGCGTTTGTCGAGCATGTAAGTGCCGCCATAGATAGCACTCAGACGGGCGAATGATTGCGGGAGTTCGCCGAGGCCATAGAGGGGATAGATGTATGGTGACTTGCCGTAACGAGCCATCGAGGACGTGTAGAGAACGATACGGTCGTATGCGGGCCGTGCGGGTTTGGTGATATAGCTATTCAGGGTAATGGGAGGTTAGTGTTTAGCGAAAGATAGGGGCTTGATATAGAGTAATATACGTACTCATCATCGAGGTAGAGTGCCATGGCGTGACCGATGAAGTCCTGGGTGCCAGGCTCCAAACCAAATTTCTCGTAGACGACCTTCATGGAGTCCTTATCAAGATCGATCCCTGCGCGCAATGAATCGGCCACTTTGGTAAATGCGCAGGTACAACGTACCCTGATGAGTAGCAGGATCGTCATCTCTCCAATTCTGCAAGAACTCGAAAAACTTCTTCGCGCGACGTTTCTCAAACAAGCCCATCAAAGGACTTTTGACAGCCTCCATTTCTGTACTAGGGACCTTGGAGATCTTGCCATCACGGTACACAAAACTGCCTGCGATCTGTTTGAACTCGAGATAACGAGTCACGTCGGTGTGTACGAGGATCTTGGTGAGCTCGCCAGAAGCGATGATGAACTTGGGTACGAGGTCGACGGCATAGTCCCTGTCGCGTCCCAGCTCCTCAGGAGGCGATTGGTTGGGGCGGAACTTGCGGTACAGCTGGGTAGGAAGTAGGTTTAGAACGTCGGTGATTGCCTAGCCCGACACGTCGTTACCTGTGTTAAATTCAAACTGGCACTGTCGCCACCGTAGTAGTCGTTCCTGTCCATGTGCAGAACCTTCTTGCCCTCGACGGACAAGAGACCTGAGAGGATGCATTCGGTCAGGCCGGTACCGAGAACGATGACCTGTGGGTGGTGTGAGCGAGTGTCGAGAATTGGGGAGGGATGATACGCACGTCGTACTCTTCATCCATGGCTGGCAGAGAGGGAGATTGTGGTGATCAGTGGTTGGGCAGACGCAGGTCACCATCGATATCCATTAATAGAGCACGTGCTTTTGTCATTATCCTATCAGTGGTATTACTACACAGCGCAAAGGTATATGTAACAGCAAGAAAGCGAACGTATTATACACAGCAATCACATCTCTGGATGCAGGGCAAGGCTCCAGTCCCCAAGAAAATATTACGAAGAATTAGGTGTGTGCTTCAACATAGTGGACGAGAAAAGCAGGTCGATCCTTGTGCCAAAACGTAGTGAAAAATTAAAATATCAACCAAAGTCGAAAGGTGCGGACGAACACGAGTCGTGTGAGCTGCGGAGTTATGTGCCTTTGCTGCTGGATCTACTGTCCTTCTGCGAGACATCGGCATCCGATTCTTCCGAATCAGAATTCGAGGGTTTGCGTTCTGACGGTTGATTTACTGGGGCACATCGTCCCGGCACCGTTCCTTTCTCCGTCCCTTTGCGCATCTTTTTGCGTAGTCTCAAGATGTCTAGCCAAGCATCAGTGGGTATCGGTGTGGGTGATCGGTGAGGACATACTATCTTCGCTCCGTCTGTAGTATTCGGCCCAAGATTTCGCTGATCTTTGTGCAAACTGTATACAGCCTTGAGTAATCTCAGGTACAGTGGTAAATCCAAGAACGCTCACCTTCTGTGCAAATGGCTCCCAACGATCTTTTGATGTCATTTCTAACCAATCATCGTATTTAGCAGCGTGTTTTGCCGCCATGTAAAGGTCCGCCTCAGTAAAAGGTTCGCCTTTCTGACCCATTTGACTCTCTGTGTAACGCTTGACAGGCTGATCGTGCTCTCCCTCCTCTCCCTCCTCCTCGGAGTTATTATCCTCTTCTTCATTGTCATCTTCAGTGCTCGATTCACGATAACGAGGCCTACGTTTTGTGGGCCTGACCTGTTCGGGTTCGTCATCGTCATCGTCTTCATCCTCGTCCGACACGTAAGATTCTCCCCGGGCAGCGGCAAGGATCTTGTCCGGTAGATCATGACGATTCGACCAATGAGATGCCCAGGACTGTGCAGTATGGTGAGGAGCCTGGAAAATTCCATCAATGATGGACGCAGCGACAGCGCACAAAGCACGCACCTTTTCCGCGAGCATATTGCATAGGTCATTCCTCGTTAACGAAGCATCCTGTTTCAGTCTCCATGAGATGAATTTGAGGAAGAACTGCCGGTCTTGTTCGGTGTACTTGTTCCCTCGGCCCTGTGGTATTACCCTCGTTGGTGGACTGGGTGATCGAGATGGTGGATCAGGTATTTCAAGTTCGGAGTGTGGTGCGGGCATCTGGTCATTGAAGACAGGTTTGGGCACGGATAGGCTGTTGAGGGTGCTTCTGCCAGTGGTGGGAACGGGTGTTGCACCTGTACTTGGTGTCGAGTGTTTCCGCTTTTTCGATGCTGGTGGTGCAGATACGGGAATTCGACCGGGTGAAAATTCTCTTTTGATTGTATGTGGTAGTGGTCTCCGGTCGTGTGGTCGGGAGATATGCCTGGTGTCTTTGTCGACTGACTGGGATTTTTCCTTTTCAAGGCACATATTGATCCATGTGTCGATGTGGTCTTTGTGGTCTAGATAGTAGTCTTTCCAGAGACTTGCCGAATGACCGTTTTTCTGATGATATATTGAACAGCCTGTGCAATATGCACACAACAAGTCGTACTCACGCCATGTAAACCATTCAAAGCGTCCTTGTAGCTCTCCTTCTTCTTCTTTGCACTGAGTAATACCTGGACCAGAAGTGGCTCGTCGGCAGCTTCGACAGGCTGTGACATCGCGAGCGCATCTTGGAAGAGCTGGTGCTGAAATAGCGGGTTGAAGCCCATGGCAGTCATGCCAGAGGAGAATTGATTCATCCATCCTGGATTGAACTGGGGTTGCTGCTGGTTGAAATGGGACGGGAGCTGGGAAGGCATTTGATGGTTGGGCTGCATGTTAGCGTTTGGCCACTGATTGTTGTGGAGTAAGTGAGAAGGGTGTGATGATTGTTGGGGATGGTTTAATCCAATGTTGGTTGTCGTAAATAGGGGATTTGAATTTGAATGTGGGTAGTCTGGAGAAAAGGGAGGTGCTGCTGCGTGTAAGTCCCGCGTATGGTAGCCGTTCATTTGCGAGTGCACGCGGCGGTCCATACGCGCCTAAAAGTGACGAGATGGGCCTGGAATTCGCCAAACGGCAGTTCTTGGATGATAGCAATTGGAGGAAGGAAAGCGGTGGGTGTCAAAAACGGTCGCAAGGCAGTCGACTAGTCGCTTCCAACGTTCACGTGGCACGGACCAAACAAATCCCGACGCGCTAATCAACGTCCACCATCCCGACGCGTCCTCTGCCCATGGCCCCGCCCACCCCCACACCCCCGCCCTCACCTCCAGCTCAACCATCCATCACTTCGTTCCCGTAACCCCATCCCGGTGATCGTCATCAGCAAGCAAGGGGCTAGATGCCCACCAGCAAGACCACCCATCACCATCTGTGCGCCCAAGCGCACATGGCTATCCAATGCACCCTCCGCAATGACTCTTTCCATCCGTGGCTCATTGTGTGTCCAGCCTGGATTTCCATTCCGAGGCCGGAACACCGACCATCACATCAGCTTTTAGAATACCACTTCCGTCACCACAACGAGTCCGGGTGGAATGCACAACTCATACACCCAGACTCAACCCCCTAAAACCCAAGGAAACAAGGCTCCGGCAAGAGGTGGCTGGCCTCCCAGGCGTTGCACGTGATGGCGTCGCGGGTGGGCCAAGTTATATAAATTACCCAAGCTTCCCTTCCCAAGTTCCGGCTACCCTCCACCCCATTCCCAAACCACCATCATGCCTTTGTCCCGCTTTCCTCGCCTCCGGCACATCTCCACTTCCTCCCGCTCCTTTGCAACTTCCACCCGTGCTAGTGCTGGGCTAAGTGCACTTGCACGGCCTGTTGCGGAGGAAATCTCTGCAAAATGGAAGGGTACCAGCATGACTGGTGGTACGACCAAGAACTTCATTGGCGGTCAGTTTGTCGAGAGTAGGGCAGACAAGTGGCTTGACGTCCAAGATCCGGTGTGTCCATTTCTGTCTCCACATCAATCATACCAACTAAACGGGTGAATGATAGTCCACGCAAACCCTGCTTTCCAAGGTTCCGCAGACGACCGACCAAGAGTTTGAACAGGCCGTCGATGCTGCTTCGCATGCTTTCAAGTCCTGGAGTAGAACCAGTGTACTCACCCGCCAGCGATTTGTTCTCGAGTAAGTTCGGAAGGAGCATATGTGACACTGAAAGCAACCACTAACCTCTGATAGGCTCCAGCATCTTCTGCGAAAGCACGCCGATGCCATTGCTGGGAGTATCGTCTTGGAGCAAGGAAAGACCCTGGCTGGTATGAAGATGCTCTCACCGCGCAGCTGTATAGGACTGACATAGTCACTCAGATGCCCATGGTGACTTACTCCGTGGGCTCCAGGTCGTAGAGACTGCTGTTGCTGCTACCACGACACTGTTAGGTGACAAGATTGAAGGTGTGTCTGTTGTGAGCTTCTAGGGGTTCAATCTCTCATCATATCAGTCAGTAAGGATATGGATACATATGTAAGAAAGGTGCCTCTTGGCGTCTGTGCAAGCATCGCCCCATTCAACTTCCCCGCGTAAGTGTTCGTATCTTACTGCGTTCAGATGCCTTTTGAAGCGGAATTAGCATGATCCCTCTGTGGACTATTCCTATGGCTGCAGTCACTGGCAATTCCCTCATTGTCAAGCCTTCAGAGCGCGACCCTGGTGCTGCGATGATGATTGCCGAGCTCTGCCAGCAGGCTGGTAAGTTCGAGTACGCAAACTACCAAATTCCGATTCAACCTCCCGTCAGGTCTGCCCGACGGTGTTCTTAACGTTGTTCACGGCCAAGTCCCGACCGTAAATGCTATCTGCGACCATTCAGCTATTAGGGCAATCAGTTTTGTTGGTGGTGATCGTGCTGGCAAGCACATCTTCGATCGGTATGTCTATATCGCATAATCGGATTCCTGGTACTAATGATACCTGTAGTGGGACCCAGAATGGCAAGCGTGTGCAGGTGAGAAGCTTTTGGGAACCCGCTCACCCTCGGGAATTAATAGCCTTTCTAGTCAAACATGGGAGCAAAGAATCACGCTATCCTGATGCCTGATGGTATGTCTCCTTTAGCCTTTTTAGTGAACACAGGCCCATAGAATTGTAGCCAATAAGAACCTCGCTCTCAACTCTATTGTCGGTGCTGCATTTGGTGCCGCTGGCCAACGTTGCATGGCTGTCTCCGTTGGTATGTACCCATCTTCGATGCTTACTGGCAGCTCTGACTCTTTTTTGCTAGCAATCCTCGTCGGCGAGGCGCAGAATTGGCTTCCAGAGCTCGTGGAACGCGCGCAGAAACTTAAAGTCAGCGGTGGCTTTGAGCCTGGTGCAGATCTGTAAGTGGTTTTATCACCACAATTCTTATGACATCACAAGGAGGTCTAATCAACGTTGTTTGTTCCCCGATTTAATCGTAATGCAGTGGTCCCGTCATTTCTCCGCAATCCAAACAGAGAATCGCAAGCTTGGTTGCATCTGCTGAGCAGGATGGTGGTAAGATCGTTCTTGATGGAAGACGTCTTGTCGTGCCCGAGTACTCGGAGGGTAACTTTGTGGGTCCGACAATCATAGAAGCCGATACTGGCATGAAATGTTACCAGTGAGTGCCCGGATCTTTGTTATGGTATCTATTAGAGTTCACCAGTGTATCAAATCAGGGAAGAGATTTTCGGTCCCGTTCTTGTTGTCTTGAAAGCGGACAACTTAGATGATGCGATCGAGATCATTAACAACAACCGTTACGGTAATGGCGCCGCTATCTTCACCCAATCTGGTGCAACGGGACGTAAATTCGAAGTTGAAGTTGAAGCTGGTCAGATTGGGATCAACATCCCTATCCCTGTACCCCTGCCCATGTTTGCTTGGAGTGGAAACAAGGGTTCTGTACTAGGTGATATTGGATACTACGGCAAGAGTGGAATCAATTTCTATACCCAAAACAAGGTACGCTCATTGTCCGTGAAAAAAATGATGGGGCTATGTTGACACTATTCTGTTAGACCACTACTAGTCTCTGGAGAGCTGAAGACGCCGTCGGAAACCGTGCGACTACTGCTATGCCCACTCATCACTAAGTGAAGTTGGGTTGATGGATACAAAATTTATTTATATTTTCCCCATTTGCATAAGTGATCTTTCCAATGGAATTCAGTCATTATTCTGTATTTCAAACGTACAACACCAAAGTACCAGTGTCGCAATTGATCCAAAAGCAGAATCTACTTCAACACAGTATCAAGAAATGCATTCGAGAGCCTTGTTATTTGCTGAAACATACTCTCAAAGGCGCCCTGGTGGGAGTGTACACGGTCGGCCAAAAGAATGTCGATGGAGGGGACCCACTCACTGCACTACCATAGTAGGGATCTGCTATAGGCTGGTTGTCGAGGTACGAGCCCCATAAACGGACTTCCGCTGTCGCATTAGAAGGCCTGATCCTCTCGAGATCACTAAGATTGTTCCTATCGGAAGCGAGGATATGTGTAAACTGTGTAAAATCTGAAGTCCTAACTTGACGCGCGGTGCTGTTTATTGGGACTTTGTGCTGTTCAACAAGAGGAAGAGTTCCTCAATTCCGAGTATGCGGGTTGGGGTGGGGTGGTACCTTTTTACATACAGCGACCGTCCTGTTATTTGGTATTCAATGACGATAACAGTTTTGGCGGAGACGCAGAAGTGAGAGAAAGCGTTACACACCGCTCGTCTGGTTCCTCACCGACGTGGTATCCTGCCGTACCTGCGCTGTCTACTTTGATGTCGAGTCCGCGGTTCTTGGCGACGTCGGCGAGGACGGCTTCGCCCATCGGGGAACGGCATATGTTGCCTGTTTGTAGTGTGTGTTGCATGACATCCCGAGAGTAGATTGTATGGCCGGGAACAGAATCATCAACGGGTTCATGATTAGGATTGCTGTGGTTTCTGAAAGGGACAGGCTTACCGAGGCAAACAACGAGGACTTTGAGCTCAGGTTGTTCTGTCATGGGAGGTAGGTGATCGTAAATCGGGCACCGATATGGGAGGCGAATCTGTGATGGCATCTTTTGATGGCATATCTTAGGGGTGTCTTTGTCGTGCTACCACTCTTGTCTGTTCCCTCAACAACTCTTACTCAGCAGCTTTATTTTGAAGAAACATGCCCTCGCCGCCGATAGCCGTCTTTCTGACGACTATCGCATCTCAGCCTGCATTGCGTCAACGCCAAGGTGGCCGTCTACACCATTACAACGGCGAACCATGACATGTGCTCATCCATGACGCTAATGAATAGAATATTTACTCCGCATACTTCAGGTCAAAAAGATCCCTTTTACTTCGTATGACCTTGCTTCAGATGAAGATGCAAAGAGGCTGTGGAAGCGCAAAGCTCCCCCTGGTCAGCGAATTTCTCGGTCAACTTATTGGCTCGAGTGCTAAGCGCATCAAGAACAGACAAACAGCAGTTGCCCGGTATTCTCGTTGGCAGTAGCTATCCCGGCGTAAGTTTGTTTCTCGTCCGTCGATGAAATTGGATGCCACTGACACCAAAGGTAGACATTCCAAGATTTGTACGTCCATCATCTCGCAAAGAAGTCTGGTAGTTCATCCAAACACGCACTAGCGAAGAAGCAGTAGAATATGACGAACTCGACCGCTTCCTCCGTCTCTCTGAGTCCTGGAATGACAACGAAGACTCACTCCTTTCTGGTCCTAAGCTACCTCCTGCCAAACCAGTGGGCGTCCCAGGTGCCATGACACCACTGCAAATGACACCTGATCGTCTTAAGAAGAAGATCCTTGCCCAACCGCCCAAGTCACCGCTATCTGGAGCTGGCAGTGGGAAGAAACCTATACCGGTGAATAAGAGAGTGGATGAAATGGATCTGGGTAATGAGTTGAGTGGGTTTGGGTTGCAAGGTGTGAAGGTTACGGAGGATGAGCTGTTGGATTTGGTTAAAGATTTGGGGTTGGATGATGATGCAGCGGGTGATTTGGTCAAGGGGCTGGGTGGGAGTGGGGAAGGAGGGAGAAGTAAGGGCAAGGCAGGGGAAGTAAAGGCAAACGAAACGAAAGAGCAAGCCGAGAAGCAAGCTAAGGAAGTAACGAAAGAGACTTCTTCCTAAGTTGGAGTTCCGGCCTCTACAATTCAAATGTATGATACCCAGCACGGAGTGTGTTAATCTGCACGTTTTATTGGCGTGTTGGTCATATTTATGAGAAATCAGTGATTGTTATCGCTGCCAAGATGGCACCCATACACATATTTAGTCTCCACCTCATGTATCAAGTGCATCCTTCTTGATGCAGAGCATACAACACAGCACGATCTATGTTGTGGAATCCCGGCCAACGTTCATCGTCTTCCATTGAACTGTTGCACTAGTCGGCCCACTTCATCACCGACACAGCTAGCTGGCCTTCCCTTCGCGCCGCTACTGCTTCGGAAATGCAGTCATTTCCAGGTCCTGCTGCAGGCAGATCCATCAATTCCAGACGACGCCAACCATCGTCACAACGCACGACATTTCCCCATAACCCTCCCCCAAGTGCTGCAGATCGGCTTTTACCGCAACCACCGTCGGTTCCTACTCCACCTGCAGCTCACTGGGCGGCCCAGAACCTACTGGTATCACAGACGTCGATTTCTCCTCGACCCCGTCCTTTTCCACAAGACTTTAACACACAACTGCCTCTGAGCCGGGGTCCAGGTACCAGTCCGGTTCAAATTAACCTCTTGCCCTTTACTGAGTGTGATCAACAGGTTCGGGACAGGGGCCTGGTCCATTTAGCTACGCTCACGATTTTATGATCCATAACCCTACGATGGTGGACACCCAGAACATTTATCACAATAACCCATTGGACAACTTAGCGAAGCACGCCATCCCCGGCGCTGAATTCGACTCTTCAGCTCGCGATCCCCCTCCACAATGCCACCCGGGCACCCGAAGGGAAATTCTTCAAACAATACAGACGTGGCTTTATGATCCAACGAAGACGAATCGGCTCCTGTGGGTGAATGGACCTGCTGGTGTTGGGAAATCTGCCATCATCCAGACGGTAGCCGAGTTGGCGCCACCACACACGTTAGGGGCCACGTTATTCTTTTCTCGAGACAGCGGGCGTGATCATACCAACCACATTGTTGCCACCATCAGCTACCAATTAGCGACCAGATCGGCGCTTTACCAGTCTTACGTGGCGGACGTCCTAACGGTAGATCCGAAAATTCTGGAGAAGTCTATACGGGAGCAATTCAAACATCTGATCTCTGTGCCCTTTGGAGAAAGGAATCTGGGTAATAACCCGCTTCTATCCCTACTCTTGGATGGTCTCGATGAGTGCCGGGAAACATCTGCACAATCCGAGCTTGTACAGCTCATCGCCGCCTTTCTTGAGCAATATCCCACATCTCCTCTCATCTGGGTTATCGCGAGCCGCCCAGAACCGCACCTGCAGAGGACGTTCGATAGGATACAATCCCTCCATTGGCAGATATTCGTGCCGGTTGACTCTTCCGAAGCCCAACTTGACGTAGAGCGCTTCCTTCGCTACTCACTCGACGAAATCAGATGTGATTTCCCAAATTCCTTTTCTCCCGGGGTCGGATGGCCGAGTGAAAGTGATACTGTTGAGCTGGCGCATGCCGCATCTGGGCTTTTTGTCTTCGCCTCAGTGGCCATTAAATATATAAGAGACGAGGATGTTGGAGATCCCGTTTCTCAACTCGCCGATGTCCTATCCGTCCTGTCCTTCGGTGACGCTGACACGACGCATAATCCATTTTTCGCTCTTGACAAGCTCTATACGCGTATACTTTCCGACATTCCCATATCTACGCTCCCGACAAGCATGAGAATACTCGGCCACGTGTTGGTGGAAGGTGAATGGGATCAAGCACGAATAGCGAAAATAGGGTTTACTAGCTCAGTTTCTCTTCCTTCAGGTCGCCGGTGTCTTCTATTCAAAGCCAATCTTCTTGATCTCCAACAGCACGTTGTTTATGGTGCGCTCCGGAAGCTGCATTCTATCGTCCGTGTTCCACCGCAGTGTGAAGCGTCATACCAAGATATTCGCTTCCTTCACGCATCGTTCGGTGACTACCTCCGTGACCCTCGTCGCTCCCATGGTTTCGCAGTCGATCTCGACGCTGCCTGGGTTGACGCCTGGAGCTGTCGAGTGCGGGTTCAAAAACAGGCCATCACTTCAGGTGGGTTAGCACCGGCTCGCCCTCTCATGGCAGTTCCTCATTTTCCCGATTACAGATCATGCCTGGCCACAATTACATTTGATTAGTCTTTCCTGGCCACCCGAATCTTGCACTCCGAGTGGTCCCATCCAGTTGCCAGAGCCCATGACTTATTCTTCATTCAATCCTCACGTTCCCCTTCTGGAACCTATCTCTGGTTCTGTCCCTCCCAACTTCAAGCTACAAAGCCGTCTTTATCTTGATTCCCAAGCCAGGTGGGATGAAGATACACCCCGTTGTCCCCTCTGGCTCCCTCGGGCCACTCTTGCGCCAAATGTGATAGCCAGCGGATTACTGTCTGACATTACGCGACTCCTTACAGAATTTGACTTGACGAGAATGTGGACTCTCTGTTATGGAAGAACGTTCTTGGCTTGGATATGTGGGACCGGACAGGTATATCCGACTCGACTTTAATCCATATCGAGCTGACTCGGCTCCTATGATATCCAGTCCTCAAGCGAAGTGAAAGCAGTTTTTGGTACTGAATGCACGACTTTAGGGACCTTGAATCTCAGCAGAGTCCTTCTTGATAGAGTTGGTGGTCATCTTGATGTATATCCCGGATACGGGAAAAGAGCACGGAGTATTGTGCATTACAGTGATATTTCACCGCATTCGGTGCGTCTTTCTATTCTGAACTGGACATAGCGAATAGCAAAACCCCTGAGATTGTCTGTCAGGACCATTCCTATCCTGAGTCTGTGAGGCCCATGAATGTGATGATCAGAGAACTCGGCCTCCTTCAGAAGGTTTCTTCCAAACTCGCTGTGCTAATCCTAGGGGCCTCTAAACGACAAAAGTGCGTTATTTTCAAGCACGAACTCCGGAAGCCCGAGATGGATGGGGTGCGGTATTTTGTCGTTCCCTACTCTTGACTGTGTCTGTCTCCTCATATGCATTTACGGATAAAGCTTTTTTGTCTGCTGAATTCACTGTGCATTAGTATGAGCATTGATGTGTTCAGTAAATGCTTCGGTCCCTGGGCTGGGCCAGCAAAACGAATGGCAGTGCTCGGGGTCTTCGTCTGGTCGAGAAAAGTGATTGCGTCATACAGTTGTACATAGTCTCTCAGCCGTAAACATGGAGAGCCTCTTAGGCCTCAGACCATCTTCCCCTGCCGTCTCCCAGTACATAGACTCTCTGGTAGAGGCTGCGAGGGCACCTAATGCCCAAACTCCAGAAGCTAAATCCTACCCCGATGCTGTGTACTTCAACTACTATTCTTTGGGCGTCAGTTTACTCTTCGCTCCGCAAAATGGGTACAAGCCCAAGGCAGGGTTGGAACTGGAGGAGCTTCAACAAGGGGACCTCGCCCTTGACAGCATCGATATATACAATGTACCCGGGTCCAAAACAGAGGACGCCGACAAGGCGAAATCATCACGCTCAGAACTGGCGTTCACGACGTTCCCGCTATCACCTGTCGTCTTACCGATTACGGCTCACGCAAAGGACGAAGACGGGAAATCAATCGAACGACCTTCGCATGTAGAGGTGACAGCGGAGACGTCTGGGGGGGATTTCGTGCAGGCCCTGGGAGAGCCGAATCGGAAGGGAGGTGGAGCGGGGCCGTCTTCGGGGTCCATCAATATTTGGTGTGAGTGGTCGAAGGATGGAATTATGGTCGAGTTTGGTGGTGCGGGGGCGACAGGACCACATGCATGGGATACGGGAAAGGATGCGATCTGGAAGGTCATTACGTTGTTCCAGCCCAGAGCGACGAGAGTGTAAGGCTTTCATGAAACCGAGTAGCCAGACGTAGTTGCAGCTGATTTCTGGGACCAAGTTGGAAGGACTTGGATTGGTCTTCCCGTGTGTAGTGATACCATATGCATCTCCCCATGTGATTGTCAGTTCTCTGATGGCGTTCATGTTCACCTTAAATACTCCTCTCTCCCCGGATGATGTGTTTAATCTCTTACGCCCATCATGGCCGTCCCAGCAGACTTTTCTATTCTTGACACTACTGGAAAATTCACTATGGTAAGTCACCAGTTGCACTCGACGTGACGCGAAGGCCAGGATGCAATTCTATCGTAGAACAAAACCCTCACAAACATGACCGAGACCGATACTATTCTTGCTCTTCAAGGTGTTAGCTGGTTCAAACGCAAGGTCATCTCCTTTGGCACAATTACCCTGCATGTCAAGCACTACAGGGTAGACTCGGAAGAGGGGAACAAGAAGATCGAGAAGATCGACATTGATCAGACCATCACTGGGGGCATTCCCGGAACCACGGAGAACAGAACCTTGGTTTGGCAGGAGAGGGAAAATGAGGACCACCTCTTTGGCTCTGTCATTGCAAAGTCGAGGCGCGTCAAGGCTGATGAGCTCGAGGAGGAGTTCCTAAAGAATGGCTGGACTGATGATACCTATGAACATGGCCTTGTCCAGGCGTATGCGGAGAGCAACACTCCCAAGAGTGGAACTACGTGGATCGGAAATCAGGTGAGCGGTTATTTTGGACCGATGGAGAGGGGTATCTTGAGCTGGTTTTAGACCTGGGGAGTGGAGATGATCAATGGCGAGAGGAGATATGCCCGTCACGTCGACTTCACTGGACCCAAGGGCGAAAAAGTAAATACCAAGCTGTTCTATGATTACCGTGAGTGACTCGCAAGGGTGAACGCCGTCAATACTGATGGAGGAAAAGTTGGACCTCTTGACTGAAAGGAATGTGTTGCTGATGTATTTCTATCTTATCTGATATAGAATCTGTGACCCTGAACCGGGCCGTCTGATGTCAACTGTAAATGATCGTCACCGTTGACAAATTCTGCATCTCAGTTCTCAGACTCTCTTTCACTTCTTGTCCACTCCTTCACATGCAGGATCCATCGCCTGCGAGCTCCTCCACATCTCCGCCATCCTTTGTGCTGCAACAGCGTGATGGCAGCAAATTGAGCATTGAGCGCACTCTATTGGACTCGGCTCTGCCAGTCGCACACCCGACGCATGTCCCAGTGTCGGAACACGAACAACCCCAAGCACGGCCAACATTACCAAGGCGATTGTTCACAAATTACTCAAGAAGACTCGCGCTGAGACATCCGAGAGTCTATTGGTGGATAAAACGTGTCGTGTTGTATGCCAGGGGTCCGCGGCCAAAGGTGGACTTACCACGTATGTTTCTCCTCACCTCCAAACCTTTCCGTCGTAAATTTATCATTTCCAGCAACAAAACCGTTGTTAGACAGGAAATACCGCTTCCGTGACCACCAGATTTCGCTATCAATAGAGACCGCCCTCATCAGGTACACCCGGCAACTGACGAGCCCATGGTTGTTCGTTGTCCTCGCAGCGGCGTACATAATTGGTTTCGCGTTTTTCGCCCGTGCTCAGTCATTCCTCACCCCTCCTGACTCTTTCATTGGCTGTACTTCAACATACTGGCTTCCTCATGACGGATGCGGGTTGAATGGCCAGCTCTGTGGTCCATTTGAAGACAACGACCAGTTCGACTTTAGGTGCCCAGCGCAGTGTGACAACGTCATCTTGCAGAACCCCAGGACTGTCGGAGATGAACAAATCGCCTTCGTGCCGTTGATTGTTGGTGGAGGAGATGCTAACCATACATATCGAGGAGATTCATTTATCTGTGCTGCTGCTATCCAGGCGTAAGTGGTTTG
Source organism: Chlorophyllum brunneum (assembly GCA_963576785.1). Lineage (NCBI taxonomy): Eukaryota > Fungi > Basidiomycota > Agaricomycetes > Agaricales > Agaricaceae > Chlorophyllum > Chlorophyllum brunneum. The sequence continues at coordinate 2,436,320 of OY756140.1, read as the reverse complement.
CTTAGTGTTTTGGATATGGACCTGACTTTAAACGTGCGTCTAGTGGGACTATTCCACGATCAAGGGGTGGCTGTGGAAGCCTACAGTTGGCTGGAAATTTCACGGATTACCTTCCCACCACTGAAAATGGGCTCTCCTCAATTGGCTTCTCGAGTGTCTTTCCTTCATCCTTTCGCTTTCTTTCAGCGACATCGCTGAAACACTGCGATGATTTCCGCGACGATGCCCTCGCGTTCAATATCCTCATTACTTGTGCCCTCTTCCTCGTCCTCCGGCCCAAACCACTGTTACTCTTCTGGTCGCTAGTTTGCATAGGCTTCTGGCACGTCGTCCTTTTTTCCCAACCCATGGGCCCACCCCCCAAAATAGACGTCGCGTTCGGCACGTTCCTCCCAGCTCTTTTCATAGCGTACGGGTTTTGGCGTCTCGCCTTCCGTTTCGTCCTTCCAGAATTCCTTACCAAAGCGCCTATCGAATCATGCGTTCTCTACCTTTCTGGCTACTGGGTCGGGGTGCTCTATAACCTCACCATCGACAAGATTCCTATTTCACGCTTGCTCGCTTCTGACATCAGTAAACGACCAGGAGGCCTAGTAGCGTTCATTGTTATACTCATCATCGTTGTTGTTCTCGTCATCAATCAGATTAGGGTGATACGGAAGACGGGATGGTTGCCTTATTATGCAATGTGGTATATCTTTGGTGGGTTGATAATCATGGTTATGGCGCTTCTTCCCGGGTTGCAGTTGAGGTTGCATCACTACATTATTCCGATGGCCCTGTTGCCTGGGACCGCATGGCCCACGAGACCAAGTGCGGTTTATCAAGGTTTACTGTTGGGAATGTTCCTCAACGGAGGGGCGGCGTTCGGGTTTGACTCGATTTTGCAGACGCCAGATGAGGTGGGTTGTGTTCTCCGTTTGTTAGGTCTCCAAATAACTGGTACTAATGATGATGTAGTTGAGGCAGGATGCTCCGATGGGCTCCATACTACCCACGCTCCTGACAAACTCGAGCAACTTCAATTCGAGCATACCGTTCATCAACCAGACGATTTTTTGGGATGCCTTGCCGGACGGGTGGGATGGTTTCTCGTTGCTTGTGGATGATGTACAAAGGTATGCTGGCACGGCATTGAATTATTCGTTAGTCGCTCTGCAAGAGGGGATTCCTCACTTCTTTAGGCTCGCTGTGGGTGTTTCGGTTCCCTCTTTTTGGTTATTCATGGGCTAATTTTGTGTTTAGCTGACGTCTAATGGGCAGTCGGGCGATTTCACAATGCCTGCGACGTTGTGGCCGAATGCGACTTGGGTAGACCCACTGCCTGGACCGTCGTAGATTTTGGATTTCGAACTACACTTTTCTTGTGGATACTGAGGACGTCGATCCTACGCTCATTAACACTTGGACGTTTCTGCTGTATGCATTTCCTAGACCATGTATTTTAGTCGCTATAATTTATTTATTTGAACTCTATGTACAGTACATCAATTTTAGTTTTAGTTTTTCTTTTCTCTCGATGTTTGGGCGTCTATACTCCTGTTGGTTTTGACACACTTAATTCTTGCCAACAGCCACCGCCACCGATGTACGCGTCCCTGCGTTGCTTTTCTTTAGTTTGTTCCACTCCAAACCCGAGTCGCAAGTTCATTCCCCAATATCCCTTGCTTTTCTGTCCGCTCCTGTTGAGCCCCAGCATTCAACTTGGGGAAATTCCTGGGAAGCGTGTTTCTCAGCGCTAACAAAATCAGCAACCTTTCGCGAACTTGCCGTCAGATTTACAGGAGCACATGGTTGTCATCCAGCCTCGAGGCTTCAGGAATTACTTGACTACTTGACGCCTCCCGTACGGAACCTACCTGAAAGTTGGGTTCAGGGGTACTGGCTATTCGAGACTCTTCGATGAATCGAAGGAAGATTTACCGCAGCTGCGTGTGAGAATGCCTAAACAGCTTGCATTGGCTTCTGTGGTATAAGAAATCTGTGCAGATTTGGAATGTTTTTCTAGAATGGAGGCTTGAGTGGGTATATAAGGCTGTGGTACTGGAGGATCAAGTCCAGCTTGTGGTGAGTGGTTTGTCCCCCTTGTTGTATTGGCTACTGAGTTGACTCCTCCATAATCATTAAGGACTATATTACTCGATACAAATTGCCTGGGAGATGACGGGAGGCACCGCCATGCAATCGGGATGGATTCCTCAAGGGTCACCCCAGCGACCTTCATTTTATGGACCACCAAGGACGCCCATGTTTAAGAACAACTTGCGTGAGTGTTTGTCTGTTGATATTTGCGGTGTTGCCATCACATAGCGCAAGTTGGACTTGCCAAAGTCACATCATCATTCACATGGAGCTACGGTCATTACACAGGCGCTTCGTAGAGTGCCTTGAGCGTACTACGGATCTCCCCTATCCCCTTGTCTTCATCCTACTTAGCCCGTACCCGGTTCCATCACATCGGCTTACGCATTCAAAAATCATCTAGATTTCTGCAGAGTAGACTTCCATAGCGACGAGTGGTTGTGTCGGATCTGTGATCGTTTCGACCGAAACTCCCACAAACCTGTCGTCTATCGTAAACGCGAAGCAATCAAGCACGAAACTACTCGGGAGCATCAACGTTGCGTTGAGCAACTCCTTGAACTCTTAAATCACCATCCGAGTCAACTGGAGAAGTTTAGGCAATGCGAGATGGGGTGGAGTCCCAAGGGCGACCCATTGTTCCCTAACGAGGTTTACGACAAGTTGATGTGGAGTGCACCTGATGTGAGGAAGAGCGGAGATTTTGTGAATCAGTTTGTGACGTTCTGGATGGATGATGTCGAGGCTGCTCTGAACGAGCCCGAACCGGAGAAAGTCGAACGGGCTAGTGCGAAAAGGAGAGGGAAAGGAAGAGGATCGGTAAACATACAGGTGAAGCGGCAACCTCGACCGACGTTCGAGGAATTCTTCGAGGCCATCGAAATGATCCCAGAGACTTGGGACCTTCCGTTCGAGAACGTGTATGGGGAAGATGGATGGGGAATACCGGCTGATCCAGAGACGAACGAAGCAGCGGACAAGACGGCGAAACAGAGGAAGGATGAGCCTGAAGGAGAAGGTTGGGTCGTGCAGAAAGGTAAAGTAGGGAAAGCAAGGGGTAAGAAGCGGATTGAGCGTCAGCCAAGGCCAAAAGAGAAAGTGGGGACAAAGAAGCCTACTGCCAATCAGAACGTATTTGCCCAAGTTCGTTCTAATTTGCGTTTTGGGTTTAATCACGGCTTACTGATTTGGTGGGTACTTGTAGCTTCAGGTTGATGAAGACAGTGTGTCCTGATTACCTCCCGGCGACTGGCCACCATAGTGGTGCTCCAACCTTCCTCATATTCGAGCCGAAGTTTAAGCGTTTGTTGTCCCCTTGGATATCATTTCATGTGTATGAGTCTGGTTTGTGTACTTGTGGAGAAAGTGAAGTCTTATATACCCAATCCGCAGAATGGTGACAGCTATTTAGGAGCCGACTGTCAGGATTCAAAATATGTCTGCAATGCCCCAGGTTAGATTTGAAGTAACGGCCGTCTAGGATAATCCGAGAGTTCAGCAGATGCACAGGCCGACACGAAGGCAACGCTGTCTGGCTGGGATAATTTATTCAGGGAGGGGTAACGTGAGAACGTAGATAAATAATTGAGTAAGGACATCGTCTTGGCAGTCGCAGCACCACCTCCTCTACGCGTTGATATTGTTTATACCAGCCTGCAAGAATGGCCCGCGTTATACCATCGTCCCTGAGCCCGCATATCTGTATTCTATCCTCGCCAGATCTCTCTGAACTGCTCGACTCGTCATCACTGCCCTCCCTCTCGGACATCTTACAATCATTCTCCCCTCTACCCCAAGGTTCTTCATTCGCGTCTCACAAACCAACTTACGGGATGATTCATACTTCGTTTCTTAATCTGTAGTGACAGCCCGGACGACCTCATTGACTTCGGTCCCGCATGCGACCTTTGCACTCCGTTTTTCGGACTTGAGTGAGATAGAAGAAGCGTGTAGGGAAGACGAGGAGCGGAGGGCGGCACGGTTGATTGACTGGATGTCGGGGAGGATCAATAAGAGATGTGCAAAGTGGGTGAGTGAAATGGACGGCCCGGAAGGAAAAGAAAGGGAGCGAGAGGGATGGAGGACACCGTGGTGGGATGAGGTCCGAAGGTGTGCCGAAGGAGACTATGTTCCTTCGAGACACGAGGGGTGGAATCATCCAGTCGCTGGTGAGTCCATTTCTCGAAGGCTTGGGTGGAATGCTGAATCTTGGAATCCATAGTTATCTTGGCTGCTTCAACTACTGCACCGAACCCCCTCCAGGCTATCACTGCACTTCATGCTAGACCTCCGCAGTTTGCTCCTTGGGTCGATTTCAACTACCTCAAATATACCCTGATTGTACACCCACAGAACTCACCATTATCGGACGAAGAGTGAGTATTTCATCTGGGGTCACCCATACCACTCACCGGTTTTTGTAGAGCCATTGCTTTATTCAATGCTGTTAAGAAACAGTTTGGCATCGATGTCTACTTGCTACGTCTTGTATTGCCATCACCTCCCCCTGCTCCTGTAGCTGTCCCTCCAACCATGCCGCGACTACCTCGTCCAGCTATCCCGGACTCCCCACCTATGATGCGGAATGTGAAGCACCGCAATACTAACGGATCCTTCAATCCATCTTCTGAGCCCCCTCACCCGAACGCACTCCGTTTGTTGCAAGGGGATATCCAGCAGACGTCCAAGTTTGCAAGAGAGTTTGTGGTCGGTTGCTTGATTCCCTGGATGGAGAAGAATGTTTTGGAGTGGAGTGAAGCCGTAAGTTTGAATTTCATTCCACAGCAATAACTCAAGTGCCCCAAAATTGCAGT